>LS990921.1:32387899-32767899 GCA_900464855.2 Musa schizocarpa
AAAGTATTGTGAGAGACCAAAATGTGAATCTAATTAATTGGAGGTGATTTATGAAAGATTCATACTAAGAAAAAATAAAATAAAATAAAATAAAATTGAGGACTTGTGGCATTAGCAAGGATGAGCCACTTGTATTTATTCTAAAGATGACACCTAAATCTTCATGCATGCTTGCCACCTCACTAATTTAGCATGAGCCAAACCTAAGTAATTTAAGGCATAATTAAGAGAAATTTTACAGCCAACGTAACTTGAGAAGAGGAGAAGGAATTGAAGGAGAAGAGAAAGAGAAAGAATTGAAGAAGAAGAAGTTTTATCTTGGCTTAAGGCTTTGCATCAATTCCCCCACATTTGGAAATCAAAAATTTTTAAAGCAAGTGTTCTAACCCATATAAATTTTGATTCTTGTTTTCACCTTAATTTTGATAAAATTGGAAGATTGTGGCTGCATGTAAGATATCTATGTCGTTTATACATCAAATGTTGAATCTGGAATTTTTGAGATTTTGACCTTTCAATACTCGTGTGGCCATAACTTTTTGCACCAAATTTGTATTGAGGAAAAACCTCTTTCATACAAAAGGAGACTTATAGAGCTTTCATTTCATATAAAATTTGAAAGATTTGGAGTAAATTTACATATCCAAATATATGAATGAAAAGACCCCATTTATTGGGTAAAATAGATACTATAGCTTCTGACCTTCTATTACTAAATTACTCATAACTCTCTAGTTAAAATTCTGAATTATGTAAAAATTATTTCTTTAAAAACTAGATTTGCATATCTTTCTTTTGACATCAAATTGAAAATTTTAAAGTATGTTTGTCTTCTGAAACATTTATCTAAATTGATTCTATCAATTCTATAAAACAGAAATGATCAATTCTGACCTTCTATTACTAAATTACTAATAACTCTCTAGTGAAAATTCTGAATTATACAAAACTTAGTTCTTTGGAAACTAGATTTGCATATCTTTCTTTTGACACCAATTTGAAAATTTTGAAGTATGTTTGCCTTTTGAAACATCTATTTAAATTGATTTTATCAATTCTATAAAACAGAGATGATCAATTCTGACCTTCTGTTACTCTATTTGTTTTAACTTCCTGTTAGAAACTTAAAAAAAAAAAAAATACAAATCCAAGTTTATCTAAAAATAGATTGATATAGCTTTCTAATGACACATATTTTTAGTGAATTGAAGCATGCTTGGTCACTCAAACAAATCAAGAAATGTACCAGTTGAATTCTGCCATAATTGAAAACTTTGTTGAGTTTTGCCTATTCAAGTTTCATTCTATTGAAAATTTGATTTTTGTTAAATTTGTCTTCAATTGAGCTTTATATTAGTCCTTTGAAATTCTTGTATTGTTCATCCTGAAATTGTTGTATGTCTGAAATTTATTATGTAATGCTTTGTTTGCATTTCCTTGTTTGATAAAGGCACACGCATATCTCCATTGTTCCGCATGTGCTTCCGATATATGCCAATGTTATTATTCATATTACCCTTTTGTATTTTGGTATCTTGTGGGATATTGTGAACCTTTAGCAGAAATGGTAAAGGGAGTTATGCATAGAGCCCGCGATGCTCTATCGGCCCCCATTGACTTCACTCAGACGTGGGTGGATGGAGCTCCCAAACGTGGGAGACTTATGCTTGGTGGTCATCTTGAAATGGATGAATCACATTATATATGTGGTCCCACAATGCCTTCTATGTTTTGATATGATATCCAAAACTTTGTTTATGAGTTTATATTTATGCTTTGGATAAAAAATGGAATGCATACTATATCAAAAATGACATACAAGCTTGTATTTATTATTCGGTTCACTTGTTATACTTTGAAGTGTTTTGTATGTCATTGTTATGCTCCCAAATGCTCTTTTGCCTTTGATATGAACCCAACTGCTTCATATGTCATTTGATACATGCCTAAATGCTTCTTTTGCCAATGAAATGCTCCAATTTTCTTTCTCATATTGTTATATCTAATGCCTATTTTCGAATGAGGTAACCCTTTGTGATTTTTATATTAAATGAGATGATTTCAAATGAACACTAGTATTTCTACTTTTATTATCTTGATACTAAGCCTGCTTGAACTTCTCCTATCGCCATGGATATGTTAGTCGCTTGCGGAGCTCTTTATGCTCACCCCGTTGCTATATAAATTTTTTTAGGTATCTTATCACACACTGAAAAGCTAGAATTAGGTTGAAGCAGTGAAAGATTAGAAGATTTTTGGGGTAATCTTTGTTGGTTGATAGGTTTTTGTTGTATAGTATACTTTACTTCTGATGTGATGTTAAGGATATCTTGATACTTATGTGGTGTAAAAGTTTAAAGGACCGCTTATGTTTATAGAATGATAAGTTTAAGTTATATAAGGATAAGAACTCATGGTAAATAATTATCTTTTTATGATTGTATATATTTATATGATTATGGATTTATGTTGTGGTTGATGTTTAGTTGAGTTGCCTTTGGATTTTATGAATCTATGAGTGAAGTGGAGTATGATTTATGTAACGTACAGGTTTATGAATTATGAATATTGATTTGAATGGTTCTCAGTATCCTTAAATTGTTAGATTGGATCCTGGATTGAATTGATGATGAATTATAATATTATTGATTTTAGACAGGGTCACACTTCCTAAATGCGATAATTCAGGGGGGCGTGACAAGAGTTGGTATCAGAGCATGATTTGAGGATTTCTAAGAATTTTGATGTGCTAGATGTGTAATAAATTTTGAGGTTTAGTGATTTCTATTTAGAGACTGATCAAAAGTTTTCTTTTGCTATTTTTAGGAAGCAAGGATGACAAGGTCATCTGGTTCTCCTGTTGCATCTACTTCTGATCAATTGAGTGGAATTATGAAAACTCTAGATGATAAGAAGGTTTCTCTTGCTACCTTCATGCTAAAAGGAGAGGCTAAGCACTGGTGGCAAACCATGAAGAGGATTTCTGAAGCTCGACAAGAGCTAATCACTTGGAAGTTATTTACAGAAAAGTTCAATGATAAATATTTTCCAGATTGTGTCAGAAAGCAGAAAGAATTAGAGTTCCTGAATCTCATCCAGGGAAATTTGATAATAGCCAAATATGAGTCTAAATTCACTGAGCTCTCTATATTTGCCACGCATATGATTGATGATGAATACAGGAAAGCAAAAAGATTTGAAAGAGGACTATGGCCGGTAATAAAAAGCCGAATATCAGCTTTAAAACTCCTGGTATACACTGATGTAGTAGAAAGAGCTTTTATACTTGAAAAAGACTTGGAGGAGATCGAAGAAATCAGGAACAAGAACAACAAGGATAAGTTTGTTGGTAAAAGTAAGAGAGGAAATGAAGTAGAAAGAAGTAACAAGAGGGTAAATGTACTTAGATTTGAGAAAGGAACTCTATCGCAAAGAACTCTATCGTGTACAAAATGTGGACGTAATCATGAAACAAGTGAGTGTTTTCAGGTGACTGGAGCATGTTTTGCCTATGGAAAGTTAGATCATCAAGTTAGAGACTGCCCACTAAACAAGAAGAAAGAGCCACTACTCTCTAAGCGAATAGCCCATGCTAGAGTATATGCTATCACAGAACAAGATTCCAAAGCCTCTAAATCAATGGTTGAAGGTATTCTATATGTTTCTAATAGAAATGCAAAAGTTTTGTTTGATCCTGGTTCCAACTTATCTATTGCTGTTGGGGATTCCTTGACTACAAATCTGATTTATCCATCTTGTTTGATTTCTATCGGAGAATATGAACTTCTTGCCGATTTTGATACTCCTAGAAATCTAAAGTTTTGATATTATACTAGGCATAGATTGGTTATCTTCCTATCATGCTAGTATTGATTGTTATATAAAAATAATTACTTTCTGCAAACCAAATCAGCTTATCTTCTACTTTGAGGGTATTAGGCATGATTTGCCTCTTTGCTTAATATCGGCACTTCAAACTCAATGCCTTATGCAGAAGAGATATTTTTGTTATGTTATATGTGTAAAGGAACATTCAGAATAAGAAACTCACATAAATGAAATTTTCGTGGCTAAAGAGTTCCCTGATATATTCCTAGAGGATTTGTTTGGACTACCTCCAGACAGGGAAGGTGAATTTTTTATCGATTTAGTCCTTAGGACAGCCCCAATATCTAAGCCTCCCTACAGAATGGTACCACTCGAGCTCGAGGAATTGAAGAAGCAAATACAAGAGTTGTTAGATAAGGATTTCATTCGACCCAGCGTCTCACCGTGGGGTGCTCTAGTGCTATTAATTAAGAAGAAGGATGGGACGATAAGGCTTTGTATTGATTATAGATAGTTGAATCAGGTGACCATAAAAAATAAGTATCCCCTACCCAAGATTGATGACTTGTTTGATTAATTGTAGGGTGCACAAGTATTCTCCAAGATTGATATAAGATCATGTTACTATCAGTTGAAGGTCAAGAAGGAGGATATTCCAAAAATAACCTTTAGAACTTGATATGGTCACTACGAATTTTTAGTAATATCTTTTGGCTTGACTAATGCTCTTGTAGCTTTTATGGAACTAATGAATAGAATATTTCAGCCACTCATTATGTAATTGTATTCATTGATGACCTATTAGTATATTCAAGGAGTAATCAAGAGCATGATAAACACTTGAGAGATGTATTATCTATACTAAGAGAAAAGAAGCTGTATGCAAAGTTCAGCAAATGTGCATTTTGGTTGAAGGAAATTACTTTCTTAGGCCACGTGATTTCAGGAAAGGGCATATCTGTTGATCCAAAGAAGGTGGAAGCAGTAGTTAATTGGGAAGTGCCAATATATGTAACAGAAGTTAGAAGTTTGTTGGGCATGACAGGTTATTATAGGAGATTTGTGGAGGGATTTTCTTAAATTGCTCATCCCCTCACCAAACCGACTCAAAAGAATGTGAAATTTGAATGGAGTGGTGATTGTGAGCAAAGTTTTCAAGAATTAAAAAGAAGATTGACTAGTGCCCCTATTCTCATTATTCCGAGTGGTAATGAAGGATTTGTAGTTTATATTAATGCTTCAAGAAAGGGCCTTGGATGTGTTTTGATGCAAGAAGGGAAAGTAATTGCTTATGCTTCAAGGCAACTAAAGAATTATGAATTGAATTATCCGACTCATGATTTAGAATTGGCAGCAATCATCTTTGCTCTAAAGATTTGAAGACATTACTTGTATGGGTGGACATTTGATATCTTTACTTATTATAAGAATTTAAAGTATATTTTTACATGGAAAGAGTTAAATATAAGGCAGTGAAGATGGATAGAACTTCTAAAGGATTATGATTGTACCATCCGTTATCACCCAGGTAAAACCAATGTTGTAGCTGATGCACTTAGTAGAAAATCTACAAGTTTTATGGTTAGTCTGGTTGTGAAACAATGGAAGCTATTAGAAAGAAATTATGATTCAAATGTAATGAGGAAAGGGCAAGACTTAATAATATTGATGGCCTCTATCCAGGTGCAAACTGATCTCATTCAACAAATTAAAGAAGGACAACTACGAGATCCACATTTAATATACTTGAGGAATGAAGTTGAAAAGGGATTAAAGTTAAATTTTCAAATTTCAGATGATGGCCTATTGAGATTTGTGGATAGAATATCTGTTCCAAATGACACAGATATCAAGAACCAAATCTTTAACAAAGGTCATAATTCAAAGTACACCATGCATCCTGGTAGCACGAAATTGTATAGAGATCTCCAAACTCTTTATTGGTGGACTTTATTTCAGTACTACCCAGAACCTCTAGAAAGCATGATACTATTTGGGTCATTATCGATAGGTTAACCAAATTTGCACATTTCTTACTAATTAATATGACTTATTCTCTTGATAGGCTTGCAGATTTGTATGTTGATGAAATAGTAAGACTTCATGGTGTCCCGAAGGAGATCATCTCGGATAGAGACTCCAGATTTCTTTCTAGATTATGGAGGAGATTACAAGATTCTATGGGCACCAAAGTAAAGTTTAGCACTGCCTATCACCCTTAGACTGATGGTCAATCTGAAAGAACAATTCAAGTATTTGAGAATTTGCTTAGAGCCTATGTTATGGATTGGAGAGGTGAATGAGATAAAGATATTTCTCTTATTGAGTTCACTTACAATAATAGTTACCATTCGAGCATTCAGATGGCTTCTTATGAAGCATTATATGGGTGAAAATGTAGAACGCCTATATGTTGGGTGGAAGTTAGTGATAGAAAGTTGTTAGCAGTAGATAAAGTACAAGAGACTACTGAAAAGATTCAGGTTATCATAAAAAGGCTAAAGGCTGCTCAGAGTCGGCAAAAGAGCTATGCTAACAACAAAAGACAAGATATCGAGTTCCAAATAGGGTATTTTGTATTCCTAAAGGTCTCTCCTTCCAAAGGCGTTGTAAGATTTGGAAAGAAAGGAAAGTTAAACCCAAGGTTCATTGGACCTTTTGAGATCCTTGAAAGAATTAGCTTTGTCTCTTACAAGATTGCCTTGCCACCATCAATGTGTCATATCCATGATATATTTCATGTGTCAATCCTCAGAAAGTATATACCTGATCCCTCTCATGTCATTGAGTATGAGCCGATTGTGATTGAGAAAGACTTGTTTTACAAGGAATCGCCCATTCAGATTATTGATAAAAAGGAGAAGATCTTAAGAAATAGAATCATTACTCTGGTTAAAGTAATTTGGAAGCATCATCCTACAAATGAAATGACCTGGGAGCTAGAGAAAGAAATGAAGAAAGCTTATCCTCATCTTTTCGCCGAAAGAGATGTGACAAATTCAGAGGACTAAATTTTCTTTTAAGGAGGGGAGAGTGTAACATCCCTCATTTTTTTGAAAATTCATAAGGACTTATTTGTAAATATGAGGATTTTTTTTAATAATTCTTTAGCACTAAATATTTTTATATATATATTGAAACTATTGTGCGGGACCAAAATGTGAATCTCATTAATTGGAGGTGATTTGTGAAAGATTCACACTAAGAAAAAAAAAATTGGAGAACTTGTGGCATTAGCAAGGATTAGCCACTTGTATTTATTCTAAAGATGACACCTAAACCTACATGCATGCTTGCCACCTCACTATTTTAGCATGAGCCAAACATAAGTAATTTAAGGCACAATTAAGGAAAACTTTGCAGCCAACCTAACTTGAGAAGAGGAGAAGGAATTGAAGGAGAAGAGAAAGAGAAAAAATTGAAGAAGAAGAAGTTTTATCTTGGCTTAAGGCTTTGCATCAATTCCCCCACATTTGGAAATCAAAACTTTTTAAGGCAAGTGTTCTAACCCATCCTACAGATAAATTTTGATCCTTGTTTTCACCTTGATTTTGAGAAAATTGGAAGATTATGGTTACATGTAAGATATCTATGCCGTTTATACATCAAATGTTGAATCTGGAATTTTTCAGATTATGACCTTTCAGTACTCGTGTGGCCTTAACTTTTTGCACCAAATTCAGATTGAGGAAAATCCTCTTTTGTACGAAAAAAGACTTATAGAGATTTCATTTGATATAAAAAATAAAATATTTGGAGTAAATTTACCTATCTAAACATATGAATGAAAAGACCTCATATATTTGGTAAAACAGATACTATAGCTTCTGACATCCTATTACTAAATTGCTCATAACTCTCTAGTGAAAATTCTGAATTATGCAAAACTTAGTTCTTTAGAAACTAGATTCACATATGTTTCTTTTGACACCTAATTTAGAAAATTTTAAGTATGTTTTCCTTCTGAAACATCTGTTTAAATTAATTCTATCAATTCTGTAAAATAGAGATGATCAATTCTAACCTTCTATTACTAAATTGATCATAACTCTCTAGCACAAATTATGAATTATGCAAAACTTATTTCTTTGTAAACTAGAATCATATATCTTCCTTTTGACACCTAATTTGGAAATTTTGAAGTATGTTTGCCTTCTGAAACATCTGTTTAAATTGATTCTATCAATTCTGACCTTCCATTACTCTATTCGTTGTAACTTCCTGTTAGAAACTCAAAAAAAAAAAAAAAATAGAAATCTAAGTTAATCTGAAAATAGATTGATGCAGCTTTCTAATGACACTTATTTTTAGTGAATTGGAGTATGCTTGGTCACTCAAACAAATCAGAAAATGTACCATTCGAATTATGCTAGAATTGAAAACTTTGTTGAGTTTTGCCTATTCAAGTTTCATTCTATTGGAAATTTGATTTCTGCTAAATTCTTCTTCAATTGAGCTTTATATTCATCCTTTGAAATTCTTGTATTGTTTATCCTAAAATTGTTGTATGTCTGGAATTTATTATGTAATGCTTTGTTTGCATTTCCTTGTTTGATAAAGGTACACGCATATCTCCGTTGTTCCGCATGTGCTTCCGATATGTGCCAATGTTATTGTTTATACTATCTTTTTGTACTATGGTGTCTTATGGGATATTGTGAACTTTTGCTAGAAATGGTAAAGGGAGTTATGCATAGAGCCCGCGATGCTCCACCGGCCCCCATTGACTTCAATCAAATGTGGGTGGATGGATCTCCCAAACTGTCACGGACTTAGCTGGTTTTACCTAAGTCGTGCGGCACCCTTGTGTGTCCGTCCGCAAAGGTCAGCCTCCCCGAAGCCTCCCATGGTCCCTTAGGTCCCACAAAAGAGAGAACAGGACAAAGAAAAGGCCTCACTCGGGATCCACAAGCAAACATCTCCAAAAAATACTTTATAGACAATGCAAATTACAAACAGACTTTACAAGCTCTGAACAGTTGCACAATAAAGAGTAAAATGGTCCATTACAGATCGAAAATCTCTCACACGTGTCCACATGACACAACCTTTATTTACAAGCCTAAAGCGACCACCGACCCAACTAAAATGGGACTATCAAGCCTTCGCCCGTCCCCCTACATGCTGTACAAAGCATGAACATACCAAAAGACACGGACATACATAAGCATTACATCAAACACCCTGTTTAGAAGTTTGTCCATGACATTCTCCCCCACTTATTCCTTCGACGTCATCGTCAAAGCCTTTGTCGACACTGTAACTCCTTGCCTCTGCTGAGTCTTCAATCTTCTACTCTCGGTGCAATCGTCCTTGGCTCCCAACCGCTCTCCATTTGTTGTTTTGAGTAGTCGAACCTTTTGATCCGCCATCATTTGCTTTAACTCACCAATGACTCGACTTGGTGTGAGGTTGGCTGAGTTGTGTTGATCCTTGTTGATTCCTGCAGATCCTTCAAATGAAGGAAAAGACCATCCTTACTACGATCTCTCAAATGCCTCATCTTTGCTTGAGGCGGGTGGATGCTTGTTGGAGCTTTTAACGAGCATCGTCTCGCAAACTTCTAAAGATTTGGGTCCTTCCTCCACAAAATTTGCTCATTGACTCTTCTTTCACTTAGTTGTTACATCTAAGTAGGTTCGCATCACTTCAGCTTTTCGATTGGCATTTTGTTGGGAAATGAAGCGGACAATCTACTCAAGAAACACACGATCACCATTGGTGAGGATTTGACAACTATTGTCTTCCATTATCTTCGAAGGGTCTTTGGACTTTTTGTAGCTCCTCCTCGTTGGATAGATAAGAGAATTGGGGTATTTTCGGTTTTGCCCATTCTCTTAAGGGTTGAAGGCAAAGGTTACTTGACTTTCAGCCGCCTCCTCGAGGTTGTACTCCATGCATCAAGTTCGGTTATGGCCTTCGCTTGCTCTTTGCTCACACCGAAGCACTTGAAGTGTTTGCACTCCTTGCGTTGAGTTAGCTCTTTGTGATTCACCTTCTCAATGCCATTGAACTTACGGAATGCGGGAAGTTTTCACCCCAACTTGGAGTAATTCTCTAATAGGTTTGGTCGCCTCGGGATTATCTGGTCTTCTTCATCAACTCTGCCGCTTACTCCCGAATAGCGAAGGTCCAAACCCGCGTCTTGACTGGATTTCCTTGGTCGTGCACTCTTGCATGACCAAGTCCTTCACTTTTGGTAATCTTGATGAGAAAACTCATTGACACCGGTCTCTACGGGGTTCCTTGGCCTCGCCCTTCAACCTTGTCTCGGTTTTTGAGTTTGCCTTTGCATGCTCCACCTCCTTGGCCCCTTTTTACGACCAAGCGCTCCCTCCATGAGAGCAAGGGATCAATGACTTTCATGGAAGTCCGCCTCTGGTACCATGGCATGCCATGCCCATGGCACTACTATCCGTCTTCGCCTCGCATGCATCCCTTTTTCTTCACAATCAGTAGATATGCCTCGTGGTACTCTCTCGGAGTCCACCTCCATTCTATCTGATGCTTGATTTTGGGTAGCTAAGTCCCTCTGGACTCGTCGTCGCTTCCTCGCCCCTTTCGACCCCCTGCTTCAACACCTCTGTGTTCTCCAAGCAGCACCCTTTGGTCGATGGAAAGACAGACTGCAACTCCCATGCACGGCCTCTGCCATCATGTTGTAGGGTTTGCACTGATTCTGTTCTCCTTAGCTTCCTTGGTAGCAACGTTCGCTTACTCGACCTTGTCCTCTGACTTGTCGGGCTCCCTTAAGTGAATATGAGCTCTAGAGCAGTCCAACTCTCCAGCTGCTTCGATCATACCGTTGTATGATCAAGTCCCTCTCATGGGACTCATTGGTATTTGCATTCGAACTTTTCCCTTGGTGGAACACAGCCCCCATATGCTGATGACCAAGGCTTTCATCCGATACAAAATTCGATGCACGCACGGAAGACCCGCCTCTACGGTACCATGACCTTCACTCCTTGAATCCATAGCCCTTCTTGCTGTCGTGTTGTTCACCGAAGTGGAGCTTCCAATAGCTCCCGATTATACCTCCATATGATCTAGTCCCTCACGGGGCTAAGTTGTGTGAATCACATTGCCACGAACTGTTCCACCATGATTCGCTGCACCATGTCACCTCCTGGTGACATCTCTATTGCATTCTGATCCTTGTGGGATGAACTCAAATTGTGAACCCTTCATGTGTGGCCTCTACCAATACATCGCAGGGTCTCTTCCACCTTCGATTTTGTTCACTCCTTTGGCAATCGACCTTCATCCACCCACTCTTGAGTCACACCACGATGAAGCACCGCTCTAGGACAGTCCGTCGCCTAGTAGCTCCCAAAGTCCCCCGACTTCGCTGCAATTAGTGCACAATTGTCTGGATCCTGGGCCTCTACCCCTACCAGCACAATCTTTGCTGTGCACCGCCTCCTTTATAGCAACTTGAATGACAACACTGTGGCATATTCTTCAAGAGTACCTGCCTCTGCATCCTCTTGCCCCGTGCTAAGGCCTTCTGAACCCAACTTCGTCTCCACAAATTGAGTCGCCTTAGTTCCTCCATTAAATGCTCCTCCGAGATAAAGTGCATATGCCCAGAAGCTCCCTTCGTCTTTGGCACCATGCAAGATGAGTCCGCTCCGTCAGAATGAATGACCCATGGAACAACATGATCCTGCTCTTGCCTCTGCAAGAGCTCTTGTCCTTGACCTCTGTCCAAGGAAAGCACTATGCCTCTGCTCCATGTTCCATCTTCTATGCTGGCTCCCTTCGTGCGGCTTGGGTACTTCGCCAAGTTACACCCAAGTTGCTCCGCTCCTCGTTTTTGCATTGAGTTGATGGTGGCCCTCGTGCCCACCATTCCACGGGTCAGCCCTCCCTTAAGTCCGATCTCCGTATCGACTCCAAGTATGCCTTCATTTGTGTTGCTTTGGGTCACTCCCCCACTTGATCTCGCAATGCATCCACTAATGCATTCTCTCAAGCGAGATCATGCGACGACTCCTCGCCGCTTGCTCAGTCCATTGAGCTTCGTGGAGTTGTTGTTTGTTGAGGTACTCCTTCTCAACTTGTGAGGTCCGTCCCACATGATTCTCCCTCTAGAGAGTTGGGACTTATCCCTCCTGGATAACTGTCCCATTGGAGCAACATCTCTCTTCGTTTCAGAGACCACCATCCTCTTGGATTACTCCGATCTGTTGAACAAACTATGCATTGTTTTGCCTCCTGCAAACACACTTGCTAGATTGTGACTCCACGTCAATACAGCCCCCGCTGCACCCCTCAAGGCCTAGCAATATGCTGAACTAGTTGTACCATTCAGCCTCCTACGGACGTATCCTTCACATGCCGAAGAGAAAGTTTCAATGCTCCATGGTGCTGAGTTTCGATCGCCTTGGGATGGCCACGAACATTCCAAGTCCGCATACAAGCCCATGTATGAGTACCAAATTCTTCGAGCTAGCAATTCCCCTCACCTCTATGAGCTTTGCAAAACTCTTTTGGTCGTTGAGCAACTCATTCCACCTTGCATGGTCTCATCCTTTACCAAGCGCCTCGCTTGCCTTGAGCACCATCAAGTATAGTTGTCAACGTTGAGCCGTAGCTCAAACTCAGCCATCCCAACCTTTGTGCGCTTCACCTTCTTCCAAGGTTGTCTGTTCTCGTGGTACCTCTTGCGCGAAGGGTTGGCCATTCCTCTGAATGCCAATCTCAGATGCCCGCTCCTCCGAGCGACTCTTTTTCCCTACATCTCCATGCCCATTTTCCCCCAAACGATCGCGCGTGTGCTGACTGCCCTCAATGCAGCCCCGCAAGGTCCCCCACGTTTGTATGCTAAGTGTTTCTATGAGTGCTTGTCCCGCTCTGATACCATCTGTCACGGACTTAGCTGGTTTTGTCTAAGTCGTGCGGCACCCTTGTGTGTCCGTCCGCAAAGGTCAGCCTCCCCGAAGCCTCCCATTGTCCCTTAGGTCCCACAAAAGAGAGAACAGGACAGAGAAAAGGCCTCACTCGGGATCCACAAGCAAACATCTTCGAAAAACACTTTATAGACAATGTAAATTACAAACAGACTTTACAAGCTCTGAATAGTTGCACAACAAAGGGTAAAATGGTCCATTACAGACCGAAAATCTCTCACACGTGTCCACATGACACAACCTTTATTTACAAGCCTAAAGCAGCCACCGACCTAACTAAAATGGGACTATCAAGCCTTCGGTCGTCCCCCTACATGTTGTACAAAGCATGGACATACCAAAAGACACGAACATACATAAGCATTACATCAAACACCCTGTTTAGAAGTTTGTCCGTGACAAAACGTGGGAGACTTATGCTTGGTGGTCATCTTGAAATGGATGAATCACATTATGTATGTGGTCCCATAGCGCCCTCTATGTTTTGATATGATATCCAAAGCTTTGTTTATGAGTTTATATTTATGTTTTAGATAAAAAATGGAATGCATACTACATCAAAAATGACATACAAGCTTGTGTTTATTATTTGGTTCACTTGTTATACTTTGAAGTATTTCGTATGTCATTGTTATGCTCTTAAACACTCTTATGCCTTTGATATGCACCTAACTGCTTTATGTGTCATTTGATACATGCCTAAATGCTTCTTTTGCCAATGAAATGCTCCAATTGCCTTTCTCCTATTGTTATGTCTAACACCTATTTTCGAATGAGATAACCCTTTGTGATTTTTATATCAAATGAGATGATTTCAAATGAACTTTGGTATTTTTGCTTTTGTTATCTTGATACTAAGCCTATTTGAACTTCTCCTATCGCCATGGATATGTTAGTCGCTTGCTTAGCTCTTTATGCTCACCCCGTTGATATATAAATTTTTTAGGGTAGCTTGTCATGCACTGAAAAGCTAGAATTTGGTTGAAGCAGTGAAAGGCTAGAAGATTTTTGGGCTAATCTTTGTTTGTTGATAGGTTTTTGTTGTATAGTATACTTTACTTTTGATGTAATGTTAAGGATATGTTGATACTTATGTGTTGTAAAAGTTTAAAGGACCGCTCATGTTTATGGAATGATAAGTTTAAGTTGTATAAGGATAAGAACTCATGGTAAATAATTATCTTTTTATGATTGTATATATTTCTACGATTATGAATTTGTGTTATGGTTGATGTTTAGTTGAGTTGCCTTTGGATTTTATGAATCTCTTAGTGAAGTGGAGTATGATTTATATAACGTCTAGGTTTGTGAATTGTGAATATTGATTTGAATGGTTTTTAGTATCCTTAAATTATTAGATTGGATCCTGGATTGAATTGACGATGAATTATAATATTATTGATTTTAGACAGGTTACCACCTGAATGCGATAATTTAGGAGGTGTGACAATAGATCCTTAATATATCTTCGAAGCATAGACACGTGGAATACATCATAAATACTTACCAAAACTGAGGGTAATGCTAATTTATACGTCATTGACCTAACCTTTTGTAAGATCTCAAATGAGCCAATGAATTTAGGAGCTCACTTTCCCCTTCGACCAAACCTCATGACTCTCTTAGTTGGCGATACTTTCAAGAAGATGTGCTTGCCAATTTTGAACTCTAGATATCTTCGCTTTCGATCTGCATAACTTTTCTAATGACTTTGAGCTATTAATAATATTTAACACATAATTTGAATATTCTATTCTCCTATCTCATCCTGATATTCCATAACTAGTCAGCACTTTCTTTTATAAAGAGCTTCAAATGGGGCCATTTGTATATTAGAGTGGTAACTATTTTTACAAGAAATCTTAATTAAGTGCAAGTGCATATCTCAATTTTTACCAAAGTTCAAAGCGCATGCTCTTAAGAGGTCTTCAAGAGTTTATATTGTCTTTTCAAATTAGCCATCAGTTTGAGGTGAAAAGTTATACTAAACTTTAATTGTGCGCTCACAAATTTTTGTAGACTTCTCCAAAACTTAGAGGTGAACCTTGGATCTCTATATGAGATAATACTAATTGGCACCCCATGATATCAAATAATCTTCTTAATATATAAGCTTGTTAGTTTATTTAATGCATATTTCTTGTTCATAGGGAGGAAGTGAGCAAATTTAGTAAGTCCGTCCACTACTACCCTAATTTTGTCATATCCTTTCATAATCTTAGGTAATCCTATAATAAAACCTATAGTGACTTGCTCTTACTTCCATTCAGGAATCGAAATTCTTTACAATTTTCCTATAGGTACTCAATATTCTACCTTCACCTGCTAGCATATCAAACATTTAGAAACAAATTATGTTATATCTCTCTTCATACCATGCCACTAGTAGTTCTAGCATAAATCCCAATACATCTTGGTAGCCCTTGGATAGATATTAAATTTTGATCTATGTACCTCCTCTAATAATTGCATCTTTATTGGATAGATTTCGGGAATACAAAGTCGATTGTGGAATGTAATAAAACCATCTTCGGTTTGGAAGAATTCAGGTCTAGATCCTTGAGCTATCTCCTTAACTATCATATGAAGATATGTATCTTTCTCCTGACCTTCTTTAACCTTTTCTACCAAATATGATTATGCCATCAAACACATAAGAAAACCTTTATTTGTCTCCAATAAAAAATTAAGTTTTAAGTCTATACCAACTTTATCATCATAGAATTTCTTAGAATATTCATATATGCTACAAGACTAGAAGTATTTCTACTTAAGGCATCATCAACTACATTAGCCTTCCTAGGACGATAGTTGATATTAAAATCTTAATCCTTTAGAAAGTCTAATTATCTTCTTTATCTCATATTTAAATCTTTTTGTGTGAAAATATATTTGAGACTCTTATGATATGTGAAGATTTTAAAAGTTTGTCTATAGAGATAATGCCTCCAAATTTTCAATGCAAAAATGATAGCTACTAGCTCTAAGTCATGAGTATGATAGTTCTTCTCATGAAGGTTAATTGCCTAGACGTATAAGTAACTACCATCTCATTTTGCATTAGAACACAACTAAGCCCTTGTAGTGAGGCATCACTATACATTATAAAACCTTCTCCCCTTCAAGGAATCACCAAGATAGGAGTATTGGTTAATTTCTTCTTTAATTCTTGAAAACTTTATTGACATTTATCACCCCACATGAACTTTATATTCTTTACGTCAACCTAGTCAAGGGTGCTGCTATTTTCGAAAAGCCTTCTACGAATCTTCTATAGTATCCAACCAAACCCAAGAAACTTCTAATCTCTGAAACATTAGAAGGCTTCTTCCATTTTGTTATAGCTTCAATGTTATGAGAGTCAACAGATATACCAGCACTCGAAATTACATAACCGAGAAACATCATTTTATTGAGCCAGAAATTACACTTAATTTGGCATATAGTTTCTTTTATCTTAGGACTTCCAAAGCTATCTTAAGATGATGTTCATGTACTGCCCTACTTTTGGAGTAGATCAAGATATCATCAATAAACATAATTATAAATTTATTAAGTTAAGGGTGGAACATCCTATTCATGAGATCCATGAAGGTAGTCGATGCATTTGTGAGTTCGAAGGGCATTACTAAGAATTCATAATGACCATATTTTATTCTTGTTAGGATCAAGAGCACTAAGAGACGGGGGTGAATTAGTGCAGCGGAAAACTTTTGACGATTAAAAATGCATTCGTACGATAAAAGCGATTTTGGTAAGAAAGCCAATTCGTAAATCACTTTAACTTGTGATCAAGCGAGATGCAGTTAAAGCAAATATATAGAGGCAGTTTGCAGTTTAAGATAGATAATAGAATGTAATAACAAACTGGAATATGATGTTCGTACGATAAAAGCGATTTCGGTATGAAAGCTGATTCGTAAATTACTTTAACTTTTGATCAAGAGAGATGTAGTTAAAGCAAAGATATAAAGGCAGTTTGCAGTTATGATGGAAATCAAAATGTAAGCGCAAACTGAAATATGATGTTCGTACGACAAAACCGATTTCCGTCTTAACGCCGATTCGGAAAATACTTAACTATGAAACACGTTCATAAAAGAGCAGAAGGCAGTAAGCTACTGAGGAGGTTTGCAGTAAAGATAAGATGCTCAAAGTAAATGCAAACCGAGATTTAGAGTGGTTCGGTCAATCTTGACCTACATCCATTTTTGGCTTCCTCCACCGATGAGGTCACTGACGTTCACTAGAGGCCTTCCTTCAATAGGCGAAGGCTAACCACCCTTTTATAATTTCACTCCTTTTGACGGGCTTAGGAGACAACCCTTACAAACTTTTCTCTCTTCTCTTGAAAGATCAAAACTTGGAAGAAAAGAGGGAGGATAACTTCTATTCTTTACAACACTTTTGAGCTCTAAAAATCATAGAATAAGATTGGATTTTTGGTGCTTTTGGTTGCCTTTCCATGTAGGAAAGGGTGGGGTTTATATAGGCCCCAAAATGGTTTAAATTTGGAGCTAAAAAATATCATTTTTCGGATTTTTGGGGTCCTGATGGTACTACCTCTTGACTAGGGTGGTACAATCGCCTAGCAGCTCGGAGACCAAGACCCTAGATGGTGCCACTTATCTCAACGTGATCATAGTCTTGACTCCGGCGCAATTGCTGCTGCATGTCTTACTTTCATCGTAGTTAATCCTGCACACTTATCTCAACATATGGATTAGATAACAAATGATAATTGACTTCATCATCAAAATCCGAGATTCAATAATCTCTCCCTTTTTTATGTTGATAATCAATTGATAACGGAGTTAACCTTAACTCCCCCTATCTATATGCCATACTTGAGATAAGTCATTCTTGAATTCAAGGCCTTTGAATTCAATAGACTTATTGATAAGTTAAGAACTCTTAACCTTATCAATTACTCCCATCATGATTCCTATCACGATGTATTTTACTGAAAATGATGTCAAGTTTTACATTTAAAATATGAATGATGGTAGTCGTAGCAATTCATCATATGGTAAGATATCAACAAGATTGCGATGTAAGTTCTTGATATCTTAATATAATACAAACGTTTCAAGTGTTTAGCAATCGTAGCATCACATGGCAAGATATCAATAAGTAAAGTTGCTATGCAAGTTCTTGATATCTTATCATGATATGATAATAACATAGTGCAAATATGGCAATAACATAGTGCAAATATGGCACTCAGCATCAATTCATATATTTCTCATTCAAATATGGCACTCATAGCATCAATTAATATATTTCTCCCCCTTTGTCATCAACAAAAAGGAGAACGATATAAGCAAATTTTAAGCATAAGTGCGGTAATTATGCCATAACTAAGTTCATGTCATTTTCCAATAGTAAGTGATAGGATACCAATTATGCAAACATCTCAAGGAAAACATGACATTGAGATAGCTTTGAATACTTCTTCATTTTTATTTGTTATTATCTTTTTGCATGAAGGAGGAAGGCTATTTGTAATACCAGCTATTTGTGAGTTTACTTTGAATGAAGTTAAAATCGATGAGAGATTAAATCATACTTCATTTTTACAAGGATCAAGATATGTATGTGAAATAAATCCTTACAAGTAAAAACACTATCATCCATATAAGAAGGAATTTACAAGCAGGAATCATTTCATCAAATCCATTTCTCAAAAAAAAAATTTCAAAGAGATGTATTTGCTAGTTGATTTCATATGTCAAAAATCAATGATGAGAATCAAACTCGATATGACATATGCTTATTAAGTTCGGAAGAGGATAATATATCGAGAAAATCCGATTGTTAGGATACCACTAGTTAAGAGAATCCGAAAATGAAATTAACACTTTCATGCATTCAGACAAGACTATACTATAGATTTTCAAATACAATCATAAAGACAAAACATGCTCATTGTTATGGAAATTTTTGTATCCAAAAAATATAATTTCCAATATGTAATTTTAGGCATATAATGACAATCAAGTGATTTGATCATTCAATCAATAAAGTCCGAAAAATGATTTTAATAAGTTTATACATTCGGACACATTAACATTCCTAATTCTCTTATAATGAAATCAAATTGTTTTTTGCTTAGAGGTTTTATAAAAATATCAGCTAGTTGATGCTTAGTATCAATGAACTCTATGATTACATCATGATTAGTGACATGATCTCATATAAAGTGATGTCTAATATCAATATATTTTGTTCTTGAGTGTTGAATGAGATTCTTTGTTAAACATATTGCACTTGTGTTATCATATTTAATGGGAATATTTTTAAGATGAACTTTATAATCTTCTAAGGTATTTTTCATCCACACAACTTGTGCACAGCATGCACTAGCTGTAATATACTCAGCTTCGGTTGTTGATAGTGCAACCGAGTTTTGTTTCTTAGATGACTAGGAAACAAGGGAATGTCCCAAAAATTGACATGATCCTAATGTGCTTTTTCTATCTAATCTATGTTAGGATCAAGAGCACTAAGGGGGGGGAGGGGGGGTATGAATTAGTGCAGCGAAAAACTTTCAACGTTTAAAATTGCGTTCGTACGACAAAGCCGATTTCAGTAGAAAAGGCGATTCGTAAATCACTTTAACTTGTGATTAGGCAAGAAGCAGTTAAAACGAATCTGTTAAGGCAGTTTGCTGTTGTGTTGGAAATCAGAATGTAAGCACAAACTGAAATACGATGTTCGTACGAGAAAAGCGATTTACTTCTAAACACGATTCAGAAAATATTGAGCTTGGAAACGCAATCGTAAAAGCGCAAAAGGCAGTAAGCTATGAAGGAGGTTTGCAGTAAGGATAATTAGCTCAAAGTAAATGCAAACTAGAGAAGATGGGAGTTTACAGTGGTTCGGTCAATCGTGACCTACATCCACTCCTCCGATTCCTCTTCCGTCGAGGTCACCGGCATCCACTAACGATCTTCCTTTACTAGGCGAAGATCAACCTCCTTCTTACACCCCTCTTCTCCTTTTACTGGGTTTAGGAGACAACCCTTACAAGCACTCACTCTCCTGTCTTAAACAGAATTCTAACACTTAAGTTAGAGGAGGGAAATTCTAGAGATTGCAGCAGTGTTTTCTCTCTTTTAATCTCTCTTTGCTTATGTATTTTACTCAGGGACTGGAGGGGTATTTATAGGCTCCAAACTAGTTTGAATTTGGAGCTCAAATTTGTCATCTCCCGGAATTCCGGGGTTTGGCGATTGTATCGCCTGATTAAGGCGGTTGCACCGCCTGATAGGGCTCGAAGACTGAGCCTCTCGGCGGTGCCACCGCTTGTCAGGGGCGGTTGCACCGCCTGGCAGAGCTCGGAGACCGAGCTCAGGCGGTTGCACCACCCAGTCTTTCTCGGAGACTGAGCCCTGGCAGTGCCACCGCCCAACTTTGCTGGGAGATCCTCTCCTGGGCGGTGCCACCGCCTACATTATTTCAGCTCACTGGTTGGGCTCCAAACTTGGCCCAAACCAGTCCGAACTTGGGCCCAATTATCCCATACTTGAGTTATAGGATTAACACCTAATCCTAACCCTAATTAACGTGCTAACTATGAATTTAAAGACATTTTCTAAGCTATTACAAAGTCTGCAAGTCAAGACCTCTTCTAGCGAGCTTCCGTTGAACTCTCGGAAACCATTCTGCGGACTCCCGGCAAGCTCCTAGACTTCATGATTTGATCTTAGCGAGTTCCAATGAGCTTCTTCGGCAAGCTCCGATCTTTCTTGGCGAGCTCCATGAACTTCCAATGAACCTTCTGGTGAGCTTCCGAAAAACCCTTCGGCAAGCTCCCAACTCATTCTCGGCTAGTTCCGGTAGCGTTCCCGACGAACCTTCGGACTTTCGTCAAACTCTCGAACTCGCAACGAATCCTTCGCGCTTGATTCCGACACTTTATTTCACTTTATGTCTTCATCGTTATCATAGTTAATCCTACACAATTAAAATAAAACTTCGATCGAGATAATTAATCCTAAGTAATTAAATAAGTTGTCCGGCATGTCATTGGTCCCTCGACGCTTCGTCCGATTCTTCGGCGCATCGTCCTCTCCTGTGGCCTATTGCCCAATCGGCCAGTTGACTCCGCAACTCTAATATCCTTGGTACAATACCCGCTCTTCTTGGCCCGATGCCCAAGTCCACGGCCCGAAGCCTTCTATCGATACGTAGACCGATCCATCGGCCCGACGTCCAATCTTCTGACATGTTTCTTCGGCACAACATGATTTTTCCTGCTTTAATTGTCTCATCCTGATCGAAACATCCTACGTCATTCAAAATATAGATTAAAACATAAACACAATTATGAATTGGTTTCATCATCAAAATACGAGATTCAACAATTTATACCCAGCAAAATCTGCATCAGCATACGCAATTAACTCAAAATTCTCGGATTTTGGATACCATAATCCTATATTTGTGGTACCTTTAAGATATCTAAGTATTCTTTTAACCGCTTTAAGATGAGATATCTTAGGGTTCGATTGAAACCTAGCACAAAGTCCTACACTGAACATGATATCTGGTCTAGTTGCAGTGAGGTAAAGTAAACTTCCTATCATACCTCTATAAGTTTTTTGATCGAAGCTTTCTCCACTTTCATCAACTTCTAACTTAGTGGAGGTGCTCATAGGAGTGTTAATAGCTTTTGAGCTATTCATATTAAATCTTTTTAGCAGATCTAAGACATTTAGTTTGACTAATAAAGATGCCATTGCTTAGTTGCTTAATTTGTAAGCCTAAGAAAAAGGTTAATTCTCCCATCAAACTCATTTCAAATTCGAGACTCATGGTTTGAGCAAAAGATTCACAAAGAGATTCATTCGTAGAACTGAATATAATATCATAAACATAAATCTGAACAATGAGAAAATTATTTTCAAAATTTTTGATAAACAATGTAGTATCAACCTTGCCTTTTGTGAAATTATTTTCAATAAGAAAAGTACTAAGTCTATCATACCAAGCCCTTGGGGCTTGTTTTAAACTATAGAGAGCTTTAGTTAATTTAAATACATGATTAGGGAGGCTATTATTTTCAAATCCGGGAGGTTGTTCAACATAAACTTCTTCAAAAATAAAGCCATTAAGAAAAGCGCATTTAACATCCATTTGAAACAACTTAAAATTATTATTACTAGCATAGGCAAGGAGCATCCTTATGGCTTCTAATCTAGCCATAAGAGCGAAGGTTTCTTCGTAATCGATACCTTCTTCTTGGTTGAAACGTTTGGCCACTAATCTAGCCTTGTTTCTAACCACGATACCATATTCATCTTGCTTGTTTCTAAAGACCCATTTAGTACCAATAACTAAATGGTCATTTGGCCTAGGAACAAGTTTCCACACCACATTTCTCTCAAATTGATTTAACTCATCTTGCAATGCAATAATCCATGAATCATCTTTCATGGCTTCGTCAATACCTTTAGGTTCAATTTGGGAGAGAAAAGCGGCGTTGGCACAAGGATTTTTAATAGAAGAACGTGTTTGAACCCTCTTAGATGTGTCTCCTAGGATTAGCTCCTTAGGATGAGCATCTACATATTTTCAATCCTTGGGTAAGGATGTTTCGGAAGTGGATGCATCCAAGTTGCTAGTTGGAGAAGGGGTTTCATTTAAATTCAAAGAATCGAAATTAACATCATCAGCAAAATCATTTTTCTTGATTTTAGAAATCTCATTGAAAACAATATGAATAGATTCTTCTATAATTAAAGTTCTTTTATTGAAGATACGAAAAGCTTTAGAAACCGAAGAATAACCAAGAAAAATTCCTTCATCGGATTTAGCATCAAATTTTCCTAAGGCATCTTTTTCATTCAAGATAAAACACTTACACCGAAAAACTTTAAAATATGAAACATTGGGTTTTTTATTATTCCACAACTCATAGGGAGTGTTGGTGAGTAAGGGTCTTACTAGAACTCTATTCAAAATATAGCATGTAGTGTTTACAGCTTCGACCCAAAAATATTTGGGTAGGCTATGTTCATTCAACATAGTTCTTGTCATTTCTTGTAAATTTCTATTCTTTCTTTCTACTACTCCATTTTGTTGAGGATTTCTTGGAGTAGAGAAGTTATAGTTGTATCCATTAGATTCACAAAATTCTTGAAAATCACGGTTTTGAAATTCACCACTGTGATCACTTTGAATTGATGAAATCATAAAACCCTTTTCATTTTGAATAAGTTTACAAAACTTGGTGAAATATCTAAAGCATTCATTTTTGTGTTTCAAGAAATAAGTCCATATGTATCTACTATAGTGATCTACAATGACGAAGGCGTATTTGCTACCTCCTAGGCTTGATGTAGAGATTGGTTCGAACAAATCCATATGGATCAATTGTAAGGGCCTAGAGGTGCTTATTTGATTCTTAGATTTGAAACTACCCTTAATTTGTTTTCCTAATTGGCAAGCTTCACACACATTATCTTTGATGAACTTGATATGAGGAATTCCTCGTACAAGTTTTTTGGATGATATTTAAGTGATTAGTTTCATGCTAGCATGACCTAATCTCCTATGCCAAAGCCGAGCATCTTCATTCAAAACCGAGAAACATTATTCATTGCAAAGATCATTGATGTTAATGGTGTATACATTATTCTATTTTAAAGCAATCATAGATGTGTTTTTGTGTGGTTTTTCAATGATGTAAGCATTAGATTCGAATTTGATAATATATCCTTTATCACATAATTGACTAATGCTCAAGAGGTTATGTTTTAAATCATCAACTAACAAAACATCTTCAATAAAGAAGTTGGATTTGTTACCTATGGTTCCTTTGCCAATGATTTTACCCTTGTTGTTGTCTTCGAAGGTGATCTAGCCTTTGTCTATGCTAGTGAGCTTAGAGAATTGAGATGGATCTCTGGTCATACGCCTTGAGCATCCACTATCAAGATACCATCTCTTGCTCCTAGCTTGTGATGGTGTATATCTCTACAAGAAAGGATAATTTTTAGGTACCCATTTACTTTTGGGTGCCTAAAAAACTGATCTACATTGTTTATCATGTTGCATAGAGTTTATCATGGTTCCTTTAGGAACCCAAATCAGTTTATTCGGGCTAATTTTCTTGAATGGACAATGATACATTTTATGTCCATGTTTGCAACAAAAGTTGCATTTGCTTAGGTGCTGAACATATAAGATAGAGCCTTTTATAAAGGTGGTTGGATTTTGTTGAGGACTTCTCACAAATCCGATTCCACTTCTTTTGGGAACGTGACCCTTGTTTACAAGGATCATGTTCAAAGACTTGCTACAACCTCGAATTTCTTCAAGGTGTCCTTAAGTAGCAAGTTTTCCTTTTGGAGAGTTTCTAGATCATGGCATTTTTCACATTCAACTAAACTATCATGATATTCAGTTTTTAATTTATCAAAATTACTAACAAGACTATCATACTTATTTTTCAGCAATTTATATTTTCTACTAATTATTTTGCATTCATCAAATAAGTCATGGAAGACATTTAATAATTCATCAAATGATAAATCTGCATCAATTAAATTTGTTACCTCTCTCCGATGGCCATTAAAGCGTAATGAGCAACTTGCTCGGTGTTGGACTCCTCTTCTTCGGATGCGCTCGAGTCATCCCATATTGCTTTGAGCGCCTTCTTCTTTGTTGTTCTCTTCTTGGCTTGGGGACAATCACTTTTATAGTGTCTCGACTTTTTGCACTCGTAGTAAATAACTTGGTCATTTTTGGGTTCAAGTTTATTTTTTGTCACTTTTAAACTTGTTTCTCTTAATAAATTTTTTGAATTTCCTTGTTAGAAGTGCCAAGTCATCATCACAGTCTTCATCACTTGAGTTTTCTCTCAAGTGGTCATCTAAAGTTCTAAGTGCCATATCCTTCCTGTTCTTTGGAAGGATGTCTTCTTGCTCTTCATGAGCCTTGCAAGTCATTTCATAGGTCATTAATGACCCGATTAGTTCTTCAAGAGGGAAGTTGTTTAAATCTTTAGCCTCTTGAATAGCAGTGACTTTAGGGTCCTAACTCTTAGGAAGGGATCTTAAACTCTTATTTACGAGCTCAAAATCGGAAAAACTTTTGCCGAGTCCTTTTAGACCATTGACGACATCCATGAAACGGGTGTACATGTCGCCAATAGTCTCGCTCGGTTTCATTCGGAAAAGTTCAAAAGAATGTATCAAAAGATTGATTTTTGACTCTTTCACTCTACTTGTGCCTTCGTGAATCACTTCGAGAATATGCCAAATATCAAACGCAGTTTCACAAACCGAAACATAATTGAACCCATTTTTATCAAGCGCGCAAAATAAGGCATTCATAGCCTTTGCATTAAGAGCGAAAGTCTTCTTCTCCAATTCATTCCAATCGATCATTGGAAGAGAAGACTTCGAAAATCCATTTTTGACAAGATTCCAAAGTTCAAAATCCATTGAAATAAGGAAGATCCTCATTCGGGTCTTCCAATAGATGCAGTCCGTCCCATTGAACATGGGTGGACGTGTAATAGAGTGGCCCTCTTGGTTTCCGGCGTATGTCATCTCTCTTGGGTTTTAATCCGTTTGAGAGTTAACCCCGCTCTGATACCAATTGTTAGGATCAAGAGCACTAAGAGAGGGGGTGAATTATTGCAGCAGAAAACTTTTGACGATTAAAACTGCATTCGTATGATAAAAGTGATTTTGGTAAAAAAGCCGATTCGTAAATCACTTTAACTTATGATCAAGCGAGATGCAATTAAAGCAAATATATAGAGGCAGTTTGCAATTTAAGATAGGCAACAGAATGTAATAGCAAACTAGAATACGATGTTCGTACGATAAAAGTGATTTCAGTATGAAAGCCGATTCGTAAATCACTTTAACTTATGATCAAGTGAGATGCAGTTAAAGCAAAGATATAAAGGTAGTTTGCAGTTATGATGGAATTTAGAATATAAGCGCAAACTGAAATATGATGTTCGTACGATAAAACCGATTTCCGTCTTAACACCAATTTGGAAAATACTTAACTATGAAACACGTTCGTAAATGAGCAGAAGGCAGTAAGCTACTGAGGAGGTTTGCAATAAAGATAAGATGCTCAAAGTATATGCAAACCGAGATTTAGAGTGGTTCGGTCAATCTTGACCTACATCCACTTTTGGCTTCCTCCACCGACGAGGTCACTGATGTCCACTAGAGGCCTTCCTTTAATAGGCGAAGGCCAACCACCCTTTTACAGTTTCACTCCTTTTGACAGGCTTAGGAGACAACCCTTATAAACTTTTCTCTCCTCTCTTGAAAGATCAAAACTTGGAAGAAAAGAGGGAGGAGAAATTCTATCCTTTTCAACACTTTTGAGCTCTAAAAATCACAGAATAAGATTGGATTTTCGGTGCTTTTGGTTGCCCTTTCTTGCTGGAAAGGGTGGGGTTTATATAGGCCCCAAACTGGTTTGAATTTGGAGCTCAAAAATGTCATTTCTCGGATTTTCGGGGTCCTAGCGGTACTACCTCCTGACTAGGGCGGTACAATCGCTTGGCAGCTCAGAGACTGAGCCTCTAGGCGGTGCCATCGCCTGACAGGGGCAATTGCACCGCCCAGTCTCACTCGGAGACTAAGCCCTGGCAGTGCCACCGCTTGCCTGGGGTGGTTGCACCGCCCAACTTTCCTGGGAGACCCTCTCCTAGGTGGTGCCACCACATAGCAGGAATTCTGGTCCGAATGGGTTGATCCATTCGGCCCAATTTAGGTCTATCAAGGGCCCAATTGCCCCCAGATTAAGTTAATGGGATCACCTCCCATTCCTAACTTAATCTACATGCTAACTACAATATTTCTTAAGACATTTACTACAAATTGCTCCGATGCGTCAATCGCTTCTTTCGGCGAGCTTCCGACGAACTTCCGGCGAACATCCGACGAACCTTCGGTGATGCTCCGACGGACTTCCGATAAACTCCTGGACTTGCGACGATCCACTTGGCGAGTTCCGATGAGCTTTTTTTGGCAAGCTCCTAGACTTCTTGGATTTGTTCCCGCAGAACCTCCGACGATCGTTCGGACTTCCATCGAACTCTCGAACTCCCAACATGATCATAGTCTTGACTCTGGCATAACTCCTGCTACATGTCTTACTTTCATCGTAGTTAATCCTGCACACTTATCTCAACATATGAATTAGATAACAATTGACAATTGACTTGATCATCAAAATCTGAGATTCAACAATTCTAAAAGTAGTTTTTTCTATATGTCTCCTTCCCTTATCTTCAATTGATGATATCCAGATCTCAAATCAATCTTCGAGTATACTTGAATACATTAAAGTTGATCAAATAGGTTATCTATTCAGGAAAGAGGATATTTATTCTTTATGGTCACTTGGTTGAGTTGTCTATAATCGATGCACAACTATAGAGGCACCCAAGGTGATACACTAGTTTGAATAAAAATCTTGTTCAAAAGCTCCTGGATTTGTTTCTTTAACTCCTCCAACTCAATTAGTGCAATTTTATACGGGAGTTTAGAAATAGGTGGAGTGATAGGTAGAAGATCAATTGTAAATTCAATCTACTTGTTTGGTGGTGGTGCAAGTAGATCTTTAGGAAAAACATCTAGAAAATTTTGTACAATGGGGATATCCTTTAATATTAGATTCTTATATTCTTCTCCAGAAATAAAGGCCAAGTACCATTTGTTAGGATCGGAGATGCACTAAGAGGGGGTGGTGAATTAGTGCAGCGGATTAAAACTTCGGTTTTGGAAAAATCTTTCGTACGATAAAAAACAATATCGATGAAAACCGATTTGAAAGCTTGATAACTTAGAAGCGTATGGAACCGTAGTGACTAAGTAAAGAAGTTTGCAGTATGTAAATGGCAAGAGTAGAATGCAAACCAGATAACACAGCGATTTTAAAGTGGTTCGGTTAAAATGACCTACATCCACTCACGAAGCCTTCTTTGAAGAGGCTCCCAACTTCCACTAGCAAAATCTCTTTGTAGGGGAAGGACTAATACCCCTCTTACAACCTTTACAAGTGGTTCACACTCTTACAATTCTTTTCAACAAGATGGGAGGAGGTGAACACTCGAGCAATTTGAAAAACAAGACTTGCTAAGACTTTTCTAAGGCTCTTATCTCAAACTATTGCTTTGCAAAATGTGTCTTCTCTGCTTAGAATTGAGGGGTATTTATAGGCCCCAAGAGGATTCAAAATTTGGGCTCCAAATTTGAATTCCTCTTGAGTGTTCGAGATTGGCGGTGCCACCGCCTGTCAATGTCTATCAGGCAGGCGTACTAGCGGTGCCACCGCCTGGTCTTGGGTGCTGGGCGATGCCACCGCCTAGTCTAGCAGTGCCACCGCCCAGTCCGGCGGTTCCACCGCCCGCCCTTACAAATTTCTGGTTGGGCTTTACGTCCGACCCAAACCAAGTCTCTTTTGGGCCCAGTTGGCCCCTAACCAAGGTATAGGATTGTCCCTTAATCCTAACACTAATTACATGTGAACTACATACCTAAAAACATAATCCTAAGCAAGTGTTTAACCGGCCAACGTCAAGTTTTGTTTCGGCGAGCTTTCCCGCGTTCTTCCAGTGGACTTCCGATACGCCCTCGGGTTTCTTCCAGCGGACTCCCAGCAGGCTCCCGATCTTGTGACGAGTTCAATGAGTATGCGAGCCTTCTCAGTGATCTCTGCGAACCTCCGACGATCTCTTCGGCAGACTTCCGAAAGTTCCGACAAGTCTCCGATCTTTCTTGGTTGGTTCCGACAACATCTCTGACGAATCTTCGGACTTTCAAACGTCCATCGAACTTGACTCTGGTATCCTTGCTTTATGTTTTTAGGCTGTCGTAGTTAATCCTGCACACTTAACTTCAATAATATGGATTAGATCAATTAACCCATCAATTGATTTCATCATCAAAATCCGAGATTCATCAATCTCCCCCTTTTTGATGATGACAATCAATTGATGACGGAGTTAAACATAACTCCCCCTATCTATATGCCATATTGTGAGAAGATAAAACCACTTGAATTCCATCCCTTTGAATTCAAGCATAAATCGATAAGTTCTAACGTTGAACTTATCGTTGTCTTATTAAGCATGAGCAAATACGAACCTTCGTATTTCTCATAATTATCAGCTATTGAAAATCATTTTCAAGTCAAATGATAAGAGACAATTTTCACTTTGACGAGAGATAAAAATATGATCAAGATTTTCAACATGAATTTCATGATATAAATGTGAGTAATGATTTCATATGATCAACTAATCTTGCGATATACTCAAAGATTAAGGCATATAAGACAAGCTTGTGCAGTTCATATAAGTCATGCTATTGATGCGCATAAGTCATACAAGTCATCACTTCTCCTCCTTTGTCATCAATAAAAAAAATAAGGAGATGAGACTTGAAGCACACAGTTTGTGATCATAAAATCAAAAGAAGTCAGCATAAAGTTTAATAATATGAAGTTCATCATTTAAAATTAATCTCGTAGGAAATATTTATCCAGATTCAAAACCAAATCAGCAGTTATCGAGAATTTAACAATACATCTGAAACAAAGGTTCAGTTTTTGTTCAAAAGAAGATGATAGACTTCTAACTTCACATTAAGAGTAATTAAAACAGAATAAGAAACTACATCGATTAATCCTTAGGAGGTAAGCCACAGTGCTAATATATGACATCTATTTTTTGATTCATTTGTCGTAGTTCCTTCAAAATTTCAATTTGCTGGAATGAAGGTTTAGAGAGGATGTGGGAGAGCTTGAGGTGATTTCTCACGGGTTGGGGGCGGTGTCACCGTCGGCCCTAACCCCTTGACTTATAAAGGGGTTCTCGTGCGGTGCCACCGCCAAAACAAGCGGTGCCACCGCCTGGCGCCCGAGCGCTCAGGCAGTGCTACCATCAATCCTGGCGGTGCCACCGCTGGCTTGTAGCGGAAGAGAAGAAAAAATTCTTTCTTCCCCCTTCTTGAGTTTCAGAGGTGTTTGACTCAAGATAGGTTGAGATATTGAGTTGTACTTTAATATATCATTTAGAATCGAAAGAGAAGGATGAAATCAAATCCACAAAAGAACGGAACAAGGATGAGACATTTTTCAAAAAATACATTCAAACAAGCATATTTTCAGGGACAATTTAACATACCTAGTTCTCTTCTAATGAATTCAAATTGGTCTTCATTTAAGGCTTTTGTAAAAATATCTGCTAATTGATGCTTTGTGTCAATAAATTCTAGAACGACATTATTATTAAGGATATGATCGCGTATGAAATGATGCCTAATATCTATATGCTTAGTTCTAAAGTGCTGAATCAGATTTTTGGTAAGACATATGGCACTTGTATTATCACATTTTATGGGAATGTTTTTCAAGTGAATTCCATAGTCTTCTAATGTATTTTTCATCCAGACAACTTGTGCACAGCATGCACTTGTAGCAATATATTCGGCTTCCGCTGTAGATAGCACAACTGAATTTTGTTTCTTGGAAGTCCAAGAAACAAGTGCATGTCCTAAAAATTGGCATGTTCTGGATGTACTTTTTCTATCTATCCGATATCCGCCAAAATCGGCATCTGTATAAGCTATTAAATCGAATTTATCAGACTTTGGATACCACAATCCTAAATTTGGAGTTCCTTTAAGATATCTAAATATTCTTTTAACACTCTTAAGGTGAGATAATTTAGGATTAGATTGAAATCTAGCGCAGAGTCCTACACTAAACATGATGTCCGGTCTAGTCGCGGTGAGGTAGAGTAAACTACCTATCATTCCCTTATATGTTTTTTGATCGAAATTTTCACTATTTTCATCCATATCTAACTTAGTCAAAGTACTCATAGGGGTGTTTATCGCTTTTGAATTATTCATGTTAAATCATTTTAACAATTCTAATGTATATTTAGATTGGTTAAGAAATATACCATCACTGAGTTGTTTGATTTGTAATCCCAAAAAGAACGTTAATTCACCCATTAAACTCATTTCAAATTCATGACTCATGTATCTAGCAAATGATTCACATAGTGATTCATCCGAAGAGCCAAAAATAATATCGTCAACGTAAATTTGTACAATAAGAAAATTATTTTCAAAGTGTTTGATAAACAATGTAGTATCAACCTTGCCTTTGGTAAAATTATTTAAAATAAGAAAGGAACTGAGCCTTTCATACCAAGCTCTAAGAGCTTGTTTCAAGCCATAAAGAGCCTTAGTCAATTTGAATACATGATTAGGAAGAAGAGAGTTTTCAAATCTGGGAGGTTGTTCAACGTATACTTCTTCGGAAATAAAACCATTCAAGAAAGCACTTTTGACATCCATTTGAAGTAGTTTAAAATTATTACTACTAGCATAGGCAAGGAGCATCCTAATGGCTTCTAATCTTGCCACAGGAGCGAAGATTTCTTCGTAGTCGATACCTTCTTTTTGATTGAAACTTTTGGCCACTAATCTAGCCTTGTTTCTAACCATGATACCGCATTCGTCTTGCTTGTTTCTAAAGACCCATTTAGTACCAATGACTAAATGGTCACTAGGTCTAGGAACAAGCTTCCATACCTCATTCCTCTCAAATTGGTTCAATTCTTCTTACATTTCAATGACCCAAAAATCATCTTTTAAGGCCTTGTCAATGCATTTTGGTTCGATTTGAGAAAGGAAGGTGGCGTTGGCACAAAAATTCTTGAAAGAAGAGTGAGTTTGAACCCCTTTTGATGTATCTCCTATAATTAACTCCTTTGGATGAGCATCCATATACTTCCATTCCTTGGGTAAGGAAATTTCGGAAGAAGATGCATCAAAGTTGCTATTTTGAGGAGGGGGTTCATTTAAATTTAAATCATCAAAACCAAGATCATCATCAAAATCATTTTTCTTTAAATTAGAAATTTCATTAAAAACTACATGAATAGACTCTTCTATAACTAAGGTTCTTTTGTTGAAAACACGAAAAGCCTTAGAAACAGAAGAGTAACTAAGAAATATACCTTCATTGGATTTAGCATCAAATTTTCCTAAGGCATCATTTTCATTTAAAATAAAGCATTTGCAACCGAAAACTTTAAAATAAGAAACATTTGATTTTTTGTTAATCCATAATTCATAGGGAGTTTTTGTTGAAGACGGTCTTACTAGAACCCTATTCATGATGTAGCAAGCCGTATTCATAGCTTCGGCCCAAAAATACTTGGGTAGACTATGTTCATTTAACATAGTTCTTGCCATTTCTTGTAGGTTTCTATTTTTTCTTTCAACTACTCCATTTTTTTAAGGATTTCTTGGAGTGGAGAAGTTGTGATTGTATCCATTAACTTCACAAAGATTTTAGAAATCACGGTTTTGAAATTCGCCACTGTGATATCTCCGAATTGATGAAATCATGAAGCCCTTTTCGTTTTGAGTGAGTTTATAAAATTTTGAGAAGTATTTGAAACAATCACTTTTGTGAACTAAGAAATAGGTCCAAGTGTACCTAGTATAGTCATCCACAATTACAAAAGCATATTTGCTTCCTCCTAGACTTGTTGTGTCAATTGGTCCAAATAAGTCCAAATAAGTCCAAATGGATCAATTGTAGGGGTTTAGTGGTGCTAATTTGATTTTTTGGTTTGAAACTAATTTTTATTTGTTTACCTAGTTGACATGTATCGCATACTTTGTCCTTAGTAAACTTTATATTTGGAATCCCTCGTACTAATTCTCTAGATGAGATTTTGGATATTAGTTTCATGCTTGCATGGCCTAATCTCCTATGCCAAAGCCAAGCATCATCATTTAGAGCAGAGAAGCACATTTCATTACTTAGTTCATCAAGGTTGATGGTGTAGACATTATTTTGTTTTAATGCAATCATAGTCATGTTATTGTTTGGTTTTTTGATAATACACATATTTGATTCGAATCTAACGATATAACCTTTATCGCATAATTGACTAATACTCAAGAGATTATGTTTCAATCCATCAACTAGTAAAACATCATCAATAGAAAAACTTAATTTGTTACCTATAGTTCCCTTGCCAATGATTTTGCCTTTGTTGTTGTCTCCGAAGGTGACGTACCCTTCTTCTTTGATAGTGAGCATAGAGAAATGAGATGGATCTTCAGTCATATGTCTTGAGCATCCACTATCAAGATAACATCTCTTGCTCCTAGCTTGTGGGTTTGTCTACAAAAGAGGATGATTTTTAGGAACCAATTTGATTTTGGGTGCCTCAAAAATTAGTCAACTAATTTTGTTATTCATTATTGAATCATTTATAGTTCCTTTAGGAACCCATATTAATTTTTGTGGACTAATTTTCCTAAATGGATATTTGTAGGCAATATGTCCAGATTTACAACAAAAGTTGCATTTCATATAAGATGAAACATATAATGTAGGTCCTTTTATGAAAGTTGTAGGATTTTGATGTGATCCTTTTACAAATCCAATTCCACTTCTATTTGCGACATGACCCTTATTTGCAAGGATCATATCTAATCCTTTGCTACCAACCTTAAACTTGTTTAAGGTTTCTTTAAGAAGCAAATTTTCATTTTTTATTGCTTCTAAATGCTCACACTTAGAGCATGGAGGAGTTTGAAGACTATCAAACTTATTTTGTAGTAAAACATGCTCTTTCTTTAAGATATTTAACTTCTTACTAAGAGTTCTACATTCATCAAATAATTCATGAAAAGCGATAGAGAGCTCTTCAAAAGATAAATCTTCATTAATTAAATCACATACCTCTTCTCCTAAAGCCATTAACGTGAAGTTTGCCTCCTCTTTGTTGCTAGCTTCTTCACTTTCGGAATCACTTGAATCGTCCCAAGTTGCCTTTAGAGCTTTCTTCTTCTTTGGTTGCTTCTTCTTGGCTTGGGGGCATTCATTTTTGAAATGCCCTAGCTTCTTGCATTCATAGCATATCACTTGGTCCTTTTTATGTTCAAGTCTGTTTTTGGTGTTATTTTTAAATTTATTCTTTTTTAAAAAAAATTAAATTTTTGAGTCAAGAGTGCAATGTCATTTTCACTGTCCTCATCACTTGATGTTCCACTAGCAAAATCTCTTTGTAGGATAAGGACTAATACCCCTCTTACAACCTTTACAAGTGCTTCACACTCTTACAATTCTTTTCAACAAGATGGGAGGAGGTGAACACTTAAGCAATTTGAAAAACAAGACTTGCTAAGACTTTTCTAAGGCTCTTATCTCAAACTATTGCTTTACAAAAGGTGTCTTCTCTGCTAAGAATTGAGGGGTATTTATAGGTCCCAAGAGGATTCAAAATTTGGGCTCCAAATTTGAATTCATCTTGGGTTTCCGAGACTGGCGGTGCCACCGCCTGTCAATGTCTATCAGGCAAGCGTACTGGCAGTGCCACCGCCTGTCGGTGGCTGTGCTATTGCCTGGTCTCAGGTGCTGGGCGGTGCCACCGCCTAGTCTAGCAGTGCCACCACCTGACGATTCGGGTTCTAGGCGGTGCCACCGCCTAGTCTGGCGGTTCCACCACCCGTCCTTACAAATTTCTGGTTGGGCTTTACGTCCGACCCAAACCAAGTCTCTTTTGGGCCCAGTTGGCCCCTAACCAAGATATAGGATTGTCCCTTAATCCTAACCCTAATTACATGTGAACTACATACCTAAAAACATAATCCTAAGCAAGTGTTTAACCGGCCAACATCAAGTTTTGTTTCGGCGAGCTTTCCCGCGTTCTTCTGGTGGACTTCCGATACGCCCTCGGGTTTCTTCCAGCGGACTCCCAACAGGCTCCCGATCTTGTGATGAGTTCAATGAGTAGCCGAACCTTCTCGGTGATCTCTGTAAACCTCCGACGATCTCTTCGGTAGACTTCTGAAAGTTCCGACAAGTCTCCGATCTTTCTTGGTTGGTTCCGACAGCATCTCCGACGAATCTTCGGACTCTCAAACGTCCATCGAACTTGACTCCGGTATCCTTGCTTTATGTTTTTAGGTTGTCGTAGTTAATCCTGCACACTCAACTTCAATAATATGGATTAGATCAATTAACCAATCAATTGATTTCATCATCAAAATCCAAGATTCAACACCATTAACATCCTTTTAATAAAAGTTGGGCAGCACTCAAGGCTGAAATAATAGGATAGAGCTTTTCTTGAATCCTAATGAACTTGAAATGTGGTTGATTTAGGGGTGAGAAAGTAATAGTCTTTTGGAAATAATCAACACTTGCATGGTATACTAAAAGCCAGTTCATACCTAAGATAGTATCGAAATCTTGAAATTCTTGTAGAGTAAGATCTACTAGCAAACCGTGACTTTCAATCATAATAATATAGTTTCTATATATCTGATCAACTATCAAAGAGTTTCTAACTGGTGTTACTTCTATTAATGCATTACTCATTGTCTCATGATTCTTATATAGTTTCATAGCAAAATAGGATGATATAAAAGAATGCGTAGAACCAGAATCTATAAGCACAGATGTAGGCATACCACAAAGTGTGATGATACCTTTAATAATATATTATGAGATTTCAGCATCCTGATGAGTCAATGCATAGACCCTCTCTTGACCTTCCTCTCTGGGTCCTAGTTGTGATTGTACAGCTATTTGGGGTGGAGCTCGACGATGATGTTGCTTCCAAGGGCAGTTCTTTGACATGTGCTATAGTTGTTGACAATAAAAGCATATACGTTGTCCTATGGGGCATGAGGTGGAAATATGATATGTCTTCCCATAGAAATATCATCTTATGATGACTTGATTACTAAGAGTTCATGCTTGTTGATGCCCAAACTGTTTGCCTTTGCCTTTCTTTGAGGGTCCAGAATATAATCCCCCATACGTAGATGGTACAACACTAAAAGGTTACTTTCGATCATTTACTTATTGTAGTTTATTATCCAATTTCTTCATCACTAGAGCTCGATTTAATACTTTAGCATATGTTGGTAAAATCAATACTGCAATGGACTGTTTAATTGATGAACGAAGTCCCCTCTCAAACTGACAAACTTTTTTATTTTAATTGAAAGTAATATGTGGAGAGAATTGGGCCAGCTTAGTGACATAATGATCATATTCCATTATGGTTCTACTTCCCTAATGGATATTATGAAACTCTTGTTGCTTCTCAAAGCGAATAAAAAGAACTACTCATAAAATACATCATTAAACTACTCTCAAGTCACCACATTACCTCCACCCTCTAACATCCTCCTTTTTGAGACCCACCAAGTGTTTGCCTTCCCTTCTAAAATGAAAAAAGTGAAAGGCACCTTCGGATTTTTTCTATATTCAATAGCTTCGAATATCTTCTTTACTTCACAAATTGAACGTTCAGCAAAGATTGGATTTGGTTTTCCCTAAAAAACTAATGGTCTCAATCTCTTAAAGTGATTCAAGGTATTATTTTCACCCCGCGGAACTCCATCTTACTCCTCCTATTGCTCAAAGTGCCCTTTAATAATATTGAGGACTCCGTGTATGTCACTTGGAGCATTGACAAGTGCTGGGGTATAAGGTGCATTATGCGATGTTGGAGAAGCTGACACATAATCAGTGACAGGTGTATGTGAGGACTAGGTTTGCTCTACGATGCGTGGAACTTCCAAGTTATTGTTTGCTCAAACACTTCTCTAAGTGCGTAGACCAGTAACATTACGACCATGAGCACCTCAAGCGACAAGAGTGTTATTCTCTGAAATTGGCTCTATTACTTTTATAATAGGTTAAAGACAATCATTGGTCAAAGTCAATCAAGTGACTTAAACACCTACAAGCCCTAGACTATATTTTGATATCATAAAAAGATATCACATATTGGATTTTTTTTTTAGGATCACATCTTTTTACACATTCAGAGCTAAGTAGATAAACATTACTTTATTTATAATTTATAAATATCTATTATAACTTATTTATTTATCAAATCATAAGTTAAAAAATAAACATAATGATGTTAACTCGAAGAATCATCCAAGTGGCTCTACCTAGTGGTAGTAGCATTGGAATCCGATTTAGTGCTAGTGAGAGGCTGTTTTGAAATCATAAATAAAAAAAATTCAACAACATTGAGTAGGAACAATAAAAGTCAACTCAAAATGAATACACGATCAAACATCAATCATCCTATTAACGTATATCAAATACATGAAGGAGCACTCCCCCAATAGCGGATGGAGAGACTTTATCTTATAGGAATGAGTTTGTGTTCTCCCAATGGCGGATGGAGGTAAACTCATATTGTACTCCCAATAGTGGATGAAGTGGTGTCCCTCACTTGCCAAAGTGGGGACACGTTCCTCCTAACAGCGGATGGAGGAACTATCCAACCGCTAATTCTGACGGTCCACTAATCGCCTAAGAGAATCGCCCTATCTGTCCTTAGCAAGGTAATAACATTATCTTATTTTGATTATGTCTATATCGGGATAAAATAACATATCAAAAACATCTCTTTTAAATATCATTCATGTCAAATACTATAAATTAACCCTCAATTAACTTGAACCCTAGTTCAATCAATCATATTAAACTCAATTTAACTAGAATCTAGTTGAATCGATCTCTAATCCTCATTTAACTAGTTTGGAACGACCTTAAACTAATATAATTTGGACTATATTATGTTCAAATTAGGTAAAACTAACTTGAATAAGTCAATCAATTCGAAATCACCCTAAATCGAACTATACTAATCAAGTCTGGTTTAATTCAATCAATGTTTGGGCTCCAATCCAATAATAATATTGGGCTAGGCTAGATTATCCTATATACTGGTTATGTGCACTACACATGACTATGCATGTATCACACTAGGCTAGCCTAGCTCTAGCCCATGGACTGGTCATGTGCTTTGCACGTGATCGCCCATGATGGCTGGGCTAGATTAGCTTACGAGCTAGGGCCTAACCTACGAGTTGGGCTTGGCCTATGGGTTGAGCCTGCTGACTATTGAATCTTGGATTTTGATGATTAAAATTAATTAGTGAATTAATGATCTAATCCATGTGTTAAGATAAGTAATGCAAGACGAACTACGATCGTGAGAAAGGCAAAACGATTAAAGAAGAATTAAAGTTGGGTCGGAGTCAATGATTGGGCATCAGATGAATTGGGGGATACACCAAAGGATCAAACGATGCAGTGAAAGCTCGCTGAAACTTCATTAGGAGTTCGTCGAAAGCTCATCGGAAGATCATCGAGAGTTTGTCGGAAGTTCACCGAGAGTTTGGTTGAACAATTGACATGTCCGATAACTTAGATTACTTATATCATAATTATTTTAGGCTTAACTATCATAGTTAGGACTTTAATTTGACTTAGTTATAGGAGAAATCCTACTAACTTAATTTGGGGCTAACTGGGCTCTTAATAGGGCTCAATTGGGCTAGTTGAATGACACATTCATCCACTTGGAGCTATGTCAAGTGGTAGTACCGCTTGAGGCTTAGCCTCCTAGGTGGTCTGGGCGGTGGTATTGCCAACAATTAAAGTTGCCAAGCGATGGTACCACCCTGTCAGACGGTGGTACTGCTAGAGCCCGGTTTTTGAGGCTCTGTCAAGTGGTCATACTGCTTAGACTGGGTGGTGGTACCTGTTGAATCTTAGATTTTAATGATAAAACCAATTGATAAGTGTTTACGAATTGATTTACGTTTTGAGTGACGTAGGATGCTTCGATAAGGATGAGACAATTAAAGCAGGAAGAATCATGTTAGGTCGGTGGAACATGTTAGAAGATTGGATGTCTAGCCGGAGGATCGGATGACGTATCGACAAAATGCTTTGGGCCATGGATTCGGGCATTGGACCAAGAAGAGTGAAAATTACGCCAAGGATATCAGAGTTACGGAGGTCTACTAGCCGATTGGGCAATAGGCCGCAAGAGAGGACGATGCGTCGAAGAATCAGACGAAGCGTCAATGGACCAATAACATGCTGGACAACATGATTCATGCTTAGTAATAATTATCGAGATTAAAGTGTGTTTTTACATGTGCAGGATTAACTACAATAGTAAGGCATAAAGCAAAATGAAGTCCCAGAGTTAAGAACGCGATTTCGTTAGGAGTTTGAGAGTTCGTTGAAAGTTCGAACGTTTGTCGGAAGTTCTATCGGAATTGACCGAGAAGTCCCGGAGCTTGCCAAAGAAGCTCATTAGAACTCGCCAAGAAGATCATCATGAAGTCCAGGAGCTTACTGGGAGTCCGCTGGAACATTGTCGAGAGATTGTTGGAAGTTCGCCGGAAGATCGTTGGAAGCTTATCGGAAGAAACCTAGACTTATGGACTTTGTTTAGCTTAGTAAATGTCTTAAAATTCATAGTTAGCACATAATAGGGATTAGAAATGGGCCAACCCAATTATGGGATAGTTGGGCCAAATTTCGGCTATGTTGGGCCAAGAGAAAGGCCCAAATAGTGACCAAATAGGTGAAACCGTCGTGGCACAGTCTCCAAGACTGTGTCAAGCGGTGGTACCGCAAGTTTTGGTGGTGGTACCACCCAAACTAAGTTTCCAAGACTATCTAGGTAGTGGTACCACCAGTCTGGGCGGTGGTACCGCCCAGTGTCAAGCTGCAGGCGGTGGTATTGCCCGTACATTAAAATTTCGGGGGTTTAAATTTTGGGCTCCAAATTTGAATTTATTTGGGGCCTTTAAATACCCTAGCTATTCCTGCATCGATAAGTAAGAAATATTGAGCAAAATCCTATGATTCTAAAGTTGTAAACCTTAGAAAGTTGAGTTCGACCCTCCCAAAGCTTAGAGAGAGTTCTAAGGGAGGTGTGAGAGGGATAACTTGTAAAAGAGGGTTGTAAAAGGTTGTTTCCTAAACCTGTGAAAAGGAGAAGAGGGGTATAAAAGGGTAGTTGGTCTTTGCCCATTGAAAGATGATTGATAGTGGATGCCGATGGCCTCGATGGAAGAGGAATCGGCGAAGTGGATGTAGGTCACGACGACCAAACCACTATAAAAATCTGATTTGTATTTCTCTTGTGCAATTTACTTTACTATAAACCAATTTACTTGCTTTATATCTACTATGCTCTTTTGTATGCTTACAAAGTTAATACTTCTACGAAATGGTTTTTCATCGAAAACGGATTTAATTACAATGAAGTTTTAAACCGACATAATTTTTACCGCTGCACTAATTCACCCCCCCTCTTAGTGCCGACTCTTTTCCTAACAATTAGTATCAAAGCCTCGTTATTTCTTATTTGGTTTAACACCCAAGAGACATAGCTCTTTTTGGCTTTCAAGAGGGTCACTCTCTCATTCATACTCCCTTGTTCAATGGGACGGACTATACATATTGGAAAACTCGAATGAGAGTTTTCTTGCTTTCGTTATATTTGAATTTATGAAATATTATCGAAAGCGGTTTTTGAAGGTCTTCTCTTCCAATGAACCAATTGAATGATTTGGAGAAGAAGACTTTTTCCTTAAATGCTAGAGCTATAAACGCTCTATTTTACGTTTTGGATAAAACTGAGTTTAATCGGGTTTCTACTTATGAAACGACTGTCAAAATATGGCACACTCTCAAAATCACACACAAAGGCATGAGTAGAGTAAAAGATTCTAAAGTCAATCTTTTAATGCACGATTTTGAACTATTTCATATGAAACAAAGCGAAACCATTAGAGATATGTAGACTCGTTTTACGGACGTCGTCAATGGTTTAAAAGCACTTGGTAAAAGTTTTTCAGATTTTGAACTCGTTAACAAGATTTTACGATCACTTTCTAAAAATTGGGATTAAAAAATAACGATAATACAAGAATAAAAGAACTTGAACCATTTTCCAATTGAAGAACTTAGAAGGGTCTTTGATGACCTATGAAATAACGTATAATGCATGTAAAGAACTTGAGAACTACCTTCCAAAGAACAAGAAGGATTTTAGGCTTAGAAAAATTGAAGACCACTTGAGCATAAGCTCAAGTGATGGTGAACTTGAAGTCCTTATGAAAATTTTAAAACAAGAATCGAAAATTAAAAATGAACTTAGAAAGAAGAAGAAGGCGACTTTGGACGAATTGAGCTCATCTGAAGACAAGAAGAAAATCAACAAAGGCAAGGTGGCAAACTATGCTTAACAGCATTCGACAATGAGGTAAACAACTCAAACGAAACTCCTTTAATTTATTTTGAAATTACATAATACTTTTCATGAATTGTTCTTAAATTAGTTTAGAAAAATTATATATTTTTTTGAATTGCATGTTTAATGAAAATGCAAAAATAAAATTGGGTCATGCTTACCTTTCTAGTAATTTTAAAAGTAATCATGAAAATTACATATTTTATGATAAACAAACAAAATGATTTTGATTAAAAATACCTTATGAAATCATGCTGATGTTTTAATAGTGGAATAGAATATTAGATATAAATCTAATGCTTGTACACCTAATAAGATGAATCATATTGTTTGTCGATTTTGATTAAAGATGCTCTACAATTAACAAAATCATGTTTGATTTGAAGTAATTATTTGATATCATGCTTAATAAATTTATGTTTCAAATTTATGCATAATGATTCTTGAAATTTATGGATTATCGATTTTTACGATAATGAACGTGGCCTTTTCGATTTTAAACTATGATGTATATTTCCATATGAAAAAAAAAAAAAACTTAATCATGCTTATATGAAATCAATCACTTAAAATAAAACATATAAAAAGGAAAATATATCTTAATGAAAATATAATGATGACTTGAAAGCATGCTTAACGAGTTTATATTTCGAACTTATGCATGATAATTTTTGTGATCTTTTGAAAGTTCTTTTTTGGTGTTAATGAATAATGCATGGATTTGAAAGAAAAGAACATGCATGTATGAAATCAATCAATAAGTTGAAACAAAAGGAGAAAATCATTTTTTGAAAATTTTCTTTTTCTTTATCTTATCGATTTTTCACTAAGAGATCTATAAAATTATTTATACCATTTTAAATCTCTTGAAAGAAATGTTGAGATTTTGATGATTTTGATGATCTGAATTTGAATAAGTTTTATCAAAATCATGATCTTGGTTTATTGAAATTACTTGAGAAAATTTTTTTTAATCAAGATATCTTCTTTGTACTCCTATGATTTTTCTTGGTATTTTACTAAAGAGAAGATTTTTCTATGTGAATCATAAGATTTCTTTTGCATGAATTGAAATCTTTTTCTCCTACATTTCTTTTTGTGATTTACTAAAGAGAATATCTTTTTCAAAATTCATGACTTAAAATTTTATTTGAATATCTATTTCGAAATTCATGACTTAAAATTTCATTTGAATATCTTTTTTCAAAATTCATGACTTAAAATTTCATTTGAATATCTTTTATTATTTGATCTCCTAAGATTTCGCTTTGAATATTTAAGAGGAGATTTGTCAAAATGAATCATGTCTTTTGATATTCACATGATCTCATCCTTTATGATTTTTTGGCTTTGTTTAATTCCTTGTATTCTTGAAGTATATCTCATCACCTGATTCTTCTTGATATTCTTCATGTGATGATATGAATGCACGAAATACTCATGATATTGTTTTGATGCTCTAAAATGATATAAATTTACTAGCTTATGATTATCATGTATGATATGATGATTGATTTATTTTCAGTATCATGCATAGAATAAGGATGATGTATAATATTTTAAAATTGTGTATGTTGTAAATTGAAACTATAATGATGCACAAACATATTGAAATAAGGTTGATACTTTACCTTTGTCATGATATGAAGATTGATAAAAAGGGAAAAGAATTACAACATTGTATTCTTCCCTTCTATTTGACAATGACATAGGGGGAGTAAATTTTGCTAGCTTGCATACTTCAAGAAGAAGCAAAAGCTTGTTCATCTCAAAAAGATGCAAAAATCTTGCCAACTTTCATATGTAAAATTTGCTAGCTCACAAATTGCAAGGAGAAAAACTTTTTAGGAAGCAAAGTTGCTAGCTTATTCAAAAATGATGTATGCAATACTTATGATTGTATTATGATGATGTATTTGATGTATTGCATATCATATATGAGAATCATGATTAAAATTGCATTGACTTGAATTAAATTTAAATTCAAGGTTTATCTCAATTATGACATATTGAAATAAGAATGATATTTTATTTTTGTCATAATTTAAAAATTAATGAATTACACCATTATTTTGCTATTCCTCTCTTTTTGCCAATGACAAAGGGGGAGAAAGAATTTCTAGCATGCACATCATGAAAAGAGGTAAACTTGTTAGCTTGCATACTTTAAGAAGAAGTAAAAAGCTTGCTCATCCCATAAGATGTAAAAAATTTTACCAACTTTCATGTGTAAAATTTGCTAGCTCACAAATTGCAATGAGAAAAACTTTCTAAGAAGCAAAGTTGCTAGCTTATTCAAAAATGATGCATGCAATACTTATGATTTTATTATGATGATGTATTTGATGTATTGCATATCATGTATGAGAATCATGATTAAAATTGCATTGACTTGAATTAAATTTAAATTCAATGTTTATCTCAATTAAATTTAAATTCATATTGAAATAAAAATGACACTTTATTTTTGTCATAATTTGAAAATTGATGAACTGCACCATTGTTTTGTTATTCCTCTCTTTTTGCTAATAACAAAGGGGGGGGGGAAGAATTTCTAGCGTGCACATCATGAAAAGAGGCAAACTTGTTAGCTTGCACAAGTCAAGAAGATGCAAAAACATGTTAGCTTGCTCATCTCAAAAAAGAAGCAAAGATTGCTAACTTACATATTTCAAGAAGCAAAAGTTGCCTTCTTGAACATCTTAAATATTGCTAGCTTACATGATGTAAAACTCAAAATTTTTGCTAGCTTGCAATGATGATAAAACTTGAGATTTATTATGCAATGATTTGAACTTGGATATCTAAAAACTCTTGCTAGTTGCACTTCTCCTTTTTGTTAATGACAAAGGGGGAGAAGTATGATGTTATGCATAAGTTTATGATAACATGTTGCTTGGATTTTTGAATCCAAGAGTCTCTATCAATATGACATATTGATAGGGGGAGTTTGTTTAAATTCCGAGAGTTTGTTTAAACTCCGTCATCAATTGGTTGTCATCATCAAAAAAGGGGGAGATTGTTAAATCTCAAATTTTTATGATGAAACCAATTGATAAGTGTTTATGAATTGATCTACATTTTGAGTGACGTAGGATGCTTCGATCAGGATGAGACAATTAAAGCAGGAAGAATCATGTTGGGCCAGTGGAACATGTCAGAAGATTGGATGTCTAGCTAGAGGATCGGATGTCGTATCGACAGAATGCTTCGAGGATTCGGGCATCAGGCTAAGAAGAGCGAAAATTACGCCAAGGATATCGGAGTTGCGGAGGTCAACTGGCCGATTGGGCAATAGGCCGCAAGAGAGGATGATGCGTCGAAGAATCGGACGAAGCGTCGATGGACCAATGACATACCAAACAACATGATTCATGCTTAGTAATAATTGCCTAGATCGAAGTGTGTTTTTACATGTGCAGGATTAACTACGATAGCAAGGCGTAAAGCAAAATGAAGTCCTGGAGTCAAGAATGCAATTTCGTTGGGAGTTTGAGAGTTCGTTGAAAGTTCGGACGTTCGTCGGAAGTTCTGCCGGAATTGACCGAGAAGTCCCAGAGCTTGCTAAAGAAGCTCATCGGAACTCACCAAGAAGATCATCATGAAGTCTAGGAGTTTACCGGGAGTCTACTGGAACATTGCCGAGAAATTGTCGAAAGTTCGCTAGAAGATCGCCGGAAGCTCGCCGAAAGAAACCTAGACTTACAGACTTTGTTTAGCTTAGTAAATATCTTAAAATTCATAGTTAGCACATAATAGGGATTAGAATTGGGCCAACCCAATTAGGATACAATTGGGCCAAGTTTGGGCTGTATTGGGCCAAGAGAAAGGCCCAAACAGTGACCAAATAGGTGAAACTGTCATGGCACAGTCTCTAAGACTATGTCAAGTGGTGGAACAGCCAGTCTAGGTGGTGGTACCACCTAGTGTCAGGTTGCAGGCGATGGTACCGCCCGTACCCTAAAATTTTAGGGGTTTGAATTTTGGGCTCCAAATTTGAATAATTTGGGGCCTATAAATACCCCAGCTATTCCTGCATGGATAAGTAAGAAATATTGAGCAAAACCCTATGATTCTAAAGTTGTAAACCTTAGAAAGTTGAGTTCCCTCCTCCCGAAGCTTAGAGAGAGTTCTAAGGGAGGTGTGAGAGGGATACCTTGTAAAAGAGGGTTATAAAAGGTTATCTCCTAAACCTGTGAAAATGAGAAGAGGGGAGTAAAAGAGTAGTTGATCTTTGCTCATTGAAGGAAGACCGATAGTGAATGTTGGTGGCCTCGACGGAAGAGGAATCGACAAAGTGGATGTAGGTCATGATGACCGAACTACTATAAAATTTTGGTTTGCGTTTCTCTTGTGCAATTTACTTTACTGCAAATCAATTTACTTGCTTTATATCCACTATGATCTTTCATATGCTTTCAAAGTTAATACCTTTATGAAACAGATTTTTGTCGGAAATGGATTTAATCACAACAAAGTTTTGAACCGACGTAATTTTTATCGCTGCACTAATTCATCCCCCCTCTTAGTGTTGACTCTTTTCCTAACAATACCACCCAATGTCAGCCTACAGGTGGTGGTGTCTCTAGTACTCCAAAAACCTAGGATGAGACACTTTTTGGGTCCATTTTTGAAACTATTAGGGTTTATAAATACCCCACTCTTTCTTGCATGAAAAAATATGAAAAGTGTGAACAAAAGTCTTGAGATTTTGATTGTAAAAGTATTAAAAAAGTGCTAAGTGTCCTCCTCCTCCTCATTTAGCTTTGTGATCAATCTAAGAGAGGTGTGAAGTTTATAAAAGGTTATCTCCTAAACCTGTAAAAAGGAGAAAGTATTGTAAGAAGGTGGTTGGTCTTCGCCCATTGAAGGAAGATTAATAGTGGACGTCGATGGCCTCAACGGAGGAGGAATCAAGAGTGGACGTAAGTCACGACGACCGAACCACTATAAAATTAGTGTGCACTTTCTTATTGCTTTTCATTACTATTGTTTCCTGCCTTAATTGCTTATCACTCTTATTCTAAGTTAAGTACACATTCAATATCTTTTCCAATACGTTTTTATCAAGACGAAACTTTTAATAATTTTTGCGATAACAATGATTCACACCCCCCCCCCTCAAGTGTCATTCACGATCCTAACAATTGGTCTCAGAGCAAGGTTACTCTCTATTTGGTTTAAAACCCAAGAGAGAGAGCTTTTACCAACAATCAAGAGGGTCTTTCTATCACTCGTCCTCCTATGTTCAATGGGACAGACTACATATATTGAAAAACTAGAATTAGAATTTTCTTACTTTCTATTGATTTCGAACTATGGAACATTGTTGAAAACAATTTTGAGAAGTCTTCCAAACCAATGAACGAATGGAATGATTTGGAAAGGAAGACTTTCTCTTTGAATGCTAAAGCGATGAACGCTTTGTTTTGTGCTCTTGATAAAAACGAATTTAATCGGGTTTCTATCTGCGAAACTATACATGATATTTGGTACATACTCGAAATCACACATGAAGGCACAAGTAGGGTTAAAGAGTCAAAAGTTAATTTTTTGGTTCGTAGCTATGAGTTTTTTCGCATGAAACCAAGCGAGACCATTGGAGATATGTACACCCGTTTTACGAATGTCGTCAATAGTCTAAAAGCACATAGTAAAAGTTTTTTTAATTTTGAACTTGTTAACAAGATATTAAGATCTATTCCAAAAAGTTTGGATCCTAAAGTAACAGCAATATATAAAGCAAAAGACCTCAATAACTTTCCGCTTGAAGAACTTTTCAGGACCTTTATGATCTATGAAATGACATACATAGCACGTGATAAACTTGAGAATAACCTTCCAAAGAACAGGAAGGACATGACACTTAAAACCAAAGAAGGTCGGTGAAAACTCAAGTGACGATGATGATGACTTAGCACTTCTTACAATAAGGTTTAAAAAATTCTTAGAAAGAAACAAAACACGACACTAAGAACAAAAGTGAACTAAAAAATGATCAAATAATTTGCTATGAATATAAGAAGTTGGGGCACTTAAAAAATGAATGCCCCCAAGTGAAAAAGAAGCTACCAAAGAAAAAGAAGATGCTCAAAGCAACTTGGGATGATTCGAGTGCATTCGAAGATGAAGAGCCAGCCAACAAAGAAAAAGTTACTAACTACGCATTAATGACATTTGGTGATGAGGTAAATGACTCGATCAAAACTTATTTATCTTTTGATGAATTATTAAGTGTTTTTCATGACTTGTTTGATGAATGTAAATTAGTTGGTAAAAAATATAAATTATTGAAAAAGGATTATGCTTCTCTTGTTAGTGAATTTGATAAATTAAAAAATGAGCATGATGATAGTATGTTATCTTCTTGCATTAAGTGTGAAGAGAGATTCACTTAAGAAAGAAAATATTTTACTATAAGAAATATTAAAAAAATTAAAATAAGTAATAAATATCTAAATGTGATCCTTGCTAATAAGGATTATGTTCGTAGAAAGAAAGGAATTGTCTTTATGAGTAACACTCAATAAAAGCTAACTATCTTTGTTAAACGACCTATATTACATGTCTCACCTAGAGAAAAATATAATTTTTGTGGAAAATATGGTCATTTTGTTTACAAATATCAATTTAAAAGATATAGTCTATAAAAATTAGTTTGGATTCCTAAAGAAACCATAAATCACTCAATGATAGGTAGATTTATTTATGAGGGACCTAAAGTTGAATTGGTACATAAAAGAAAACCTCATTTCTTGTAGATATGCTTGTAACCACAAGCTAGAAGTAAGAGATAGTATCTTGATAGTGATACTCAAGGCATATAATCGGAGATCCAACACACTTATCTAAGCTCACTAGCCAAGACGAAAGATTTGTCACCTTTAGAGACAACAACAAAGGAAAAATTATTGGTAAAAGAAATATAGGTAACAAATCAAACCTTTTAATTGAAAACATTTTATTAGTAGATAGTTTAAAGCATAACTTGCTAAGCATTAGTCAATTGTGAGATAAATGTTACAACATTAAATTTGAATCTAATGCTTGCATTATAGAAATACCACACATAAATAGATCTTTAATTGCCTTAATGACCAACAATGTCTATACTATTGAAGTTGATAAGTTTTGTAATAAAACTTACTTTTCAATTTTAAATGATGATGCATGACTTTGGCATAGAAGATTAGGTCATGCAAGTATGAAACTAATTTCATAAATTACAACTAAAGAACTTGTAAGAGGTATGCCTAAAATTAAATTTGTCAAAGATAAAGTTTATGATGCATGCCAACTAAGAAAACAAATAAAAAGTAGTTTCAAATCAAAGAATCAAATAAGCACCTCTAGACCACTACAATTGATCAATATGGATTTATTTGAACCAATTGATATACAAACCTAGGAGGTAGTAAATATGCCTTTGTAATTATTGATGATTATAGTAGATACACTTGAACATATTTCTTGACACATAAAAGTGATTGCTTTAAATATTTTTTAAAATTTTATAAATTAGTTTAAAATGAAAAGGGTTTTATGATTGCCTCTATTCGAAGTGATCATGGTGGTGAATTTCAAAACCATGATTTTAAAAACTTTTGTGATTCAAATGGGTATAACCACAACTTCTTCACTCCAAGAAACCCTCAACAAAATAGAGTTGTTGAGAGAAAAAACTATAAGAAATGGTAAGAACCATACTTAATGAACATAGCATACTCAAATATTTTTGGGTCGAAGCCATTAACATGGCATGCTATGTCATGAATAGGGTTCTCATAAGATCATTACTTTTCAAAAATCCCTATGAATTGTGGAACAACAAAAAACCTAATATTTCATATTTTAAAATTTTCAATTATAAATATTTTATTTTAAATAAAATATATATCTTCTAAAAATTTGATACAAAATCCGATAAAGACATTTTTCTTAGTTATCCCTCTATGTCTAAAGCATTTTGTGTCTTTAATAAAAGAACTTTGGTTATAGAGGAATCTATTCATGTTATGTTTAACGAGCTTCTCGAATTTAAGAAAAATAATTTTGATGATAATCTTAATTTTGATACTTTAAATTTGAATGAAAACTCTCCTCCCCTAAGCAACTTGAATGCATCTTCTTCCAAATAATTCTTATCTAAGGATTAGAAGTATATAGATGCTTATCCTAAAGAGCTAATCATTGTAGATACATCAAAAGGTGTTCAAACTCACTCTTCATTTAAGAATTTTTGTACTAATGTAGCTTCTTATCTCAAATTGAACCAAAATACATTGACGAAGTCCTCAAAGATGATCCATAGGTCTTTGCAATGCATAATGAATTAAATCAATTTGAGAGAAATGAGGAATGGAAGCTTGTTCCTAGACCCAGTGACCATTTAATAATTGGTACTAAATGAGTGTTTAGAAACAAGCAAGATAAACTTTGTATCATGGTTAGAAACAAGGCTATATTAGTGGCCAAAGATTTCAACAAAGAAGAATGTATCGATTATGAAGAAACCTTCACTTCTATGAATAGACTTAAAGCCATAAGAATTCTTTTTACCTATGCTAGTTGTAATAATTTTAAGTTATTTCAAACGTATGTTAAAAGATTTTTTCTTAATGACTTTATTTCCATTGAAGTTTATGTTGAACAACCACCCAGATTTGATAATACCATTTTTCCGAATCATATTTTTAAGTTGTCTAAGACTCTCTATGGTTTGAAATAAGCCCCAAGGGCTTGGTACTATTCGGATTATGAGTGGCACTAAGAGGGGGGGTGAATTAGTGCAGCAGAAAACTTTCCCGATTTCAGAAAAATGTTCGTTTCGATTAAAACCAATTCCGATGAAAATGATTTCGATTCAATTCGTTTCGGAGAGAAGTTGAACTTAAAAGCTTTCATAAAAGTGCAAGAGAAGATTAAGGAGACTTGTAGTAATATAAAATGCACAATTGAAAAGTAAACCAGAATTTAGAGTGGTTTGATTAATGTGACCTACATCCACTTTCGGATTCCTCCTCTGACGAGGTCACCGGTGTCCACTAAAGGCCTTCCTTCAATAGGTGAAGACCGAACACCTTTTTACAACTCTTTCTCCTTTTCCCGGGTTTAGGAGATAACCCCTTACAAGTCTCACTCCTCTTTCTTGGATGGTTACAAGGCTAAAAGATAAAGGAGGAGAACTCTTTCTAACTTTTACAATACTTTTAAGACTCACAAATTCAAGATTAAGCCAATACTTTCGTGCCCTTTCATAAAGAAAAGGGTGAGGTTTTTATATGCTCCAATGGTTTCAAAATTGGAGCCAAAAAATGTCACATCCCTGGATTCTAGGGTATTGGCAGTACCACTGCCGTTACTAAGTAGTACTATCGTCGTTGATCTGACACTGAGCGGTACCATCATTGGTAGCATTCACTGTCGGCGGTACCACTGCCCACTCTGGGCGGTACCACCACCTAGAAATCCTAGAGTACTTCTTTCCAAGCGGTGCCACTGTCGACCATGTTTTTAGGGGTTGAACTAGCTGCTCAATTCGACCCAATTCAACCTTGTTAAGGGCCCAGTTGGCCCCTAATTAAGTTAGTTGGATTACCTCCCAATCCTAACTTATTTTATGCTCTACCTACAATAATTAAGACATAATTACACCACTTCTTGTTCCGGTGCGTCAATTGCTCTTCCGCGAGCTTCCGGCGTACTTCTGGCGAACATCTGACGAACTCTCAGTAATGTTCCGGTGGACTCCCGATAAGCTCTTAGACTTTACGATGATCTTCTTGGCGAGTTTCGATGAGCTTTTTTAGCAAGCTCTTGGACTTCTCGATTGGTTTCGGCAAAACTTCATACAAACGTTCGGACTTCTAACGAACTCTAGAACTCCTAATGAGATCTCGATCTTGACTCCAGCACAACACCTGCTTTATGTCTTACTGCTATTGTAGTTAATCCTGCACACTTTTTTCAACATATAGATTAGATCAAACAAATTATAATTGACTTCATCATTAAAATTCGAGATTCAACAATCTCCCCCTTTTTGATGATGACAATCAATTGATGACGGAGTTAACCTTAACTCCCCCTATCTATATGCCATACTTGAGAAAAGATATTCTTGAATTCAAAGCCTTTGAATTCAAGAAACAAACTGATAAGATAAGTTCATTAGACTTATCAACATGCACATCATGATTCCTATCATGATTTAACATTCTCAAGATATGATGCCAAGTATAATGTCAAGTCATGACATCCATTTTCAACTATGATATTTCAAATATGAAAGATGACAAAGATATCAATTCATCATTCCATGGCAAGATATCCATTGTAAAATAATAAGTTAAGCTCTAGATATTTTATCATAATGAAAGAAATTTATCAAGCAAACATTTCAAGTATATATGATGAAATACATTGCATACATTTGTCATCAATTTACCACATTTTGGTATTATTTCTCCCCCTTTGTCATCAATAAAAAGGAGAACAATTCAACAATGCAAGTATGGTAAAAAATTCAAGCAAGTTTCACACTCAAGAGTTCTCATCATTAAATGTTAACATTATTAAAGCGATAGATTCCATCAACTTCTCCCCCTTTGTCATCACATTTTGCATGAAGAAGAGGAAAGAAGGTAAAGAGGGAATCCATTAAGAACTAAATTTGTGAAATGATTTGAATCAAGTAAAAAATGATAAATAAGTTTTCATTAAAACATGGTTTCATTTTGACAAAGAAAAGGGATTCATGAAAAAGATCGAGATATCCATATGAAATCAAATCCCCAATCTTGTAAATAATTATCATACATGAAAATTCATCTGTCAAGGATTAAGATATCCATTAGAATTCCTTCATTTTTTATGAGAAGAATAAGAAAGAATTCATGGGAGAGGAGTATCACATAAAGGAGAAATTCACGAATAAAACTTCATAGTGAGAAGAGCATTACATCAAATTTGTTTCTCATTAAAAATTGATAAGAGTGAAATCCGTGAGAGATGCATTTGTCAATGACTTCCATGTATCAAACATTAAGATATGTATAAACACTTCATACATTTATAAAATGTTTTGTCATAGCCTTTCATCACTACTTGCATGAGGTAATATCATTAGTGCTTGTAGCACTCAAAAGTTAAGAATCCGATATTGCATCATGTATGATAACATGCTCATTATTTAAAGAGATCACAACATCATAGAAATTTTCAGCATCAAAGCATGGAATTCCAACATCAAAGTAAACAACATTTTAAGTTTACAACATCAAGGTAAACAATTTCAGCATTAAAGCACAGAATTCTAAAGTAAACAACATTTTAATGTCGTGAAGCACATAACCTTATCATCATGTAAAACTCGCATCATAAGAGGAGAAGATTCGTACTCAAACATCATATAGAACTCGTATGGGAAAATGCATATGGCTCATTGCGCATACTATAATATCATGATTTAAGTGAGTGATACAAAGAATCATGAAAGTCCGAAAACGAAATTTAGCAAATTCATGCATTCGGACAAATTAACATTCCTAATTTTCTTCTAATAAAATCAAATTGTTCTTCACTTAAAGGCTTTGTAAAAATATCGGCTAATTGATGTTTCATATCAATAAACTCTAAGATGACATCATGATTATTAACATGATCTCGTATAAAGTGATGCCTAATTTTAATATGTTTAGTTCTAGAGTGTTGAATGAGATTTTTTGTTAAACATATTGCACTTGTATTGTCACATTTTATGGGAATATTTTTTAAGATAAATCTTATAATCCTCTAAAGTGCTTTTCATCCACACAACTTGTGCACAACATGCACTAGCTTCAATGTACTTAACTTTGGTTGTAGATAGTGCAATCGAGTTTTGTTTCTTAGAAGACCAAAAAACAAGTACGTGTCTTAAAAATTGACATGTTCCGGATGTGCTTTTTCTATCTAATCTACATCCAGCAAAATCCGTATCAGCATAAGAAATTAGTTCAAAGTTCTCAGATTTTGGATACCATAATCTAAGATTAGTGGTACCTTTAAGATATCTAAGAATTCTTTTAATTACTTTAAGATAAGATATCTTAGGATTAGATTGAAACATAGCACAAAGTTCTATACTAAACATAATATCCGGTCTAGTTGCGATGAGGTATAGTAAACTTCCTATCATACCCCCTATAAGCTTTTTGATCAAAGCTTTCTCCACTTTCATCAATGTCTAACTTAGTGGAGGTACTCATAGGAGTGTTGATAACCTTTGAGCTATCAATATTAAACATTTTTAGCAAATCTAAATCATATTTTGTTTGACTAAGAAAAATACCATTACTTAGTTGTTTAATTTATAAGCCTAAAAAGAAAGTTAATTTTCTCATCAAACTCATTTCAAATTCAAGACTCATACTTTTAGCAAATGACTCACATAGAGATTCATTCATGGAACCAAAAATAATATCATCAACATAAATTTGAACAATAAGAAAATTATTTTTAAAATTTTTGATAAACAATGTAATATCGACATTGCCTTTAGAGAAATTATTTTCGATAAGAAATGAGTTAAGTCTCTCATACCAAGCCCTTGGGGCTTGTTTCAATCCATAGAGAGCTTAGTCAATTTAAAAACATGATTAGGAAGATTATAATTCTCAAATCTGGGAGGTTGTTCAACATAAACTTCTTCAGAAATAAAGCCATTAAGAAAAGCACTTTTAACATCCATTTGAAACAATTTAAAATTATTACTACTAATATACGCAAGAAGCATTCTTATGACTTCTAATCGTACCACAGGAGCGAATGTCTCTTCATAATCAATACCTTCTTTTTGGTTGAAACCTTTGGCCACTAATCTAGCCTTGTTTCTAACCACGAAACCAAGTTTATCTTGCTTATTTCTAAAGACCCATTTAGTACCGATAACTAAATTGTTATTTGGTCTCGGTACAAGCTTCCACACCTCATTTCTTTCAAATTGATTTAACTCATCTTGCATTGCGATGACCTATGAATCATCTTTCAAGGTATCGTCAATACATTTAGGTTCAATTTGGGAGAGAAAAGCGGCGTTTGCACAAAAATTCTTAAAAGAGGAACGAGTTTGAACCCCTTTTGATGTGTCTCATATGATTAGCTCCTTAGGATGAGCATCTACATTCCTTGGGTAAGGATGTTTCAGAAGAAGATGCATCCAAGTTGCTAGATGGAGAAGGGGTTTTATTTAAATTCAAAGCATTAAAATTAACATCATCATTCAAATTATTTTTCTTAACTTCGGAAACTTCATTAAAAACCACATGAATTGATTCTTCTATAACCAAAGTTCTTTTGTTAAAGATACAAAAAGCTTTAGAAATGGAAGAATAACAAAGAAAAATTCTTTCATCGAATTTTGCATCAAACTTTCCTAAGGTATCTTTTTCATTCAATATAAAGCATTTACATCCAAAAACTTTAAAATATGAAACATTAGGTTTTTTGTTATTCCACAACTCATAAGAAATTTTGGAAAGTAATAGTCTTATTAGAACCCTATTCATGACATAGCATGTCGTATTTACGGCTTCAGCCCAAAAATATTTTGGTAGGCTATATTTATTTAACATGGTTCTAGCCATTTCTTATAAGTTTCTTTTTTTTCTTTCTATTACTCCATTTTGTTGAGGATTTCTTGGAGTAGAGAAGTTGTGGTTGTATCAATTAGATTCACAAAATTCTTGAAAATCATAGTTTTGAAATTCACCACCGTGATCACTTCGGATTGATGAAATCATAAAATCCTTTTCGTTTTGAACAAGTTTATAAAACTTAGAAAAATATCTAAAGCAATCACTTTTGTATGCCAAAAAGTAAGTCCATGAGTATTTATTATAATAATCCATGATGACAAATGCGTATTTGCTTCCTCCCAGGCTTGATGTAGTAATTGGTCCAAATAAGTCCATATAGATTAATTACAATGGCCTAGAGGTGCTTATTTAGTTCTTTGGTTTGAAACTACTTTTTATTTGCTTTCCTAGTTGACATGCATCACATATAGTCTTTGATGAACTTAATGTGAGGAATTCCTCTCACAAGTTCTTTAGATGAAATTTGAGAGATTAGTTTCATGCTTGCATGACCTAACCTCCTATGCCAAAGCCAAGCATCATCATTCAAAACCAAAAAACATATTTTATTACAAAGATCATTAATATCGATAGTGTATACATTATTTTGTTTTAGAGCAACCATAGATGTGTTTTTGAATGATTTTTCAATAATGCAAGCATTTGATTCAAATCTAATGATGTATCCTTTATCACACAATTGACTAATGCTCAAAAGGTTATGCTTTAAGCCATCAACTAACAATACATCTTTAATAGAAAAGGTGGATTTGTTACCTATAGTTCCTTTGCCAATGATTTTACCCTTGTTGTTGTCTTTGAATATGACATATCCTTCGTCTATACTAGTGAGATTAGAGAATTGAGATGGATCTCCAATCATATGCCATAAGCATCCACTATCAAGGTACCATCTCTTGCTCCTAGCTTGTGATGATAAACGTTTCTATAAAAAAGATGATTTTTAGGTACCCATTTGACCTTGGGTGCCTAAAAAATCGATCTAAATTGCTTATCATGTTGCATTGAGTTATTTGAGGTTCTTTTAGGAACCCAAATCAATTTGTGTGGATTAAATTTCTTAAATAGATAATGATAAGCTACATGTCCAAATTTACAACAAAAGTTGCATTTATTTCGGGGTGAAACATGTAAAGTAGGGCCTTTAACAAAAGTGGTTGGATTTTGGAAAGAGCTACTCACAAATCTAATTCTGCCTTTTCTATGAACGTGACCCTTGATGGCAAGGATTATGTTTAAGGATTTACTACCAACCTCAAATTTTTCTATGGTTTTCTTAAGTAGCAAGTTTTCCTTTTGAAGTATTTCTAGTTCATCACATTTCGTACATAAAGCTAAACTATCATTGTGCTCAACTTTTAATCTATTGTAATCACTAACAAGAGAATCATGCTCCTTTTTTAATAATTTATATTTTTTACTAATTGATTTGCATTCATCAAATAAATCATGAAAAATATTTAAAAGTTCGTCAAACAATAAATTTGTGTCAAATGAACTTGTTACCTCATCTTCAATAGCCATTAGTGCATATTGAGCAACTTGCTCGGTGTTGGTTGGCTCCTCTTCTTCGGATGAACTTGAGTCGTCCCATGTTGCTTTAAGAGCCTTCTTCTTCTTTGGTTGTCTCTTCTTTGCTTGGGGACATTTACTCTTGTAATGTCCCGGCTTCTTACATTCATAACATATTACTTGTTCTTGTTGAATCTCGGATTTTGATGATGAAACCAATTGATAAGTGTTTATAATTTAATCTGTGTTTTGAGTGATGCAGAATGCTTCGATTAGGGAGAGACAATTAAAGCAGGAAGAATCATGTTGGGCCAGAGGAAAATGTGTCAGAAGATTGGACATCAAGCCGGAGGATCGGTCAACGTATCGACAGAAGGCTTCGAGCTATGGATTCGGGTATCGGGCCAAGAAGAGTGGATATTGTGCCAAGGATATCAGAGTTGCGGAGGTCAACTGGACGATTAGGTAATAGGCCGCAAGAGAGGACGATGCGCCGAAGAATTGGACGAAGCGTCGATGGACCAATGACATGCCAAATAACATGATTCATGCTTAGTAATAATTGTCTAAATCGAAGTATGTTTTTGTGTATGCAAGATTAACTACGATAGCAAGGCATAAAGCAAAATGAAATCCCGGAGTCAAGAACGCATTTTCTTTGGGAGTTCGAGAGTTCGTCAGAAGTCTGGACGTTCTGTCACGGACAAACTTCTAAACAGGATGTTTGATATAATGCTTATGTATGTCCGTGTCTTTTGGTATATTCATGCTTTGTACAGCATGTTGAGGGACGACCGAAGGCTTAATAGGCCCATTTTAGTTGGGTTGGTGGCCGATTTAGGCTTGTAAATAAAGGTTGTGTCATGTGGACACGTGTGAGAGATTTTCGATCTATAATGGACCATTTTACCCTTTGTTGTGCAACTGTTCAGAGCTTGTAAAGTCTGTTTGTAATTTGCATTGTCTATAAAGTGTTTTTCGGAGATGTTTGCTTGTGGATCCCGAGTGAGGCCTTTTCTCTGTCCTGTTCTCTCTTTTGTGGGACCTAAGGGACCATGGGAGGCTTCGGGGAGGTTGACCTTTGCGGACGGACATACAAGGGTGCCGCACGACTTAGGCAAAACCAGCTAAGTCCGTGACAGATGGTATCAGAGTGGGACAAGCACTCATAGAAACACTTAGCATGCAAACGTGGGGGACCTAGCGGGGCTGCGTTGAGGGCAGTCAGCACACGCACGATCGTTTAGGGGAAAACGGGCATGGAGATGTAGGGAAAAGGAGTCGCTTGGAGGAGCGGGCATCTGAGATTGGCATTTAGAGGAATGGCCAACCCTTCGCGTAAGAGGCACCACGAGAACAGACAAACTTGGAAGAATGTGAAGCGCACAAAGGTTGGGATGGCTGAGTTTGAGCTACGGCTCAACGTTGACAACTATACTTGATGGTGCTCAAGGCAAGCGAGGCGCTTGGTAAAGGATGAGACCATGCAAGGTGGAATGAGTTGCTCAACGACCAAAAGAGTTATGCAAAGCTCACAGAGGTGAGGGGAATTGCTAGCTCGAAGAATTTGGTACTCATACATGGGCTTGTATACGGATGATGGAATGTTTGTGGCCATCCCAAGGCGACCGAAACTCGACGTCATGGAGCATTGAAACTTTCTCTTCGGCATGTGAAGGATACGTCCGTAGGAGGCTGAAGGGTGCAACTAGTTCAGCATGTTGCTAGGCCTTGAGGGGTGCAGCGGGGGCTGTATTGACGTAGAGTCGCAATCTAGCAAGTGTGTTTGCAGGAGGCAGAACAATGCACAGTTTGTTCAGCAGATAAGAGTAGTCCAAGGGGATGGTGGTCTCTAAAACGAAGAGAGATGTTGCTCCAACGGGACAGTTATCCAGGAGAGATAAGTCCCAGCTCTCCAGAGGGAGAATCATGTGGGACGGACCTTACAAGTTGAGGAGTACCTCAACAAACAATAACTCCACGAAGCTCAATGGACCGAAAGCAAGCGAGGAGTCGCATGATGATCTCGCTGAGAGAATGCATTGGTGGATACATTGCGAGATCAAGTGGGGGAGTGACCCAAAGCAATACAAATGAAGGCACACTTGGAGTCGATACGAAGATCGGACTCAAGGGAGGGCTGACCCGTGGAATGGTGGGCGCGAGGGCTACCATCAACTCAATGCAAAAACGAGGAGCGGAGCAACTTGGGTGTAACTTGGCGAGGTACCCAAGCCACATGAAGGGAGCCATCATAGAAGATGGAACATGGAGCAAAGGCATAGTGCTTTCGTTGGACAGAGGTCAAGGACATTAACTCTTGCAAAGGCAAGAGCATGATCATGTTGTTCCATGGGTCATTCATTCTGACGGAGCGGACTCATCTTGCATGGTGCCAAAGACGAAGGGAGCTTCTGGGCACATGCACTTTATCTCGGAGGTTCATTTGATGGAGGAACTAAGGCGACTCAATTTGCGGAGGCGAAGTTGGGTTCAAAAGGCCTTAGCACGGGGCAAGAGGACGCAGAGGCGGGTACTCTTGAAGAATATGCCACAGTGTTGTCATTCAAGTTGCTATAAAGGAGGCGGTGCGTAGCGAAGATTGTGCTAGTAGGGGTAGAGGCCCAAGGTCCAGACAATGGTGCACTAATTGTAGCGAAGTCGGGGGACTTCAGGAGCTACTAGACGACGTACTGTCCTAGAGTGGTGCTTCATCTTGGTGTGACCCAAGAGTGGGTGGATGATGGTTGATAGCCAAAGGAGCAAACAAAATCGAAGGTGGAAGAGACCCTGTGATGTATTGGTAGAGGCCACATATGAAGGGTTCACAATTTGAGTTCATCCCACAAGGATCAAAATGCAATAGAGATGTCACCAGGGAGGCGACATGGTGCAGCGGATCGTGGTGGAACAGTTCATGGCAAGGTGATTCACACAACCTAGCCCCGTGAGGGAGTAGATCATATGGAGGTATGATTGGGAGCTACTGGAAGCTCCACTTCGGTGAACAACACGACGACAAGAAGGGCTATGGATTCAAGAGGTGAAGGCCATGGTACCGCAGAGGCGGGTCTTCCATGCGTGCATCGAATTTTGCATCGGATGAAAGCCTTGATCATCAGCATATGGGGGCTGTGTTCCACCAAGGGAAAAGTTCGAATGCAAGTACCAGTGAGTCCCATGCGAGGGACTTGATCATACAGCGGTATGATCGAAGCAGTTGGAGAGTTGGACTGCTCCAGAGCTCACATTTGCTTAAGGGAGCTCGACAAGTCAGAGGACAAGGTCGAGTAAGCGAACGTTGCTACCAAGGAAGCTAAGGAGAATAGAACCGGTGCAAACCCTACAATGTGATGGCAGAGGCCATGCATGGGAGTTGCAGTCTATCTTTCCATCGACCAAAGGGAGTTGCTTGGAGAACACAAAGGTGTTGAAGCAGGGGGTCGAAAGGGGCGAGGAAGCGACGACGAGTCCAGAGGGACTTAGCTACCCAAAATCAACCCTACTGATTGTGAAGAAAAGGGATGCAGATGCGAGGCAACGGATAGTAGTGCCATGGGCATGGCAGCGCCATGGTACTGCAGAGGCGGGACTTCCGTGAAAGTCATTGATCCCTTGCTCTCATGGAGGGAGAGCGCTTGGTCATGAAAGGGGCTGAGGAGGTGGAGCATGCAGAGGCAAACTCTAAGTACCGAGACAAGGCTGAAGGGCAGAGGCCAAGGAACTTCGTAAGACTGGTGTCAATGAGTTTCTCATCAAGATAGCCGAAAGTGAAGGACTTTGGGTCATGCAAGAGTGCACGACCAAGGAACGAAATAGTCAGTACGCGGTGCTGTACCTTCGCTACTCAGGGGAGTAGGCAGTAGGGTTGATGGAGAAGACGGTACAATCCCAGAGGCGACCAAATCTATTAGAGAATTACTCCAAGTTGGGGTGAAAACTTCCCGCATTCCAGAAGTTCGATGGCATTGAGAAGGTGAATCACAGTAGCTAACTCAACGCAAGGAGTGTAAACACTTCAAGTGCTTCAGAAGTGTGAGCAAAGAGCAGGCGAAGGCTAGTAACTAGCTCGATGCATGGAGTACAACCTCGAGGAGGCGGGCGAAGTCAAGTAACCTTTGCCTTCTCAAACCTTAAGAGAATAGGCGAAACAGAGTACCCCAATTCTCCTATCTATCCAGTAGAGGAGCTCTGCATAAGTTCAAAGACCCTTCGAAGATAATTGAAGACAATAGTTGTCAAATCCTCACCAATGGTGATCAGTGTTACTGAGAGTAGATTGTCCGCTTCATTTCCCAACGAAATGCCAATCGAAAGTGGAAGTGTTGCGAACCTACTTGGATGTGACAACTAAGTGAAAGAAGAGTCAATGAGCAAATTTTATGGAGGAAGGACCCAAATCTTCATAAGTTTGCGAGACGATGCTCGTTAAAAGCTCCAACAAGCATCCACCTAGTTCAAACAACAGGAGGCATTTGAGAGACTGGCGTAGTAAGGATGGTCTTTTCCTTCATCTGGAGGATCCGCAGGAACCAATAGGGATCAACACAACTCAGCCAACCCTACACTAGAGTCAGAGTCATTGGCGAGTTGAAGCAGCAAGGCGGATCAAAGGTTTGACTACTCAAAAACAACAGCGGAGAGCAGTTGGGAGCCAAGAGACGCATTGTAGTTGGAGCAGAAGATTGAAGACTCAGCAGAGGCGAGGAGTTGCAGTATCGACAAAGGCTTCGACGAGGACGTCGAAGGAATAAGTGGGGGAGAATGTCACAGACAAACTTCTAAACAGGATGTTTGATGTAATGCTTATGTATGTCCGTGTCTTTTGGTATATTCATGCTTTGTACAGCATGTTGAGGGATGGTCGAAGGCTTAATAGGCCCATTTTAGTTGGGTTGGTGGCCGATTTAGGCTTGTAAATAAAGGTCGTGTCATGTGGACACGTGTGAGAGATTTTTGGTCTATAATGGACCATTTTACCCTTTGTTGTGTAACTGTTCAGAGCTTGTAAAGTCTGTTTGTAATTTGCATTGTCTATAAAGTGTTTTTCGGAGATGTTTGCTTGTGGATCCCGAGTGAGGCCTTTTCTCTGTCTTGTTCTCTCTTTTGTGGGACCTAAGGGACCATGAGAGGCTTCGGGGAGGCTGACCTTTGCGGACGGACACGCAAGGGTGCCGCACGACTTAGGCAAAACCAGCTAAGTCCGTGACAGATGGTATCAGAGTGGGACAAGCACTCATAGAAACACTTAGCATGCAAACGTGGGGGACCTAGCGGGGCTGCGTTGAGGGCAGTCAGCACACGCACGATCGTTTAGGGGAAAACGGGCATGGAGATGTAGGGAAAAGGAGTCGCTTGGAGGAGCGGGCATCTGAGATTGGCATTTAGAGGAATGGCCAACCCTTCGCGTAAGAGGCACCACGAGAACAGACAAACTTGGAAGAATGTGAAGCGCACAAAGGTTGGGATGGCTGAGTTTGAGCTACGGCTCAACGTTGACAACTATACTTGATGGTGCTGAAGGCAAGCGAGGCGCTTGGTAAAGGATGAGACCATACAAGGTGGAATGAGTTGCTCAATGACCAAAAGAGTTATGCAAAGCTCACAGAGGTGAGGGGAATTGCTTGCTCGAAGAATTTGGTACTCATACATGGGCTTGTATACGGACGATGGAATGTTCGTGGCCATCCCAAGGCAACCGAAACTCAGCGCCATGGAGCATTGAAACTTTCTCTTCGGCATGTGAAGGATACGTCCGTAGGAGGCTGAAGGGTGCAACTAGTTCAGCATGTTGCTAGGCCTTGAGGGGTGCAGTGGGGGCTGTATTGACGTAGAGTCGCAATCTAGCAAGTGTGTTTGCAGGAGGCAGAACAATGCATAGTTTGTTCAGTAGATCGGAGTAGTCCAAGGGGATGGTGGTCTCTGAAACGAAGAGAGATGTTGCTCCAACGGGACAGTTATCCAGGAGGGATAAGTCCCAGCTCTCCAGAGGGAGAATCATGTGGGACGGACCTTACAAGTTGAGGAGTACCTCAACAAACAATAACTCCACGAAGCTCAATGGACTGAGCAAGCGGCGAGGAGTCGTCGCATGATCTCGCTTGAGAGAATGCATTGGTGGATACATTGCGAGATCAAGTGGGGGAGTGACCCAAAGCAATACAAATGAAGGCACACTTGGAGTCGATACGAAGATCGGACTCAAGGGAGGGCTGACCCGTGGAATGGTGGGCGCGAGGGCTACCATCAACTCAATGCAAAAACGAGGAGCGGAGCAACTTGGGTGTAACTTGGCGAAGTACCCAAGCCACATGAAGGGAGCCATCATAGAAGATGGAACATGGAGCAAAGGCATAGTGCTTTCGTTGGACAGAGGTCAAGGACATTAACTCTTGCAAAGGCAAGAGCATGATCATGTTGTTCCATGGGTCATTCATTCTGACGGAGCGGACTCATCTTGCATGGTGCCAAAGACGAAGGGAGCTTCTGGGCACATGCACTTTATCTCGGAGGTTCATTTGATGGAGGAACTAAGGCGACTCAATTTGCGGAGGCGAAGTTGGGTTCAAAAGGCCTTAGCACGGGGCAAGAGGACGCAGAGGCGGGTACTCTTGAAGAATATGCCACAGTGTTGTCATTCAAGTTGCTATAAAGGAGGCGGTGCGTAGCGAAGATTGTGCTAGTAGGGGTAGAGGCCCAAGGTCCAGACAATGGTGCACTAATTGTAGCGAAGTCGGGGGACTTCAGGAGCTACTAGACGACGTACTGTCCTAGAGTGGTGCTTCATCTTGGTGTGACCCAAGAGTGGGTGGATGATGGTTGATAGCCAAAGGAGCAAACAAAATCGAAGGTGGAAGAGACCCTGTGATGTATTGGTAGAGGCCACATATGAAGGGTTCACAATTTGAGTTCATCCCACAAGGATCAAAATGCAATAGAGATGTCACCAGGAGGCGACATGGTGCAGCGGATCGTGGTGGAACAGTTCATGGCAAGGTGATTCACACAACCTAGCCCCGTGAGGGAGTAGATCATATGGAGGTATGATTGGGAGCTACTGGAAGCTCCACTTCGGTGAACAACACGACGACAAGAAGGGCTATGGATTCAAGAGGTGAAGGCCATGGTACCGCAGAGGCGGGTCTTCCATGCGTGCATCGAATTTTGCATCGGATGAAAGCCTTGATCATCAGCATATGGGGGCTGTGTTCCACCAAGGGAAAAGTTCGAATGCAAGTACCAGTGAGTCCCATGCGAGGGACTTGATCATACAGCGGTATGATCGAAGCAGTTGGAGAGTTGGACTGCTCCAGAGCTCACATTTGCTTAAGGGAGCTCGACAAGTCAGAGGACAAGGTCGAGTAAGCGAACGTTGCTACCAAGGAAGCTAAGGAGAATAGAACCGGTGCAAACCCTACAATGTGATGGCAGAGGCCATGCATGGGAGTTGCAGTCTATCTTTCCATCGACCAAAGGGAGTTGCTTGGAGAACACAAAGGTGTTGAAGCAGGGGGTCGAAAGGGGCGAGGAAGCGACGACGAGTCCAGAGGGACTTAGCTACCCAAAATCAACCCTACTGATTGTGAAGAAAAGGGATGCAGATGCGAGGCAACGGATAGTAGTGCCATGGGCATGGCAGCGCCATGGTACTGCAGAGGCGGGACTTCCGTGAAAGTCATTGATCCCTTGCTCTCATGGAGGGAGAGCGCTTGGTCATGAAAGGGGCTGAGGAGGTGGAGCATGCAGAGGCAAACTCTAAGTACCGAGACAAGGCTGAAGGGCAGAGGCCAAGGAACTTCGTAAGACTGGTGTCAATGAGTTTCTCATCAAGATAGCCGAAAGTGAAGGACTTTGGGTCATGCAAGAGTGCACGACCAAGGAACGAAATAGTCAGTACGCGGTGCTGTACCTTCGCTACTCAGGGGAGTAGGCAGTAGGGTTGATGGAGAAGACGGTACAATCCCAGAGGCGACCAAATCTATTAGAGAATTACTCCAAGTTGGGGTGAAAACTTCCCGCATTCCAGAAGTTCGATGGCATTGAGAAGGTGAAAATCACAGTAGCTATCTCAACGCAAGGAGTGCAAACACTTCAGGTGCTTCAGAAGTGTGAGCAAAGAGCAGGCGAAGGCTAGTAACCAGCTCGATGCATGGAGTATAACCTCGAGGAGGCGGGCGAAGTCAAGTAACCTTTGCCTTCTCAACCCTTAAGAGAATGGGCGAAACCGAGTACCCCAATTCTCTTATCTATCTAGCAGAGGAGCTCTGCATAAGTTCAAAGATCCTTCGAAGATAATTGAAGACAATAGTTGTCAAATCCTCACCAATGGTGATCAGTGTTACTGAGAGTAGATTGTCCGCTTCATTTCCCAACGAAATGCCAATCGAAAGTGGAAGTGATGCGAACCTACTTGGATGTGACAACTAAGTGAAAGAAGAGTCAATGAGCAAATTTTGTGGAGGAAGGACCCAAATCTTCAGAAGTTTGCGTGACGATACTCGTTAAAAGCTCCAACAAGCATCCACCCAATTCAAACAACATGAGGCATTTGAGAGACTGGCGTAGTAAGGATGGTCTTTTCCTTCATCTGGAGGATCCGCAGGAACCAACAGGGATCAACACAACTCAGCCAACCCTACACTAGAGTGAGAGTCATTGGCGAGTTGAAGCAGCAAGGCGGATCAAAGGTTTGACTACTCAAAAACAGCAGCGGAGAGTAGCTGGGAGCCAAGAGACGCATTGCAGTTGGAGCAGAAGATTGAAGACTCAGCAGAGGCGAGGAGTTGCAGTGTCGACAAAGGCTTCGACGAGGACGTCGAAGGAATAAGTGGGGGAGAATGTCACGGACAAACTTCTAAACAGGATGTTTGATGTAATGCTTATGTATGTCCGTGTCTTTTGGTATATTCATGCTTTGTACAGCATGTTGAGGGATGGTCGAAGGCTTAATAGGCCCATTTTAGTTGGGTTGGTGGCCGATTTAGGCTTGTAAATAAAGGTCGTGTCATGTGGACACGTGTGAGAGATTTTTGGTCTATAATGGACCATTTTACCCTTTGTTGTGTAACTGTTCAGAGCTTGTAAAGTCTGTTTATAATTTGCATTGTCTATAAAGTGTTTTTCGGAGATGTTTGCTTGTGGATCCCGAGTGAGGCCTTTTCTCTGTCTTGTTCTCTCTTTTGTGGGACCTAAGGGACCATGGGAGGCTTCGGGGAGGCTGACCTTTGCGGACGGACACGCAAGGGTGCCACACGACTTAGGCAAAACCAGCTAAGTCCATGACAGATCGTCGGAAGTTCTACCGGAACCAACCGAGAAGTCTAGGAGCTTGCCAAAGAAGCTCATCGGAACTTGCCAAGAAGATCGTCGTGAAGTCCAAGAGCTTACTGGGAGTCCATCGGAACATTACCGAGAGATCGTCGGAAGTTCACTGAAAGATCACTGGAAGCTCACCAGAAGAAACCAGACTTATCTTGCTTAGATTATGTCTTAGAAATCATAGTTAACACATAATTAGAGTTGAGATTGGGAGGTAATCTCATCAACTCTGTTAGGGGCCAACTGGGCCCGAAGTTGGGCTGGTTTGGGTCGGATTCAAGGCCCAACCAAGGTGCTGAAACCTTGGCTGACGGTGGCACCACCAGGGCCGGCCATTGCACCGCCTAGAGAATAGCACCCCAGGAAATCTGAGTGGTGGTACCACCGGTAGCAATACTACCAATGATGGTACCGCCCCTGTTCGGTGGTGGTACCGCCCAGGAACGACGGTGGTACCGCTAGTACCCAGGAAACCTGGGATGAGACCTTTTTAGGCTCCGAGTTTGAATCAACTTGAAGCCTATAAATACCCCTCTCATCCCTGGTTAACTTACATAAGCACAGAAATTTTAAAGAGTGAAAAACGCTGTTGTAATCTCTTGTGAGAATCCTCCTCTTTTAGTCTAAGTGTTAGAATAATTTGAGAGAAGAGTGAGTACTTGTAAGGGTTGTCTCCTAAACCCGGTAAAATGAGAAGAGGGGTGTAAGGAGGTTGATCTTCGCCTATTAAAGGAAGATCGATAATGGATACTGGTGGCCTCGAAGGAAGAGAAATCAGAGGAGTGGATGTAGGTCATGATGACCGAACCACTATAAATATGTTTGCATTTTAATTTTGCTATTTATCTTAACTGCAAACTGCCTTCCTTGCTTTACATCAACTACACTTCCATATGCTTTCAATTTAAAGATCTTTCCGAAATGGTTTTCATTGAAATTAGATTTTATCATACGAAGGTTTTTCAAACCGACGTAATTTTTACTGCTACACTAATTCACCCCATCTCTTAGTGCCGACTTGTTCCTAATAGTTGATATCAAAGCCTTCTATTCCTCATTTGGTTTAATACCTAAGAGAAATGGCTCTTTTCAACTTTCAAGAGGGACTTTCTCTCATTCGTCCTCCATTTTTCAATGGAACATACTACATATATTGGAAAACTCGAATAAGAGTTTTCTTGCTTTCATTGGATTTGAATTTATGGAATATTATTAAAAGTGGTTTTCAAAGGTCTTCTCTTTCAATGAACCATTGGAATGATTTGGAGAAGAAGACATTTTCTTTAAATGCTAATGCTAGAGCTACGAACGCTCTATTTTGTGCCTTAGACAAAAACGAGTTTAATCGGGTTTCTATTTACGAAACGACTTTTGATATATGGCACACTCTCGAAATCACATACAAAGGTACTAATAAAGTAAAAGATTCTAAAGTTAATCTTTTAATGCATAATTTTAAACTTTTTCGAATGAAGTCGAGCGAAACCGTTGTTGACATGTACACCCGTTTTACGGGTGTCATCAATGGTTTAAAAGCCCTTGGCAAATGCTTTTCTAATTTTGAACTCATTAACAAGATTTTACGATCACTTTCTAAAAATTGGGATTCAAAAATAATAGTTATTCAAGAATTAAAAAATTTGAATACTTTTTTTATCAAAGAACTTATCGAGTCTTTAATGACATATGAAATTGATAAGGTATATTTTAGGCTCAAGCCACGTCACAATCGATGCCACGCCATGCTACAGCCACATCAGCAAGACAAGCACCCCCGCACACCGAGCCAACAACCGTACCAAGACGCCGCTCGGTGTGTCCCGTCTCGGGAAGCCCAAGACGACGCCGCATAGTGCCGTTTCGCAAATCTCGGGATGGCGGCCGCACAAAGGTACCCATCTCACCCCTCGAGGATCGACTGCCATGCCAAACCCGCGTACAACCGACTCTCGTATAGTAGTATAAGAGCCCCTGGCCGGCATCTGGCTCAGGAGAGAAAAAAAGAGAAAGAACCCCACACTGACTTACTCATCTAGGGGCCACAGTCGGTAACCACCGAACGGGGCCTTCTGTGCAGGAGAGCAGTCATCCCCAAAGCAAGATCATCTTGATCAAGAGAGCTTACCTCCCCCCGATGCACCGACCAGCATCTAAGCGGAGAGCCATCATCCAATGTCTCGAGCAAGAGCCACCAATCAGTTTCCTAACCTCGGCAAACAGCTCAGATGACCGAAGGCTCCCGACATCGACCCGTGAACCAAGCCGTGCTGACTTATCAGCCGGTGCATCTGTTCACCAACATTTTTTGGTGCTAGAAGGAGGGTCATATCGTAGGAGCATCTCGCAAGAGCTCTCCCTGAGGGATAACCACCAGCCAGCCACCCCTCTGTCGGGCCCGGAGGTTAACCCCTCCCCGTCCTCAAAGACGGGGGAATCCTAGCCTTGATGCTAGATCGCTACGAGCGTCTGTTTAACGATCGGAGGCTGTCGCCCCCAGGACTTACCATGGGACCCTCGGCCATGTCACCCAAGGCGTTCCTCAGCCTGACCAAGCAAGTACAAGCAATGGCGGGGATGATGCAGATGATCGTCCCACTTATTCCCCATATCGTGTGGCTAGTAGCTCCCTCGACCGACCCGACACGATAAAGGCCGAGCAGGGAGCAAGTCGGGATGGGAGAAGCCCGAGTCCAGATGATGGACCCGAGAGATCCGCCCGAGTAGAACATACCCGCACCCTACCGGATCGCTCCGCCCCACTTCGAGCCTGACACCATATCATCCAACTCGGCGGATGACTCGTTTAGGATCCAGTTGTCCCGGGTCAACCAACGCTTGGACGAGTTCCAGAGTGAGTTCTAAAAGTCGCGAGGTGAGTCGGGCGAAGGCAGCTTGGGCGGATCCCATTTTACTCAGGAAATACAGGACAAGCCTGTACCCCTCAACTTCAGGCTACCAGCATTGGAGATGTACGACGACGGCTCCGATCCAACAGAGCACGTCGTCGCATTTTGGGCTTAGATGGCCCTCTATGGCACTTCTGATGCACTGATGTGTTAGGCATTCCCAACCACCTTCATGGGACCGGCACGAGTGTGGTTCAGCCGGCTACACCCTTTCTCGGTCTCATCTTTCGACCAACTCACCAGGGAGTTCGAGCAGAATTTCCTCGCTAGCGTGCGACCCAAGCCTTCCATGGCCACCTTGCTCGCGTTATCCTAGTGCGAAGATGAGTCACTCTCTTAGTTTGTGGCACGTTTCGCCACTGAAATCTAGGGATTCCCGTACGCTCATCCTTCTTTAATCATATAGGCATTTTTGATGGGCTTGAAGCCTTCAAGGTTCTTCTGGTTGTTGATCGAGAAGCCACCATCAACCATCCCCGAGATGCTCCAACGCGATAACCAGTACATTGCCGCCGAAGCTCTGGTGGCGGGAAAGCGTATGGACGGGAAGAGGCCAAGGGTGGAACAATCTCGAGGAACGACCTCAGCAGCTCCGGTGCAACCCCGCTGGAGGCCCGACCGACAAGAGCTGCTGCTCCCGAGGCCCCCGCCTCTCCCTCTGAATGCATCTCATACCGATATCTTCCTCCAGATTAGGGAGAAGGGCCTCTTGCGACGGCCCAGCCCTATGAAAGCTACTCACAAAGACCGGTCCAAATATTGCAGGTTCCACCAAGACTATGACCATGACACGGAAGACTGCCGTGACCTCCATAATCAAATCGAGGACCTAATCCGAAGAGGTCACCTCGGGCGCTATCTCAAGGAACCCCAAGAAACAATGGGCCTAGGGGACCCGTCAAAAGGCAGATCGACGTCATCTCCGGAGGACCGGCGGCCGACGGCAGCAGCTCCACGGCGAGGAAGGCCTACGCCCGAAGCACGGTCGAGAAACATCCCCTCAAATTTGGAGCCAAAGTGGTTGAGCGCTCCCATCACAATGATGCTTTGGTGATCTCCATCCAGATCGCCAACGCTCAGGTCAAAAGAGTAATGGTCAACACCGGGAGTTCTGCTAATGTACTGAACCTCGATGCCTTTAAGAAGCTCGACTTGACCAAGGAGGACTTCACCCCCATGGCGTCAGCACTCATTGGGTTCACGGGGGATTCTATCTCCCTGCTCAGGACCACCATCCTCCCTGTCACCATTAGGGAAGGGCCAAGAGCAAAGACAATAATGACTACCTTCATGGTAGTCGATCTACCCTTAGCCTACAACATCATCCTCGGCCAACCGACGCTCAACAAGTTGAAAGCAGTGGTGTCCACCTACCACCGGGCCATCAAGTTTCCAACTTCGACAGGGATCGGGGAATCCCAAGCGATCCAAGAGAGTCAAGGCGATGCTATCTTACAGCGATTACTCTCTAGGAGAAGTCACGCCCCCATCAAGTCCCGGATCCCCATGAAGGACCCGTGGCACCGATGCAACTGGAGCCCCCCAAGCAACTCACCGAGGTACCCCTAAAAAGGAACCGGCCCGATCTGACCGTGAAAGTTGGGAAAACACTCCCCGAAGCAAATCAGCTCTAGCTCATCGATTTCCTAAGGGAAAATGCCGATGTGTTTGCATGGTCCCCCAAGGAGATGCCCGGGATTGACCTAAGGGTGACCCAGCACCAGCTCCACATCGACCCCGAGGCTAGACCGATGAAGCAAAGGCCAAGGAAGTTCGCTCCCGACTGGCAGAAGGCGATCAACAACTAGGTCGACTGCCATAAAGAGGCAGGATTTATTACTGAGGTAAAATACCCTTGGTGGCTGTCGAATATAGTCCTCGTTAAGAAACCCAATGGAAGCTGGAGGATGTGCGTTGACTACACCGATCTTAACCAAGCATGCTCTAAAGACTACTATCCACTTCTCAGGATAGACCAACGAATCGACGCCACCATAGGCTATGAACTCCTTACATTTATGGATGCATTTTTGAGCTACAACCAAATCCGGATGGCACCTCAATGTTAGGATTGGAGCGGCACTAAGAGGGGGGGGGGGTGAATTAGTACGATGGTTTAAAAACTTTTGTACGATAAAAACCAATTTCGATGAAAACCGATTTTGGAAGCTTAATAATTTAGAAGCGTATGTAAGCGTAGTCACTAATTAAAGAAGTTTGCAGTATGTAAATGGCAAGAGTAGGATGCAAACTAGATAACATAGCAGTTTTAAAGTGGTTCGGTCAAAATGACCTACATCCACTTGCGAAGCCTTCTTCGAAGAGGCTCTCAACTTCTACTAGAAAATCTCTTTGTAGGGGAAGGACTAATACCCATCTTACAACCTTTACAAGTGGTTCACATTCTTACAATTCTTTTCAACAAGATGGGAGGAGGTGAACACTCAAGCAATTTGAAAAACAAGACTTGCTAAGACTTTTCTAAGGCTCTTATCTCAAACTATTGCTTTGCCAAAGGTTGTTATCTCAGCTGAGAATTGAGGGGTATTTATAGGCCCTAAGAGGATTCAAATTTAGGCTCCAAAATTTGAATTCTCTTGGGTTTCCGAGGCTGGCGGTGCCACCGCCGAATCTCTCGGGTGCTGGGCGGTGCCACCACTCAGTCCAGCGGTGCCACCGCTCAGTTCTCAGGTTCTAGGCGGTGACACCGCCTACACTATTTCAACTCACTGGTTGGGCTCCAAACTTGGCCCAAACCAGTTCGAACTCGAGCCCAATTGACCCCTACTTGGGTTGTAGGATTAACACCTAATCCTAACTCTAATTAACATTCTAACTACAAATTTAAAGACATTTCCTAAGCTATTACAAAGTCCGTAAGTCAAGACTTCTTCCGGCAAGCTTCCGGCGAACTTCCAGCGGTCTTCCGATAAACTCTCGGAAACCATTCTACGGACTCCCGGCAAGCTCCTAGACTTCACGATTTGATCTTGGTGAGTTCCAACGAGCTTCTTCGGCAAGCTCCGATCTTTCTCAGTGAGCTTCGCGAACTTCCCACGAACCTTCTAGCGAGCTTCCGAAAAACCCTTCGGCAAGCTCCCTACTCATTCTCGGCTAGTTCCGACAGCATTCCCGATGAACCTTCGGACTTCCGTCGAACTCTCGAACTCCCAACGAGTCCTTCATGCTTGACTCTGCACTTTGTTTCACTTTATGTCTTCATCGTTATCATAGTTATTCCTGCACACACAAACTAAAACTCTACTCCGATCTAGACAATTATTACAACGCGAATTGACATTCTGCTACCCAGCATGTCATTGGTTGGCGCTTCGTCTGATTCTTTAGTGCATCGTCCTCTCTTGCGGCTTGTTGCGCAATCGGTGGTTGACCTCCGCAACCCCAATATCCTTGGCGCAATTCCGCTCTCCTTGGCCCGATGCCTGACATCCGAAGCCTTCTGCCGTCCAATATCCTGACGTGATCTCCTCCGGCGTAACGTCGATTCCTCCTGCGTCAACTGTCTAATCCTGATCGAGTAGACCTGCATCACTCAAAATGCAATTAAACATCTAAACACAATCAATTAGTTTCATCATCAAAATTCGAGATTTAACAATCTCTCCCTTTTTTATGATGACAACTAATTGATGACTAATGGAGGTAACCTTAACTCCCTAGAGTTTAACCAAACTCCCACTATCAATATGCCGTATTGATAGAAACTCTTGGATTCAAAAATCCAAGCAACATGTCATCATAAACTTATGTATAACATGTCATTTCATCATACTTCTCCCCCTTTGTCATCAACAAAAAGGAGAAGTTCCTACTCTTATGTGTTTAGAGATAAAAAGTTCCATACATTGCATGAAAAACATAGTGTCAAATTTTATCATCATGCAATCTAGCAATTAAAGATGTGTAAGTTTAGCATGTTTGCGCTTCTCTTTAGACTACAAGCTAGCAATTTTCATGATATGCAAGTTGCAAACTAGCAAATTTTTGCTTTCTTTGTAATGTTTGAGCTAGCAATTTTGCTTCCGTAACAAGTTAGCATGTTTTGTATTTTGAGATAGGCAAGATAGCACATTTGCCTTTTTTGAGATAGCAACTCTTTTGAGATAGTGATCTTAGCAAATTTTATATCATGCAAGGTAGCAAATTTTTGTGATGTTCAAGATAGTAACTTCTTTCTTCTCTTTTGAGAAGTGCTATTTTCGCTTCCTTTACAAAGTGCAAGCTAGCAAAGTGTTTGATAAAGTGAGCAAGTTTTGCAACATACAAGCTAGTAAAAATTTTGAAAGCAAATACAAGATAGCTTTCTTGTTAAAGTGTGTAAGCTATCGATTCTTGCTTCCTATTGTAATGTGCAGGTTGTAAGTTTTGCTTCTTGAAATAAGCAAGTTAGCAATCTTTGCTACTTAAGATAGGCAAGCTAGCAATCAAGTTTTTGCATCTTCTTGACTTGTGCAAGCTAGTTATCTCACCCTTTGTCATTGTCAAAAAGAAGGAAAGACCCTTTACATCAATTATGACAAAGGTAAGTATCAATCTTATTTGTGCATCATCATATTTTCAAATTAGAATATGCATATTTTCAAAAACCTTATATTCATTCATGCACTATATTGAATAAATCGATCAACATTACATGATAAATTTTTTTTAACTATTTGTCAACATTTTGATCATGATACCAAACATTCATCATTTAGAGTATTCATGATACAAAACATTAAATCAATATTTATAATACATCATTTTAGCAACAACTCATAGTATTTTAAATCATGATTTTCATCATATGTAATACATCACATCATAATTAGAAGGCACAAGTATTACATACATCATTGCAAATCATCATATATATATTTTTTTAAAACATATAAACTCATCATTATATGCGTGATTGTAAATCATCATTCATATTATTTCAATCATTGTTTCAATCATCACTATAACTCATCATGCACAAAATGTAAAATCATCTAACATGATACAAACATTTATTTTCAAAATATTTATCACTATTTTCATGTATGATAATAAAGTATTAATGATACACATTATATGCATATATCATCACAATAAAAAGCAATTACATGCATAATTTTAAATCATAAATGTTTCAAATCATGATGGTATTAACTTGTCAAATTTCATCCTACCATTCATGATCATAACTTTTCATCAAAACAAATTAATGAATATTTCATGTATTCATATCATCACATAAGGAATATCAAGGAGAAAATAATTGGGTGATGAGATAAACATTTTATGAATACAAGGAATTACATAAAAATCATACCATAAAATATTAGAATATGTGAATGCCAAAAGACATGATTTCTTTTTGAAAAGCCTCCTCATAAATAATCAAAGGAAAATCTTAGGAGATCAAATAATAAGAGATTTTTAAATAAAATTTTAAGTTAAGAATTTTCAAAAAGGATATTCTCTTTAGTAAATCACAAAAGGAAACGTAGGAGAAAAAATTTCAATTCATGCATAAGAACACTTATGATTCATATTGAAAGTTTTCTCAAAATGTAAGAGAATAAAGAGTAAGAAATCTTGATTCATAAAGGATTTCATGTTATAAATTTCAAGAGATCAAGATCATGATTTCGATAAAAATTTATTCAAATTTAAATCATCAAAATTATTATCAAAATCCAAGAGATTCACAAAGATAATACAAATGGATTCATCAAAATCAATAAGATTGAGCAAAATAATTTTTAAGAATGTTTTCCTCTTTTCGATTGTTTCAAATCATATGATTTTGTTTTATTTATGCCAAATAAAAACATATATCATGTTTAAAACCGAAAGTGTAAGATTTGTTACAACAAAAATTAATAAGGCACTTTCATTATGGTAAAAATCAATAATCCATAAATCACAAGATTCATCATGCATAATTTTGAAATTTATTAAGCATGATCATTATGCATGACATAAAATCATCAAGATAAACATGCATGGATTAATCCTAAGCATTATCTCATATCATATAATTATCATCCCTAATGTTACATACATCATTCAATATTTCAAAACATAACATGCATGAAACCTTAGCTATATACTTTTCAAAAAAAAAAAATTAATTTTTCAAAAGATGCTAAAATGAAAAACATGATATAATTTTTGAAAAATAATTTTTTATTTCCTATTCCTACTATCTAAATTAAGCACTCATGAAAAACTTCAAGTAATTTCAAAATAATTCAAGAGAATTGAGTTACTTACCTTGTAGTCGAAGCCCATCAAAGCCCAATTCGTCGTTTCACCTTTGGAAGTTCTTGATTCATCCTTGGTTGCCTTCCTCTTCTTTGGCCTCTTCCTCCGTTCAAGTTCATTGTTTATTTTAGATTTTTGTTTAATAAACTTATTAAAATTTAGTGTTCAAAGTTCAAGTTCATCATTGTCCTCATCACTTGAGTCATCGCTCAAGTGGTATTCATTTGTCCAGAGTTCCAAATCCTTCCAATTCTTTGGAAGGTGATTTTGTTCATCATGTTCATCATGTGCATTGTGCACCATTTCATATGTCATCAACGAACCAATTAGTTCTTCAAGTGAAAAAAATATTTAAATCTTTTGTTTCTTGTATTGCGGTTATTTTAGGATCCCACCTTTTTGGATTGGATCTTAAGATCTTGCTTACGAGATCAAAATTCGAAAAATATTTACCAAGAACTCTTAGATTATTGACGACATCCGTGAAATGGGTGTACATGTCGCCTATAGTCTCGCTTGGTTGCATTCGAAAAATCTCAAAATCGTGCAATAAAATGTTAACTTTCGAGTCTTTGACTCTACTAGTTCTCTCGTGTGTGATTTCAAGTGTTCGCCAAATATCAAAAGCCGTTTCGCACATAGAAATCCGATTAAACTCATTCTTGTCCAAAGCACAAAATAAGGCATTCATAGCCTTTGCGTTTAAAGAAAGTTTTCCAATAAGTGTAGTCCAATCCGTTAAGCAACGGTGGACAAACAATCGAAAGGCCCTCTTGAAAGCCATGAAGAGCCATTTCTCTCGGTTGTAAATCCGAAATGAGAAATACCGGGCTCTTATACCAATTGTTAGGATCGGAGCGGTACTAAGAGGGGGGGGGGGTGAATTAGTGCAGCGGTAAAATAACGTTGGTTTAAAAACTTTCGTACGATAAAAACCAATTTCAATGAAAATCGATTTTGGAAGCTTAATAATTTAGAAGCGTATGGAAGCATAGTGACTAAGTAAAGAAGTTTGTAGTATGTAAATGGCAAGAGTAGGATGCAAACCAGATGACACAGCAGTTTTAAAGTGGTTCGGTCAAAATGACCTACATCCACTTGCGAAGCCTTCTTCGAAGAGGCTCCCAACTTCCACTAGCAAATCTCTTTGTAGGGGAAGGACTAACACCCCTCTTACAACCTTTACAAGTGGTTCACATTCTTACAATTCTTTTCAACAAGATGGGAGGAGGTGAACACTCAAGCAATTTGAAAAATAAGACTTGCTAAGACTTTTCTAAGGCTCTTATCTCAAACTATTGCTTTGCCAAAGGTTGTTATCTCACCTGAGAATTGAGGGTTATTTATAGGCCCCAAGAGGATTCAAATTTGGGCTCCAAAATTTGAATTCTCTTGGGTTTCCGAGGCTGGCGGTGCCACCACCTGTCGGTGGCGGTGCCACCGCCTAATCTCTCGGGTGCTAGGCGATGCCACCGCTCAATTCTCGAGTTCTAGGCAGTGCCACTGCCTAATCTAGCAGTGCCACCGCCTACACTATTTCAGCTCAATGGTTGGGCTCCAAACTTGGCCCAAACCAGTCCGAACTCGAGCCCAATTGGCCCCTACTTGGGTTATAGGATTAACACCTAATCCTAACCCTAATTAACATTCTAACTGTGAATTTAAAGATATTTCCTAAGCTATTATAAAGTCAGTAAGTCAAGACTTCTTCCGGCGAACTTCTAGCGGTCTTCCGATAAACTCTCGAAAACCATTCTGCGGACTCCCGGCAAGCTACTAGACTTCACGATTTGATCTTGGTGAGTTCCAACGAGCTTCTTCGGCAAGCTCCGATCTTTCTCGATGAGCTCCGTGAACTTCCCACGAACCTTCTGGCGAGCTTCCGAAAAACCCTTCGGCAAGCTCCCTACTCATTCTCGGCTAGTTCCGGCAGCATTCCCGATGAACCTTCGGACTTCCGTCGAACTCTCGAACTCCCAATGAATCCTTCGCACTTGACACCGTACTTTGTTTCGCTTTATGTCTTCATCATTATCGTAGTTAATCCTGCACACACAAACTAAAACTCTACTCCAATCTAGATAATTATTACAGCGCGAATTGACATTCTGCTACTCGGCACGTCATTGGTTGGCGCTTCATCTGATTCTTTAGCACATCATCCTCTCTTGCGGCTTGTTGCCCAATCGGTGGTTGACCTCCACAACCCTGATATCCTTGGCACAATTCCGCTCTCCTTGGCCCGATGCCCGATGTCCGAAGCCTTCTACCGTCCAATATCCTGACGTGATCTCCTCCGGCGTAACGTCAATTCCTCCTGCGTCAACTGTCTAATCCTGATTGAGTAGACCTGCATCACTCAAAATATAATTAAACATCTAAACACAATCAATTAGTTTCATCATCAAAATCCAAGATTCAACACTCAAGACCAAGAGAACATTGCCTTCATCACTAGTAGAGGAGTGTATTGCTACAAAGTAATGCCTTTCAGCCTAAAGAATGCTGGGGTGACTTACCAAAGAATGGTCAACAAGCTATTCAAGCACTAGCTTGGGAGAAACATGGAAGTATATGTGGATGACATGATCGTAAAGAGCAAGACCGCAAGCACGCACTTGGCCGACTTGGTGAAGACGTTCCGAACGCTCTAGTGGTTTAACATGCACCTAAATCCTACGAAGTGCATCTTCAGGGTTAGCTCGGGGAAATTCCTTAGTTTCATCATCCACTAAAGAGGGATAGATGCCAACTCGGAAAAGGTTTGGGCCATAACCGAGATGCACCCCCCTCGCTCGATCAAGGACATGCAGCGCCTCATCGAAAAGTTGGCGGCACTCAACAGGTTCGTGTCACGATCAGGCGACAAGTGCCTCCCCTTCTTTCGGGCTTTGTAGAAAGCCAACAACTTCATGTGGACCCCAGAATGCAAATAAGCCTTCAAAAAGTTTAAGGCATGCCTCGCTCGCTTGCCCTGACTCGCCTCGCCCGAGCCGGGCGAAACTCTCGATCTCTACCTAGCGACCTTGACGCAGGCGGTCATCTCGATGTTAATTCGGGAAATGCCACCAACACAACAACCTGTCTATTATGTCAGCCACGTCCTCATCAGGCCCGAGGTGCGATATTCCCCGATCGAGAAGCTGGCCCTCACAATGATGAAGATGGCCCGAAAGCTATGACCATATTTCCAAGCTCATACAATCAAAGTAATTACTAACCAACCATTGCGGCAAATCCTTTCTAAATTCGACACGTCGGGTCGAATGCTATGGTGGACGGTCGAGCTCGGCGAATTCGACATTCAATATGTTGAATCTTGGATTTTGATGATAAAATCAATTGATGGGTTAATTGATCTAATCCATATTATTGAGTTAAGTGTGCAGGATTAACTATGATAACCAGAAAACACAAAGCAAGAATACCGGAGTCAAGTTCGATGGACGTTTAAGAGTCCGAAGAATCGTTGGAGATGCTGCCGGAACCAACCGAGAAGAAATCGGGAACCTGTCGGAATTTTCGGAAGTTCACCGAAGAGATCGTCGGAGGTTCACGGAGATCATCGAGAAGGCTCGGCTACTCATTAAAGTCATCACAAGTTCGGGAGCTTACTGGGAGTCCGTCGGGAGAAGTTCGTCGGAAAGCTCGCCGGAACAAGACTCGACGTTCGCGGTTGAAAACTTGCTTAGGATGTTTTTTTTTGTTATATAGTTCACTTGTAATTAGGATTAGGATTAAGAGATAATCCTATATCCTGGTTAGGGGCCAACTGGGCCCAAAATTAGACTTGGTTTGGGCTAAGTTTGAAGCTCAACCAGTGAACCGAAGGGTCTGGCGGTGGCACTGCCAGACTGGGCAATTGCACCGCCCAACACCCGAGAGCTGGGCGGTGGCACCGCCACTGACAGGCAGTGGCACCGCCAGCATCGGGAACCCAACGAGAATATAAATTTGGAGCCCAAATTTGAATCCTCTTGAGGCCTATAAATACCTCTCAAATCTTAGCTGAGATTATAACTCTTTGAGTAGCAATTGTTTAAGAGAAAGGCCTTAGAAAAGTCTTAGCTAGTCTTGTTTTCAATTTACTAGTATTCACCTCCTTCTTTCTTGCTGAAAATCTGTAAGAGAGTGAACCGCTTGTAAAAGAGTTGTAAGAGGGGTATTCACCCTTCCCTTTCAAGAGATTTGCTAGTGGAAGGTAGGAGCCTCATCGAAGAGGGGCCTCGCAAGTGGATGTAGGTCACTTGACCGAACCACTTCAAAAATGGCGTAATCTCTGGTTTGCATTTCATTACTGCTATTTACATTACTGCAAACCTTCTTACTTGCTTTATTTCATCATTATCTTTGCTGCACAACCTTGCGAACACGCTTTCAAGTTAAGCACTTCCAATTCCGATTTTTATCGTACGAAAGATTTGTTGAAACCAACGTTTTAATCCGCTGCACTAATTCACCCCCCCCCTCTTAGTGCCGCTCCGATCCTAACAATTGGTATCAGAGCAAGGCTTACTCTCATATTTGGTTTAATACCCAAGAGAGATGGCTTACTCCGACATACATGAGAGACACTCTATCACACGTCCACCTATTTTTAATGGGTCGGATTACACGTATTGGAAGACCCGTATGAGGATCTTCCTCATTTCCATGGATTTCGAGCTTTGGACTATTGTCGAAAACGGATTTCAAAAATCTTCTCTTCCGATGAGCGAATGGAATGAATCGGAGAAGAATGTTTTTGCTTTAAACGCAAAGGCTATGAATGCCTTGTTTTGTGCACTAGATAAAAATGAATTTAATCGTGTTTCAATTTGTGATTCGGCTTTTGATATTTGGAGAACTCTTGAGGTTACTCATGAAAGCACTAGCCGAGTAAAAGAGTCCAAAATCAACATCCTTGTGCACTCTTATGAACTTTTCCGAATGAAACCAAGTGAGTCCATCGGAGACATGTACACCCGGTTCACGGATGTCATCAATGGACTCAAAGCTCTTGGTAAAGATTTTACTAACTTTGAACTAGTAACTAAAATCTTAAGATCCCTCCCTAAAAATTGGGATCCAAAAGTTACGGCCATTCAAGAGGCCAAAGACCTTAAAACATTCCCTCTTGAAGAACTCATTGGGTCTCTAATGACCTTCGAAATGACATGTCAAGCTCATGACGAGCTCGAGAACCCCCTTCCAAAGAACAGGAAGGATATGACACTCAAATCACAAGAAGACCACTTGAAAGGAACATCAAGTGATGAGGACAGTGACAATGACATTGCACTTTTGACTCAAAAATTTAAAAAATATTTAAGAAAGAATAAATTTAAAAATAATACAAAAAATAAATTCGAACAAAAGAAGGACCAAGTGATTTGCTATGAATGCAAAAAACCGGGACACTACAAGAACGATTGTCCTCAAGCCAAAAAGAGAACATCAAAGAAGAAGGCACTCAAAGCAACGTGGGATGATTCAAGCGCGTCCGAAGAAGAGGAGTCCAACACCGAGCAAGTTGCTCATTACGCCCTAATGGCCATCGGAGAAGAGGTAACAGATTCAATTGATGCAGATTTACCTTATCATGAATTATTAAATGCTTTCCATAAGTTATTTGATGAATGTAAGACAATTAGTTGAAAATATAAATTGCTAAAAAAGGAGCATGATAGTCTCAATTGTGATATCGATAAATTAAAAACTGAATATCATGATAGTTTAGCTCCATGTATAAAATGCCATGATCTAGAATCTCTCCAAAAGGAGAACTTGCTACTTAAGGACACCTTGAAGAAATTCGAGGTTGGTAGCAAATCTTTGAACATGATCTTTACAAATAAGGGTCACGTTCCTAAAAGAAGTGGAATCGGATTTGTGAGAAGTCCTCACCAAAATCCAACCACCTTAATTAAAAGCCCCGTCTTACATGTTCGGCACCAAAGCAATTGCAACTTTTGTTGCAAATATGGACATAAAATGTATCAATGTCCATTCAAGAAAATTAGTCCGAACAAACTAATTTGGGTTCCTAAAGGAACCATGATCAATTCTATGCAATATGATGAACAAGTTTTTAAGGCACCCAAAAGAAAATGGGTACCTAAAAATAATCCCTTCTTGTAGAAACATACACCATCACAAGCTAGGAGCAATAGATGGTATCTAGATAGTGGATACTCAAGACATATGACTGGAGATCCATCTCATTTCTCTATACTCACTAGCAAAGAAGAAGGGTATGTCACCTTCGGAGACAACAACCAATGCAAAATCATTTGCAAGGGAACCATAGGTAACAAATTAAAATTTTTTATTGATGATGTATTACTAGTTGATGGATTGAAACATAATCTCTTGAGTGTTAGTCAATTATGTGATAAAGGTTATATCGTTAGATTTGAATCAAATGTGTGTATTATTGAAAAACCAAACCATAACATAACTATGATTGCATTGAAACAAAATAATGTCTACACCATCAACCTTGATGAACTAAGTAATAAAATGTGCTTCTCCGCTTTAAATGATGATGCTTGCCTTTGGCATAGGAGACTAGGCCATGCAAGCATGAAACTAATATCTAAGATCTCATCTAGAGAATTAGTGCGAGGAATTCCAAATATAAAGTTTATTAAGGACAAAGTATGCGATACATGTCAACTAGGTAAACAAATAAAAACTAGTTTCAAACCAAAAACTCAAATTAGCACCACTAGACCATTACAATTGATTCATTTGGACTTATTTGGACCAATTGACACGACAAGTCTAGGGGGAAGCAAATATGCGTTTGTAATTGTGGATGACTATACTAGATACACATTGACCTATTTCTTAGCTCACAAAAGTGATTGCTTCAAATGTTTCTCTAAATTTTGTAAACTTACTCAAAACGAAAAAGGTTTCATGATTTCATCAATTCGGAGTGATCACGGTGGCAAATTTTAAAACCGTGACTTTCAAAATTTTTGTGAAGTTAATGGATACAACCACAACTTCTCCACTCCGAGGAATCCCCAACAAAATAGAGTAGTTGAAAGAAAAAATAGAAACCTACAAGAAATGGCAAGAACTATGTTAAATGAACATAGTTTACCTAAGTATTTTTAGGCCGAAGCCGTAAATACAGCTTGCTACATCATGAATAGAGTCCTAATAAGACCATCCTTATCAAAAACTCCCTATGAATTATGGAATAACAAAAAACCAAATATTTCCTATTTTAAAGTTTTCGGTTGTAAATGCTTTATTTTAAATGAAAGGGATGCCTTAGGAAAATTTGATGCTAAATCCGATGAAGGCATCTTTCTTGGTTACTCTTTCGTTTCTAAATTTTTCGGGTTTTTAACAAAAGAACCTTAGTAATAGAAGAGTTTATTCATGTAGTTTTTAATGAAGTTTCTAATTTAAAGAAAAATGATTTTGATGATGATCTTGGTTTTGATAATTTGAATTTAAACGAACCCCCCCCCCTCAAAATAGCAACTTGGATGCACCTTCTTCCGAAATTTCCTTACCCAAGAAATGGAAGTATATAGATGCTCATCCAAAGGAGCTAATTATAGGAGATACATCAAAAGGGGTTCAAACTCGTTCCTCTTTCAAGAATTTTTGTGCTAACGCCGCTTTCCTTTCTCAAATCGAACCTAAATGCATTGACGAGGCCATAAAAGATGATTTTTGGGTTATTGCAATGCAAGAGGAATTGAATCAATTTGAGAGGAATAAGGTGTGGAAGCTTGTTCCTAGACCTAGTGACCATTTAGTCATTGGTACTAAATGGGTCTTTAGAAACAAGTAAGACGAAAATTGTATCGTGGTTAGAAACAAGGCTAGATTAGTGGTCAAAGGTTTCAACAAAGAAGAAAGTATCGATTACGAAGAAACCTTCGCTCCCGTGGCTCGATTAGAAGCCATAAGGATGCTCCTTGCTTATGCTAGTAGTAATAATTTTAAACTATTTCAAATGGATGTCAAAAGTGCCTTCTTGAATGGTTTTATTTCCGAAGAAGTATATGTCGAACAACCTCTCAGATTTGAAAATTCTCTTCTTCCTAATCATGTATTCAAATTGACTAAGGCTCTCTATGGCTTGAAACAAGCCCCTAGAGCTTGGTATGAAAGACTTAGTTCCTTTCTTATTTTAAATAATTTTACCAAAGGCAAGGTTGATACTACATTGTTTATTAAATATTTTGAAAATAATTTTCTTATTATGCAAATTTATGTTGATGATATTATTTTTGGCTCTTCGGATAAATCACTATGTGAATCATTTTCCAAATGTATGAGTCATGAATTTGAAATGAGTTTAATGGGTGAATTAACTTTCTTTTTAGGATTACAAATCAAACAACTTAAAGATGGTATATTTCTTAACCAATCTAAATATACATTAGAATTGTTAAAATGATTTAACATGAATAATTCAAAAGCAATAAACACCCCTATGAGTACTGTAACTAAGTTAGATATGGATGAAAATAGTGAAAATTTCGATCAAAAAACATATAGGGGAATGATAGGTAGTCTACTCTACCTTACCGCGACTAGACCGGATATTATGTTTAGTGTAGGACTTTGCGCTAGGTTTCAATCAAATCCTAAATTATCTCATCTTAAAAGTGTTAAAAGAATATTTAGGTATCTTAAAGGAACTCCAAATTTAGGATTGTGGTATCCAAAATCTGAAAAAATTAATTTAATAACTTATGCGGATGCCGATTTTGGCGGATGTAGGATAGATAGAAAAAGTACATCCGGAACATGCCAATTTTTAAGACATGCACTTGTTTCTTGGACTTCCAAGAAACAAAATTCAGTTGCACTATCTATGGCGGAAACCGAATACATTGCTGCAAGTGCATACTGTGCACAAGTTGTTTGGATGAAAAATACATTAGAAAACTATGGAATTCACTTTAAAAATATTCCCATAAAATGTGATAATACTAGTGCCATATGTCTTACTAAAAATCCAATTCAGCATTCTAGAACTAAGCTCATCGACATTAGGCATCATTTCATACGCGATCATGTCCTTAACAATGATGTTGTTCTAGAATTCATTGACACAAAGCATCAACTAGCAGATATATTTACAAATGCCTTGAATGAAGACCAATTTGAATTTATTAGAAGGGAATTAAGTATGTTAAATTGTCCCTAAACAATAAACTTGTTTGAATGGATTTTTCGTAAAGTTTTTCATCTTTTCTCCATTCCTCGATGAATCTAATCCTTCTCCTTCAATTCTAAATGACATGTTAAATTATCCTACCACTCCAATGGAATTTATAACAGTTTGATATGAGTTTCAAGTTGACAATTTGAATTTAAATAAGTTTGTATTCGAATTATGATCTTGACTTATTGAAGTTACTACTTGAATTTTTTTTTATCCCAATCTCTTCCTTGTACATCTACAATTTCTGTTATTTATAGAAAGAAGAGATTAGATAATATGGATGCATGCTAAATTTTCTTTTAAGATGAACTCTGCGTAAATATTTTTGCATACTTAATTTTGAATGATAAAATCTTTGTATGACACAATATGTGCTTCAGGTCTCATTTCCCTTTTTGTTGATGACAAAGGGGGAGAAAAGTGATGACTTGTATCATTTTAATAGCATGACTTATATGAATTGCAAAAGCTTTTCAAAATCTTTGAGAATATGCCTTGCAAAATCTTTGAGAAAAGTGATCGATCGATGAATGTCTTATGTGCCTTGCAAAATCTTTGAGAATATCGCAAGATCGATTGATCATATTGAAAGCATGTCTAACATGTATATCATGAAATTCATGTTGAAAATCTTTATCTCCTGTCGTAGTAAAATTTGTCTCTTATCTTTCGACTTGAAAAGGATTTTCATCGAAGTTTTGCATTTACATTATGCTTAATGAGAATAACGATAAGTTCTACAGTTAGAACTTATCGGTTTATGCTTGAATTCAATGGGATGGAATTCAAGTGTTTTTATCTTCTCATAATATGGCATATAGATAGGCGGAGTTATGTTTAACTCCGTCATCAATTGATTGTCATCATCAAAAAGGGGGAGATTGTTGAATCTTGGATTTTGATGATAAAATCAATTAATGGGTTAATTGATCTAATCCATATTATTGAGTTAAGTGTGCAGGATGAACTACGATAACCAGAAAACACAAAGCAAGAATACCGGAGTCAAGTTCGATGGACGTTTAAGAGTCCGAAGAATCGTCGGAGATGCTGCCGGAACCAACCGAGAAGAAATCGGGAACCTGTCGAAATTTTCGGAAGTTCACCGAAGAGATCGTCGGAGGTTCACGGAGATCACCGAGAAGGCTTGGCTACTCATTAAAGTCATCACAAGTTCGGGAGCTTGTAGGGAGTCCGTCGTGAGAAGTTCGTCGGAAAGCTCGCCAGAACAAGACTCGACGTTTGCGGTTGAAAACTTGCTTAGAATGTTTTTTTTTGTTATGTAGTTCACTTGTAATTAGGATTAGGATTAAGAGATAATCCTATATCCTGGTTAGGGGCCAATTGGGCCTAAAATTAGACTTGGTTTGGGCTAAGTTTGAAGCCCAACCAGTGAACCGAAGGGTCTGGCGGTGGCACTGCCAGACTGGGCGGTTGCACCACCCAGCACCCGTCAGCGTCTGACAGTGACAGGCGGTGGCACCGCCAGCATCGGGAACCCAACGAGAATTCAAATTTAGAGCCCAAATTTGAATCCTCTTGAGGCCTATAAATACCCCTCAAATCTCAACTGAGATTACAACTTTTTGAGCAGCAATTGTTTAAGAGAAAGGCCTTAGAAAAGTCTTAGCTAGTCTTGTTTTCAATTTGCTAGTGTTCACCTCCTTCTTTCTTGCTGAAAATCTGTAAGAGAGTGAACCGCTTGTAAAAGAGTTGTAAGAGGGGTATTCACCCTTCCCTTTTAAGAGATTTGCTAGTGGAAGGTGGGAGCCTTATCGAAGAGGGGCCTTGCAAGTGGATGTAGGTCACTTGACCAAACCACTTCAAAAACGGCGTAATCTCTGGTTTGTATTTCATTACTGCTATTTACATTACTGCAAACCTTCTTACTTGCTTTATTTCATCATTACCTTTGCTGCACAACCTTGCGAATACGCTTTCAAGTTAAGCACTTCTGATTCCGATTTTTATCGTACGAAAGATTTGTTGAAACCAACGTTTTAATCCACTGCACTAATTCACCCCCCTCTTAGTGCCGCTCCAATCCTAACACAATACTCCCCCAGAACCACCATCAAAGCTCAAGTACTGGCTGACTTCATCTCCGAGCTAACTCCTAAAGATCATGCTATTGGTTAGGAGAACAACGAGAGCACATGGACCCTGCATGTGGATAGCTCGTCCACTGCCGAAGCAACTCAGGTTGGACTTATCCTCAAAGGCTCATCCAGAGAAACCTACAAGAGATCGCTCCGATTACAATTCTGAGCCACCAACAATGAGGCCGAGTATGAGGCACTACTTCACGGCCTACTCCTCGCTCTAGAGATGCATGTGAGCAACCTTGAAGCCTTCAGCGACTCCTAGCTAGTGACGGGACATGTCAACGGGAGCTATGAAGCCCAGGACCCAACAATGGCATTATACTTGACAGAAGCGAAGCGGCTCTCCCATCGCTTCAACCGCCTCTCGGTCACTAGAGTACCTCGGGTGCAAAACGCGCGGGCCGATGCGTTGGCCAAATCGGCCTCCGCTCATAGCCTAGCAGTGACCCCGGCAACTGAATCAATAACGGCACCAACAATATCAACTCATGAGGTCGCCAAAACAGAGGTCTCACCAAACTGGATGGAAGAAATCCTCCACTTCAAGAAGGATGGGATGAAGCTCGACAACCCGACTATTAGGATCAAGAGCGCACTAAGCGGGGGTGAATTAGTGCAGCAGAAAACTTTTATGATTTAAAAGACTTATTGTGATTAAGGTCGATTTAACAAAAGTTGTTTCAACTCAATCCTTTTGGATGAACGTTGAACTTGAAACCTTTCGGGAAATACCAAGAGAAGACTAACGTGATTTGCAACAATGCAAATCACACAACTAAAAAATGTTGGTTTCATAAAGCTTTCATACAAGTAAAATAGATTTTGAAAAATGTTTATGTCAAAGCGTAAGTAGACGTAGTTAAGCACAGTAAGGACGAGAGGCAGTTTGCTTATAAAAGAAAGATGCTCAAAGTAAATGTAAAGCGAGATTTTAGAGTGGTTCGGTCAACGTGATCTACATCCACTATTGGCTTCCTCCTCCGACGAGGTCGCTAGCGTCCACTAGAGGCCTTCCTTCAATAGGCGAAGGCCAACCACCCTTTTACAGCTTTTTTCCTTTTGATGGGCTTAGGAGACAACTCTTACAAGTTTTCACTCCTCTCTTGGATGATCTCAATGCTTAGAAGAAAGGAGGAGAACTCTAGTTTTTACAATACTTTAAGGCCTCAAAGACTCAAGATTAAAGCAAGTTTTTGTTTCCCTTTCATGCAGGAAAGGGTGGGGTTTATATAGACCCCAATGAGTTTGAAAATGGAGCCTAAAGGTGTCCATTCTCATATTTCCGGGGTCCTGACGGTACCACCGCCATAACTGGGTGATACTACTGCTTATCATCTATCACTGAGTAGTACCATCGCTCAGTCTGCGCGGTACTACCGCCTGACAGCACTCGAAGATCGAGCTCAGCGGTACCACCGCCTGATAGGGGCGGTACCATCACTGGTAGTAATAATTACTGACGGTACCACCGCCTAACAGGGGTGATACTACCATCCAGAATTCTTGGGAGACCGAGTCTCCTGGGCAATGCCACCGCCGGCCAAGAATTTTGGGTCCGAATGGGCTGTTCCATTCGGCCCAATTTGGGTATGTTAAGGGCCCAATTGGCCCCTGATTAAGTTAGTGGGATCACCTCCCAATCCTAACTTAATCTATATACTAACTATAACAATTAAGACATCATTACTGCAATTCATGTTCTGGTGCGTCAATCGCTTCTTCCGGCGAACTTTTGACGAACATCCAACGAACCCTCGGCGATGCTCTGACGGACTCCCAACAAGCTCCTGGACTTCGCGACGATCTTCTTGGCGAGTTCCGATAAGCTTCTTTGGCAAGCTCCTGAACTTTTCATATGGTTCCTGCAGAACTTTTGACGAACATCCGGACTTCCGACGAACTCTCGTACTCCAAATGTGATCTTGGTCTTGACTCTGGCTCAATACCTGCTGCATGTCTTACTGCCATCATAGTTAATCATGCACACTTTTCTCAATATATAGATTAGATAAACAAATAACAATTGACTTCATCATCAAAATCCAAGATTCAATAATCTCCTCCTTTTTTATATGACAATTAATTGATGACGGAGTTAACCTTAACTCTCCTTATCTATGTGCATACTTGAGATAAGTCATTCTTGAATTCAAAGCCTTTGAATTCAAGAGACATATTGATAAGTTAATTTCATTTAAACTTATCAATACCCTCATCATGATTCCTATCATGATATAGCAATTTTGAAAATGATGTCAAGGAATGACATCCATTTTCAAGTCTTATATTTCAAATGTGAAGGATAGCAATCATAGCAATTCATCATATGGTAAGATATCAACTTGTAAAATTGCAAGTTGAGCTCTAGATATCTTATCATTAATGCAAACATTTCAAGTGTATAGCAATTCATTCTATCATCAATTTATCATATATTTCTCCCCCTTTGTCATCAACAAAAAGGAGAGTGATTCAACAATAAGTGTGGTAAAGATTCATGTCATGTTTCAAATTGTAAATAAATTCATACAAATTATATTTCAAGCAATCATGACATGGTATCATTCAAAAGTTCATTAAAGAGATAGCTTTCATTACTTCTTCCCTTTTCTTTATCATCAAAACTTTGCATGAAGGAGGAAGGTAAGGAGGAAAAGCCATTGAGAACCAACTTTGAATGTAGTTAAAAATGATAAGAGAGTTTCATTTCATTTTTCATTAAAAATGATAAAATCTTGCTTCATTTTTCACAAGGATCAAGATATGCATGTGAAATTAAATCCTTGCAAGTGTTTATCTAAAAAAATCTTCCTTCATCAAGAAGGAATTTATGTGAAAGAATGACTACATCAAATCCATTTCTCAATAAAAAAATCATAAAAGATAAATCCATAAGAGATGCATTTGTCAATTAATTCTATGTGTCAAAAACTCATTAAGTGATGGAGCATGGATATGAAATAAACTTGATATTGCATAGACTTGTGAAGGCTCCATTCAAGAAATACATTAAGTTCGGAAGAGAAATACAACAAAATCATACATTCGGACAATGTTTTGTCATAGCTTTTCAATCTCAATCATGAAGATAAACATGATATTGCATTATCATAGAAACTTTTAGCATTAAGGCACACAATTTTCAATACAAAATTTAAGTGAATGATCAAATAATCAAGAAAGTCTAAAACGAGATTTAATAAATTCATGCATTCGGACAAGTCAACATCCTAATTCTCTTCTAATAAAATCAAATTGTTCTTCACTTAAAAGTTTTGTAAAAATATCGGTCAATCGATGTTTTGTATCAATAAACTCTAGGATTACATCATGGTTAATGACATGATCTCGTATAAAGTAATGCCTAATGTCAATATGTTTTGTTCTAGAGTGTTGAATGAGATTCTTTGTTAAACATATTGCACTTGTGTTATCACATTTAATGGGAATATTTTTAAGATAAATTTTTTAATCCTCTAACGTATTTTTCATCCACACAATTTGTGCACAGCATGCACTAGCTGCAATATACTCAGCTTCAGTTGTTGATAGTGCAAATGAGTTTTGTTTTTTGGATGACTAGAAAACAAGGGCATATCCTAAAAATTGACATGTTCCTAATGTGTTTTTTCTATCTAGTCTACATCCAGCAAAATCCGCATCAGCATAAGCAATTAACTCAAAATTCTCGGATTTTGGATACCATAATCCTAGATTTGTGGTTCCTTTAAGATATCTAAGTATTCGTTTAACTGCTTTGAGATGAGATATCTTAGGATTAGATTGAAACCTAGCACAAAGTCCTACACTAAACATGATATCTGGTCTAGTTGCAGTGAGGTAAAGTAAACTTCCTATCATTCCCCTATAAGTTTTTTTATCAAAGCTTTCTCTACTTTCATTAATTTCTAACTTAATGGAGGTGCTCATAGGAGTGTTGATAGCTTTTGAGCTATCAATATTAAACCTTTTTAGCAAATCTAAAGCATATTTTGTTTGACTAATAAAGATGCCATTACTTAGTTGTTTGATTTGTAAACCCAAAAAGAAGGTTAATTCTCTCATCAAATTCATTTCAAATTCAAGACTCATACTCTTAGCAAATGATTCACAAAGATATTCATTTATGGAACCAAAAATAATATCATCAACATAAATTTAAACAATGAGAAAATTATTTTTAAAATTTTTGATAAACAATATAGTATCGACCTTGCCTTTAGAGAAATTATTTTCAATAAGAAATGAACTAAGTCTCTGAAACCAAGCCCTTGGGGCTTATTTTAAACCATATAGAGCTTTAGTTAATTTAAACACATGATTAGGGAAACTATTATCAAATCCGGGAGGTTGTTCAACATAAACTTCTTCGGAAATAAAGCCATTAAGAAAAGCACTTTTAACATCCATTTGAAACAACTTAAAATTATTACTACTAGCATAGGCAAGGAGCATCCTTATGGCTTCTAATCGAGCCATAGGAGCGAAGGTTTTTTCGTAATCAATACCTTCTTCTTGGTTGAAACCTTCGGTCATTAATCTAGCCTTGTTTCTAACCATGATACCAAATTCATCTTGCTTGTTTCTAAAGACCCATTTAGTTCCAATAACTAAATGGTCATTTGGCCTAGGAACAAGCTTCCATACCTTATTTCTCTCAAATTGATTTAACTCATCTTGCATTGTGATAATCTATTAATCATTTTTCATGGCTTCGTCAATACATTTAGGTTCAATTTGTAAGAGAAAAGCGACGTTGGTACATATATTTTTAAAAGAAGAACGTTTTTGAACCCCCTTAGATGAATCTCCTATGATTAGCTCATTAGGATGAGCATCTACATACTTCCAATCCTTGGGTAAGGATGTTCGGGAAGTGGATGCATCCAAGTTGATAGTTGGAGAAGGGCTTTCATTTAAATTCAAGGTATCAAAGTTAACATCATCATAAAAATTATTTTTCTTAATTTCAGAAATCTCATTAAAAACAACATGAATGGATTCTTCTGTAATTAAAGTTCTTTTATTGAAGATATGAAATGCTTTAGAAATCAAAGAATAGCCAAGAAAAATTCCTTTATCAGATTTAGCATCAAATTTTCTTAAGGCATCTTTTTCATTCAAGATAAAACACTTACACCCAAAAACTTTAAAATATGAAACATTAGGTTTTTTGTTGTTTCATAACTCATAAGGAGTTTTGGTGAGTAAGGTCTTACTAGAACTCTATTCATGACATAGCAAGCCGTGTTTACAGCTTCAGCCCAAAAATATTTGGATAGGCTATGTTCATTCAACATGGTTCTTGCCATTTCTTATAAATTTATATTCCTTTTTTCTACTACTCCATTTTGTTGAGGATTTCTTGGAGTAGAGAAGTTGTGGCTATATCCATTAGATTCACAAAATTCTTGGAAATCACGGTTTTGAAATTCATCACCGTGATCACTTTGAATTGATGGAATCAGAAACCCTTTTCATTTTGAACAAGTTTACAAAACTTGGTGAAATATCTAAAGCGTTTACTTTTGTGTTTCAAGAAATAAGTCCATGCGTATCTACTATAATCATCTATAATGACAAAAGCGTATTTGCTACCTCCTTGGCTTGATGTAGAAATTGGTCCGAATAAGTCCATATGGATCAATTGTAAAGGTCTAAAGGTGCTTATTTAATTCTTAGATTTGAAGCTATCTTTGTTTTCCTAATTGACACGCATCACATACATTATCTTTGACGAACTTGATATGAGGAATTCCTCTTACAAGTTCTTTGGATGAAATTTGGATGATTAGTTTCATGCTAGCATGACCTAATCTCCTATGCCAAAGCCAAGTATCATCATTCAAAACCGAAAAACACATTTCATTACAAAGGTCATTAATGTCAATGGTGTATACATTAGTTTGTTTTAATGCAATCATAGATGTGTTTTTGTATAGTTTTTCAATAATGCAAGCATTAGATTCAAATTTAACAATATATCCTTTATCACATAATTTACTAATGCTTAAGAGGTTATGTTTTAAACCATCAACTAACAAAACATCTTCAATAAAGAAGTTGGATTTGTTACATATGGTTCCTTTACCAATGATTTTACCCTTGTTGTTGTCTCCGAAGGTGACATATTCTTCATCTATGCTAGTGAGCTTAGAGAATTAAGATGGATCTCCGGTCATATGCCTTGCATCCACTATCAAGGTACCATCTTTTACTCCTAGCTTATGATGGTATACATTTCTACAAAAGATGATGATTTTTAGGTACCCATTTGATCTTGGGTGCCTCAAAAACCGATCTAAATTGCTTATCATGTTGCATGGAATTCTTTATGGTTCCTTTAGGAACCCAAATCAATTTGTTTGGACTAACCTTATTGAATGGACAATGATAAGCTCTATGTCCATGTTTCCAACAAAGTTATATTTATTTTGGTGCGAAATATGCAAGATAGAGCCTTTAATGAAGGTGGTTGGATTTTGGTGAGAGCTACTCACAAATTTGATTCCACTTCTTTTTTGAACGTGACCCTTATTGGTAAGGATCATGTCCAAAGACTTGTTACCAACCTCAAATTTCTTCAAGGTATCCTTGAGTAGCAAGTTCTCCTTTTAGAGTATTTCTAAATCATAACATTTCATACATGGAGCTAAACTATCATTATGCTTAATTTTTAATTTATCAAAATTACTAACAAGAGTATCATGCTCCTTTTTTAACAATTTATATTTTCTACTAATTATTTTGCATTCATCAAATAATCATGGAAAGCATTTAATAATTCATCAAATGATAAATCTGTATTAATTAAATTTGTTACCTCCTCTCCAATGGCCATTAGTACATAATGAGCAACTTGCTCGGTATTGGATCCTCTTCTTCGAATGCGCTTGAGTCATCCCATATTGCTTTGAGCACCTTCTTCTTTGGTGTTCTCTTCTTGGCTTGGGGACATTTACCTTTATAGTGTCCCGGCTTCTTGCATTCATAGTAAATTACTTGGTTTTTCTTGGTTTCAAATTTATTTCTAGTGTAATTTTTAAATTTATTTTTTAATGAATTTTTTGAATTTTCTTGTTAAAAGTGTCAAGTCATCATCGAAGTCCTCATAACTTGAGTTTTCTCTCAAGTGGACTTCTTGAGTTCTGAGTGTTATATCCTTCCTATTCTTTGGAAGGGTGTCCTCATGCTCTTCATGAGCTTTGCATGTCATTTCGTAGGTCATTAGTGACCCAATTAATTCTTCAAGAGGAAAGTTGTTTAAATCATTGACCTCTTGGATGGCCGTGACTTTAGGGTCCCAACTTTCTGGAAGGGATCTTAAAATTTTATTAACGAGCTCAAAATTTGAAAAACTTTTACCGAGTCCTTTCAAACCATTGACGACATCCGTAAAATAGGTATACATATCTCCTATAGTCTCACTCAGTTTCATTCGAAATAGTTCATAAGAATGTACTAAAAGGTTGATTTTTGACTCTTTCACTCTACTCGTGCCTTCGTGAGTCACTTCGAGTGTGTGCCAAATATCAAAAACAGTTTCACAAATCAAAACATGATTGAACTCGTTTTATCTAGTGTACAAAATAAGGCATTCATAGCCTTTAAATTTAGAGCGAAAGTCTTCTTCTCCAATTCATTCCAATCGATCATTGGAAGAGAAGACTTTTGAAATCTATTTTCTACAATATTCTAAAGCTAAAAATCTATGAAAATAAGGAAGATCCTCATTCGAGTCTTCCAATAGGTGTAATCCATCCCTTTGAATATGGGCGGACGTGTAATAGAGTGAACCTCTTGGTTTCTGACAAATGTCATCTTTCTTGGGTTTTAATCCAACTAAGAGTGAACCTCGCTCTGATACCAATTGTTCGGATCAAGAGCGCACTAAGAGGGGGGGGGGAGGGGTGAATTAGTGCAGTAGAAAACTTTTATGATTTAAAAGACTTATTACGATTAAGGCCGATTTAACAAAAGTGGTTTCAACTCAATCCTTTTGGATGAACGTTGAACTTGAAACCTTTCAGAAAATACCAAGAGAAGACTAAGGTGATTTGCAGCAATGCAAATCAAACAATTGAAAAACATCGGTTTCGTAAAGCTTTCGTACAAGTAAAATAGATTTTGAAAAATGTTTACGTCAAAGCGTAAGTAGACATAGTTAAGCACAGTAAGGGGGAGAGGCAGTTTGCTTATAAAGGAAAGATGCTCAAAGTAAATGCAAACTGAGATTTTAGAGTGGTTCGGTCAACGTGACCTACATCCACTATTGGCTTCCTCCTCCGACAAGGTCACCGGCATCTACTAGAGGCCTTCATTCAATAGGCGAAGGCCAACCACACTTTTACAGCTTTTCTCCTTTTGACGAGCTTAGGAGACAACCCTTATAAGTTTTCACTCATCTCTTGGATGATCTCAACACTTAGAAGAAAGAAGGAAGAGAACTCTAGTTTAGACAACACTTTAAGACCTCAAAGACTCAAGATTAAAGAAAGTTTTCGTTTCCCTTTCATGCAGGAAAGGGTGGGGTTTATATAGACCCTAATGAGTTTGAAAATGGAGCCTAAAAGTGTCCATTCTCGGATTTTCGGGGTCCTGGCGGCACCACCGCCATAACTGGGTGGTACTACCACTTGTCATCTGTCACTGAGCGGTACCACCGCTCGGTCTAAGTGGTACCACCGCTTGACAGCCCTCGACGACCGAGCTCGCGGTATCACCGTTGGCAGTAATAACTACCGGCAATACCACTGCTTGACAAGGGCGGTACTACCACCTAGAATTCTTGGGAGACCGAGTCTCCTGGGTGGTGCCACCGCTAGCCTTGGCAGTGCCATGGCTGGCCAAGAATTATGGGTCCGAATGAGATATTCCATTCGGCCCAATTTGGGTATGTTAAGGGCCCAATTGGCCCTTGATTAAGTTAGTGGGATCACCTCCCAATCTTAACTTAATCTATACATTAACTATGACAATTAAGATATCATTACTGCAATTCGTGTTCCGGTGCGTCAATCGCTTCTTCGGACGAGCTTACGATGAACATCCGACGAACCCTCGGCGATGCTCAAGCGAACTCCCAGCAAGCTCTTGGACTTCACGATGATCTTAATGGCGAGTTCCGATGAGCTTCTTTAACAAGCTCCAAGACTTCTGATTTGGTTCCCGCAGAACTTCCGACTAACGTTCGGACTTCCAACAAACTCTCGAACTCCCAATGTGATCTTGGTCTTGACTCCAGCTCAACACCTGCTGCATGTCTTACTACCATCGTAGTTAATCCTGCACACTTATCTCTATATATAGATTAGATAAATTTAATGATAATTAACTTCATCATCAAAATTCGAGATTCAACATCGATGGTCGCAAGATGACTAAGGTGAACCCAAGCCTGGTATTGCGTAATCGGTGGAAAGCTATACCGCAGGGCTTTCTCTCAACCTCTCTTGTGCTGCCTCGCGCATCAGAAGCTGAAACAGTCCTCACCGAACTCCACGAGGGGATTTGTGGGGAGCACATCACGGGACGAACTTTGGCTTTCAAGACTCTCAGACGGGGGTACTACTAACCGACCATGCGCCAGGATGTTATATCATACGTGCAGCGGTGCCAACAATGTCAAAGGCATGCCCGACTACAACACCAGCCAGCGGTTCCTCTTACCCCGATAGAGGCAGTCTGGCCCTTTGCCCAATGGGGACTTGATCTCCTTGGACCCTTTCCTCCAGCATTGGGACAACAATGCTTTCTTATAGTCAGGGTCGACTACTTCATGAAGTGGGTTAAAGCCGAACCCTTAGCCTCCATCACTGAGAAATAAGTTCAAGGCTTCACGAGGAAGAACATTATCACCCGGTTCAGGATCTCGAGGGCTATCATCACCAACAATTGAGATCAATTCAACAATACTAAGTTCAAGGCATATTGCCAATCGTACGGGTTACAATTGAAGTTCAGCTCGGTCGCGCACCCCCAAACTAATGGCTAGACCGAAGTAATGAATCGGGCGATTCTAGAGGGCCTTAAAAAGAGGGTCTCGGGCATGCATGAAGCTTGGGTGGACGAGCTTCCTAGCATCCTATGGGCAATGCGAATGACTCTCAAAACCACCTTGGGGGAGTCTCCGTTCAGCCTGGCATTCGATACCGAAGCAGTCCTCCCACCTGAGATAGCATTCCCGACCCTGCGCACCTCCAACTACAAACAAGAAGACTCTAAGGAGGGCTTACGAGCAAACCTAGATCTCCTTGAAGAAAGAAGAACCAAGGCACACCTGCGTACCTTGGTATACAAGAAGGCTACGACTCAAATATACAACCGCAAGGTTCGTCCACGACCGATCAAGGTCAGGGACCTCGTCCTTCGAAAGGCAGAGGTGAGCGACCAGACCCGAGCGAGAGGAAACTCGCGCCTAATTGGGAAGGCCCCTATCGGGTCTACGATGTGGTCCGAGAAGGGACCTACTGACTCGATACTATAGAGGGAAACCTTCTGCCAAGGACATGGAATGCAACGAATTTAAAGAAGTTCTACCCATAAAGGAAGTAAGTCGAGGTGCTGGAAATACATGTGTTATTAAGAAGCATGCACATCCATAACCGGAAAAGACAAGTTAGAATTCCAAAACAAGAGTTTCTTTATTGATGAAAAAGAAGTACATATTGTGGTCGGGCAATACAGTTCCAAAATTCGACCCTACCAAAGCAAAAGAAAAGGCAAATATAAGTCCTCAATTTGGAGGAGTCTTGGGCCCATCATCGAAAGGGACGCTCGTCGGCATGTCAATGTCCTGATCCTCCGGCTGGTCAGCAAATGGGTCCGACTCCAATTCCAGGTCTGGGTACCTCGCTCGAAAATGAGCATAGGCCACCTGATACCCGAACTCGTACGTCACCCGCCCCAACCTCACCAGGCCACGCTCGAACTCGGCAGATGCCTTGTACTCAGTGATCGCCCCTTTGATCTTCTCGGGTAGCACTAGCCGCTCGTCCTTCAGGACCTCTTCGGCGGCCCAAGCCGAAGATCTAGCGGACTCGACATCATGAGAGAGGGTCAGCAGCTCATCATCTAGCATTCAGATGCATGACCGGCTTTCCTCCAGCTCAGCCTTCAAGCGATCCACCTCTTTGCCCAGAGCCAAGATGCGCTATTTGGCTACAGCCCCGACCTTCGGGCTGAATCAGCTCCTCAGCTCCAGGTTCTCCAAGCAAAGAGTTGTTAGGATCGGAGCGGCACTAAGAGGGGGGGGTGAATTAGTGCAACGGTAAAGTATGATAAACTTTCAACGATTTAAACACTTTCGGAAACTTCGTACGATAAATGCAACGTTTCGTTTAAAACCGTTTTGATTGCGTTTTAACTTGAAGGAATACGTAAGAAGGAGACAAAGAAGTAGAGCATCAAAGTGCAAATGGTTTGCAGTAATATAAATGACAATAAGTAAATGCAAACCAGAGAAGACGGTAGTTTATAGTGGTTCGATCAATCGTGACCTACATCAACTCTTCCGATTCCTCTTCCGTCGAGGCCACCGGCATCCACTAATGATCTTCCTTTACTAGGCGAAGATCAACCTCCTTCTTACACCCCTCTTACAACCACTTACAAGTGGTTCACCCATTTACAAAGATTTCAATGAATAGAAAGGAGGTGAACACTCAAGCTATTGAAAATAAGACTTTTCCTAAGGCTTTTCTCAACTTCTAGCTACTCAAAAGGTTGTATCCTCTGCTGAGAAATGAGGGGTATTTATAGGCCTCAAGAGGATTCAAATTTGGGCTCCAAAATTTGAATTCTCTTGGAGTTCCTGATGCTGGCGGTGCCACCGCCTGTCAGTTTCTGACCCTGACAGTGCTGGGCGGTGCCATCGCCCAGCCCAGGTGGTGCTACCGCCCAGCTCTCGGGCACTAGGCGGTGCCACCGCCTACAGTGTTTTTAGCCCACTAGTTGGGCTTCAATTTTGGCCCAAACTAGTCCGAACTCGGGCCCAATTGGCCCATACTTGGGTTATAGGATTAATACATAATTCTAACCCTAATTAACATACTAACTACGAATTTAAAGACATTTTATAAGCTATTACAAAGTCCATAAGTCAAGACTTCTTCCGGCGAGCTTCCGGCGAACTTTAAGCGGTCTTCCGATAAACTCTCGGAAACCATTCTACGGACTCCTGGCAAGCTCTTAAACTTCATGATTTGATCTTGGCAAGTTCCAACGAGCTTCTTCGGCAAGCTCCGATCTCTCTCGGTGAGCTCCGCGAACTTCCCACAAACCTTTCAGTGAGCTTCTAAAAAATCTTTCGGCAAGCTCCCTACTCATTCTCGGCTAGTTCCGGCAGCATTCCCGATGAACCATCGGACTTCCGTCGAACTCTCGAACTCCCAATGAATCCTTCGCGCTTGACTCCGCACTTTGTTTCGCTTTATGTCTTTCTCATTATCATAGTTATTCCTGCACACATAAACTAAAACTGTACTCCGATCTAGACAATTATTACAATGTGAATCGACATTCCGTTGCTCGGCACGTCATTGGTTGGTGCTTCGTCCGATTCTTCAACGCATCATCCTCTCTTGCGGCTTGTTGCCCAATCGGCGGTTGACCTCCGCAACCCCGATATCCTTGGCGCAATTCCGCTCTCCTTAGCCCGATGCCGTCCAATATCCTAACGTGATCTCCTCCGGTGCAACGTCAATTCCTCCTACGTTAATTGTCTAATCCTGATCGAGTAGACCTGCATCACTCAAAATGCAGTTTAATTATAAACATATATCAAGTGGTTTCATCATCAAAATACGAGATTCAACAATCTCCCCCTTTTTTATGATGACAACCACTTGATGACGGAGTTAACCTTAACTCCCAGAGTTTAAACAAACTCCCCCTATCAATATGCCATATTGATAGAACCTTGAATTCAAGCAGAATTCAAGTCATTGCAATATTCATCATGAATACTTGCAACACATCATTATGAACATATGTATAAAACTTATGCATCACATGTTATGTCATCAACATACTTCTTCCCCTTTGTCATAAAAAAAAAGGAGAAGTACCATAATTCTTTGTGTTGGTAATATAAGTTCAACTCATTGCATGAAAAACATAATATTAAGTTTTATCATCATGCAGTTTTGAAGCTAGAAAATTTAGCAAGTAATGCATCATGCTTAGGACATTCAAGCTATCAAGTTTTAGATATGCAAGTTTTACAGCATACAAGATAGCACTTTTGGTAATGTTCAAGATAGTAAGTTCTACATCATGCAAGCTAGCAATATTGAGATGTTCAAGAAAGCAACTCTTGCTTCTTGAAATATGCAAAATTGTCAAGTTTTGCTAGATGTGCAAGTTAACATTTTTTGCCTCTTAAGATAGGCAAGATAGCACATTTGCTTCTTTTGAGATAGCAACTTTTTTGCTTCTCTTTAGACTACAAGCTAACAATTTTTGACGATATGTAAGTTTCACAATATACAAGCTAGCAAAAAATTTCAGAAAAAACAAATGTAAGACAGCTTTCTTGTGTAAGCTCATAATTCTTGCTTCCTATTGCAATGTGCAAGTTGCAAGTTTTGCTTCTTGAGATAGGCAAGATAGCACTTTTTTGCAATATTTGTTTCTTAAGATAGGCAAGCTTGTGATGTTCAAAATAACAAGCTCTTTCTTCTAGAAGTGTCATTTTTTGCTTTCTTTGCAAAGTGTAAGCTAGCAAAATGTTTGAAAAAAGTGATCAAGTTTTTGCAACATACAAAGCTAGCAAAAATGTCAAACTAGCAAGAGATAATATTTTACATGAGGCAAACAAACAATTTGGCATATGTTACATTTGCATCTTCTCTTTTGAGAAGTGCAATTTTTTCTTTCATCTTGAATTGTGCAAACTAGTTAGTTTGCCTCTTTTCATGATGTCCCGCTAGAAATTCTTGCTCCCCTTTGTCATTGTCAAAAAAAGAAGGGTAGACCCTTATATCAATTTTCATATTATGACAAAGGTAAGTATCATTCTTATTTGTGCATCATTATATATTCAAATTAAAACATACACAATTTCAATAACCTTATTTTTCATGCACGATACCGAAAAATAAATCAATCATCATTAATAAGCATATCATAATACTCAAACATTAAATTTTTTAAGCATTTATCAACATGTTGATCATGATACCAAACACTCATCATTTAAAGCATTCATGATACACATCATATGCAATAAATACATCATGTACATCATTATCATAAGTATTGCATACATCATTTTAACTTTATGAATATTTCATCATTGCATACATTATACCAAAACATTTCAAGCCATGGAAGCCATAAGTACAAAGAAATCATGTCATGAAGGATAAAATCATTTGAATACCAAAAGACATGATTCATATAGTAAATATCTTCTTTAAATAAAATATCAAGAAAAATCATAGGAGTACAAAGAAGAGATCTTATTATAAAAGAAAAATCAAGTAATAACTCCAAGAACTCACAAGGAAAAATCATGATTCATTTAGAAAATCTCCTCTCAAGAGAATATCAAGTAAAATCGTATAAGATCGATTAATGAGAAATTTTGATTTATAATAAAATCTCATGTATCGAATGTCGAGAAATCAAAATGAAGATTTATATAAAAAATATCACAAGTTATATTCAAGAGAAAAATCATCATTCATTTTCAACTTATTCAATTTGTCACATCAATATTTCTTAGATATGCATGATACCAAAACATGATTTTAAATCTTTAACATATAACATGCATAAATTGAAAGGAGAAGGGAAGAATTCAAACGTACAAAGATTTCAACCATCTCATAAACAAATGTAAGACCAAGTCATGAATCCAAAATTCCATGAATCAAAATGATCATCAAAGGTAATCTCATGTTATTCCAAGAAATCAATATCATGATTTTGATAAAACTCATTTCAAATTTAAATCATCAAAATCATCAAAATATCAACATTACTTTCAAGAGATTCAAAATGGTATACATAGATTTATCATAATAAACATCAAGATCAATAGGATAGAGAAAAATAATTTTTCAAGGAAAAAATATTTTCCTCTTTTTAGTTGTTTCAATTCATATGATTTTATTTCACTTATACCAAATAAAAACATGTATAATGTTTAAAACAGAAAGTGTAAGATTTATTACAACAAAGATTAATAAGGCACTTTCATTATGGTAAAAATCAATAATCCATAAATCACAAGATTCATATGCATAATTTTGAAATTTATTAAGCATGATCATTATGCATGACACTAAAACATGATTTCAAAATGTTTAATATTTTCATTACATCATTATGCAATAGTTTCATTGAACATAATTTTGAATGATTCTTATAGATAACTAAAACTTCTTTAGTTTTAATTTATGTGATTGACTTTATATTAGCATGCTCAGGTTTTGTTCTTATGTCAAAAACATACATCATGTTTGAAAACCAAACACAAGGTTTAAAAAAAAATATCATCAAGCCTTCCATATAAAAACCATGCATCATCATTGAAAGTTAATATGGAAATCATCAAAATACACATTCTTGCTTCTCAAGCACATATATATGATTATTTAAATCTAACATTTTATTCTATTAACATAAAACATACAATTTTCAAGAAAAATAATTATTCAAAAGAAAAGAGAAAATACATCATGGAAAACATCAAGTAGTTTCAAAATAATTCAAGAGAGTTGAGTTACTTACCTTGTAGTCGAAGCCCGTCAAAACCCAATTCTCCGTTTCACCTTTGGAAGTTCTTGATTCATCCTTGGTTGCCTTCCTCTTCTTTGGCCTCTCCCTCCATTCAAGTTTATTGTTTATTTTAGATTTTTGTTTAATAAACTTATTAAGATTTAGTGTTCGAAGTTCAAGTTCATCATTGTCCTCATCACTTGAGTCATTGCTCAAGTGGTATTCATTTGTCCGGGGTTCCAAATCCTTCATGTTCTTTGGAAGGTGATTTTGTTCATCATGTGCATTGTGCACCATTTCATATGTCATCAACAAACCAATTAGTTCTTCAAGTGAAAAAATATTTAAATCTTTTGTTTCTTGTATTGCGGTTATTTTAGAATCCCATCTTTTTGGAAGGGATCTTAAGATCTTGCTTACGAGATCAAAATTCAAAAAAGATTTACCAAGAACTCTTAGATTATTGACGACATCCATGAAACGGGTGTACATGTCGCCTATAGTCTCGCTTGGTTGCATTTGAAAAAGCTCAAAATCATTCAATAAAATGTTAACTTTCGAGTCTTTGACTCTACTAGTTCCCTCGTGCGTGATTTCAAGTGTTCGCCAAATATCGAAAGCCGTTTCGCACGTAGAAATCCGATTGAACTCATTTTTGTCTAAAGCGCAAAATAAGGCATTCATAGCCTTTGCGTTTAAAGAAAAACATTTCTTCTCCAAATCCAACCATTCATTCATCGGTTTAGAGGGAAGTTGAAAACCATTTTCAACAATATTCCATATATCCAAATTCATAGAAATCAAGAAAACTCTCATTCGAGTTTTCCAATAAGTGTAGTCCAATCCGTTAAACAACGGTTGGACGAACAACCTAAAAAGCCCCTCTTGAAAGCCATGAAGAGCCATTTCTCTCGGTGTAAATCGAAATGAGAAATACCGGGCTCTCGATACCAGTGTTAGGATCGGAGCGGCACTAAGAGGGGCGGGGGGTGAATTAGTGCAACGGTAAAGTATGATAAACTTTCGACGATTTAAACACTTTTGAAAACTCAGATGCGACAAATGTAACGTTTTCGTTTGAAACCGTTTTGATTGCGTTTTTAACTTGAAGGAATACGTAAGAAGGAGACAAAAAGTAGAGCATCAAAGTGCAAATGATTTGCAGTAATATAAATGACAATAAGTAAATGCAAACTAGAGAAGACGGTAGTTTATAGTGGTTCGGTCAATCGTGACCTACATCCACTCTTTCGATTCCTCTTCATTCCCGAGGCCACGGCATCCACTAATGATCTTCCTTTACTGAAGATCAACCTCCTTCTTACACCCCTCTTACAACCTCTTACAAGTGGTTCACCCTTTTACAAAGATTTCAATGAATAGAAAGGAGGTGAACACTCAAGCTATTGAAAACAAGACTTTTCCTAAGGCTTTTCTCAACTTCTAGCTACTCAAAAGGTTGTATCCTCTGCTGAGAAATGAGGGGTATTTATAGGCCTCAAGAGGATTTAAATTTGGGCTCCAAAATTTGAATTCTCTTGGAGTTCCCGATGCTGGCGATGCCACCGCCTGTTAGTTTTTGACCCTGACAGTGCTGGGTGGTGCCACCGCCTACAGTGTTTTCAGCCCACTAGTTGGGCTTCAATCTTGGCCCAAACTAATCCGAACTCAGGCCCAATTGACCCCTACTTGGGTTATAGGATTAATACCTAATTCTAACCCTAATTAACATACTAACTACGAATTTAAAGACATTTTATAAGCTATTACAAAGTCCATAAGTCAAGACTTCTTAAGTGAGCTTCCGCTGAACTTTCGGCGGTCTTCCAATAAACTCTAGAAAACCATTTCTGCGGACTCCGGCAAGCTCTTAAACTTCACGATTTGATCTTGGCGAAGTTCCAATGAGCTTCTTGCAAGCTCCGATCTCTCTCGGTGAGCTCATGAACTTCCCACAAACCTTTCGGTGAGCTTCCAAAAAACCCTTGACAAGCTCCCTACTCATTCTCGGCTAGTTCGTGGCATTCCGACGAACCTTGGGACTTCCGTCGAACTCTCGAACTCCCAATGAATCCTTCAGCGCTTCCTCCGTACTTTGTTTCGCTTTATGTCTTTCTCATTATCATAGTTATTCCTGCACACACAAACTAAAACTCTACTCGATCTAGACAATTATTACAAAAGCGAATCGACATTCCGTTGCCCGATTGCGTCATTGGTTGGCGCTTTCGTCAGATTCTTGACACATCATCCTCTCTTGCGGCTTGTTGCCCAATCATGGTTGACCTCCGCAACCCCGATATCCTTGGCGCAATTCCGCTCTCCTTAGTTTCGATGCTTTCGGCGTCCAAGCCTTACGCGTCCAATATCTCGACGTGATCTCCTGCGGCAAGCGTCAATTCCTCCGGCGTTAATTGTCTAATCCTGATCGAGTAGACCTGCATCACTCAAAATGCAGTTTAAATTATAAACACATATCAAGTGGTTTCATCATCAAAATACGAGATTCAACAAGAGTGGCATAGACGTCCGACTGATACTCGATCACCTGCCCGATGTCAAGGACCCAATCGATCAGCGCCATGGTGTAGTGTTGGCCCTACACCAAAATTAATGTCAAGACCCACCCCCAAAAGGAAGAATCAAAGAGAGAAGGAGTGCCACCACTTACCCAGACCAATGACTTGGTCGCCTGGTCTGCTAGTACCTCCGCCATGGCCGGGTGAAGCAACCCCCGGATGAACTCTTAGGCAGTCGGCCCGTCAGCCCAAATACGACTGTCGGCCTTAAGGCTCTCCCACCGAGGGGTGTAGGGGGTTCCCGGCTCCCCAGCAGGAAGGTGGACCATGCTCAGGGTCTGGTATTGCTCGCCTTCGGTCCGAGGGCGGATGTGGCACAAATCCCGCATCGACTTCGGGCGCGCCGGTGCCCTCTTTGGGGGGTCATCGCCAAACGATTCAGCCACCCCTTTTCCTTTCACACTCCCCGAGCCTTCGCCTTGCGGAGCAGCCCCGGATGACCCTGGGATGGCACTCTCGTGAGCAACCGAGCTTGTGGACGTCTTGTGAGCTAGAGTCTTCGCCTTCTTCTGAGGGTAACTTGCCTTCGGGGACCCTAGCACCCTCCTCAGGGTGCCCTTCAGTGAGGCACCCCCAGCTCCGGAACCCTCGCAACCCCGAGATGGCGACACGATCGCCTTGGCGTGAAGTGTCCTCTTCACAGACTGAAGATCCACTATCTCTGCAAGGAAAAGCCCTATCGGTCAGATAGCTCGGGACAAGCGGACGATCCATAACATTTGAATAACCATACCCCTAGTGGCTGGGCTCAGTCCCACTTCGACCGGCCACTTCTCTGTCATCTCCTTGATTGCCCACGAAGAGGACAAGATGCCCCTCAGCCGGTTCACGTCCACTGTCTCTCGGACAGAAAGCAATAGGGGGACGTTATCAATGGTTCGGGAAGTCCATCCAGTACTAAAACCCCACCCCCGACTACAATTGACGAAGAAGAAGCGGCTCTTCCAACCTTTGTTGTTGGAAGGAGCGCCGCTAATCTTAAAATCGCTATGGGCGGTCAGGTAATACCCGCCTCACCCTCTACACAAACAGAAGTAGGCCAAGAAAAGGGTCCTAGACGGCTCTATCCCTGCCCCTCGACACTCCCCGAGGATAGCCACCAGATAGCGCAAAGAGTTCGGCACCATCTGGGATGGCGATATCCCCCACTTGCAGAGGCACGCCTCGATGACAGGATGCAGCGGGAACCGCAGTCCCGCCTCAAGGGCACCCACGATCAGCTCGAACCCATTAAACTGATTGTACGACCGCTGACCTAGCTGAGGAGTGAAAACGCCATAGCACTCCAAGATACAATAGCAATCCCAAAGCTCCCCCATAAGTTCCTCGGTCACCACTGAGTCTATATCATGCCACAACTTGAGATTTGCAAGCATAGCGGGACTCCCCACGACCTCTGAAGGCACACCTCCTGAAGACAAACTAACAACTCAACCCCTGAACCCCTAGAAGAAGAAGACGAAGAAGAAGGCGGAGACATCCCAACCTCAAAGTTGGGAGGAAGAAGCCAAGTCGCAGGATGAAGAACCAAGTAGGACAATGGCAGTCGTGCAAGGTATTAGCAGATGAGCAAAGTAAAGGGCAATTGCTCTGAAAGAAGCTTATAAAGGGCAGGCTGATCTATCGCGAGACGACAATTGGGCTTCCCAAGGAGAGATATGGTTGCAGCATTTAAAACCCATCATAACTCCTTGGATTCGCAAGATTCGTCGGTCTTGGAGCTCCCGCCAAAGGCGCCTCGTCACCCGAAATTTCTTGCCATAAGCCATTCAAAACAAGAAGTTTCCCACCAGGCCCCGCGCCGCTCCACCTGGTCTGCCACATGGCACGGTGGCACCCGAGCAAAATCCAACGTGCCACCCAATGACGCCCCCCAGCCTTCATCCTAGTCGCTCCAGATCGATTCACGACTTGCGACTCGTCGGCACCGAACCTGAGCCCGAGATCAATCACTCGGCCCACAGGTCCAATCCTTGCCTAGGTCGCTCCAGATCGGTTCCTGACTTATGACACGTCGGCACCAAACCTGAGCTCAAGATTAGTCACTCGGCCCACAGGTCTAGTCCTTGCTCGGGTCGCTCCAAATTGATTCCCGACTTGCGACTCGCCAACACCAAACCTGAGCTCGAGATCAGTCACTCGGCCCACAGGACTAGTCCTTGCCTGGGTTGCTCCAGATCGATTCCCGACTTGTGACTCGCCGGCACTGAACTTGAGCCCGAGATTAGTCACTCGGCCCACAGGTCCAATCCTTACCCGGGTCACTCCAGATCGGTTCCTGACTTGTGACTCACCGACACCAAACCAAAGCTTGAGATCAGTCACTCAGCCCGCAGGTCCAGTCCTTGCCCGAGTCGCTCCAGATTGGTTCCCGACTTGTGACTCGCCGGCACCAAACCTGAGCCCGAGATCAGACACTCGGCCCATAGGTCCAGTCCTTGCCTGGGTCACTCTAGATCGATTCCCGACTTACGACTTGTCGGCACCAAACCTGAGGATGAGATCAGTCACTCGGCCCACAGGTCCAATCCTTGCCCGAATCGCTCCAGATTGGTTCCCGACTTATGACTCGCCAGTACCAAACCTGAGCCCAAGATCAGTCACTCGGGCCACAGGTCCAGTCCTTGCCCAGGTCGCTCCAGATCGGTTCCCGACTTCCGAGTCGCCGGCACCAAACTTGAGCCCGAGATCAATCACTCGACCCACAGGTCCATTCCTTGCCCGAGTTGCTCCAAATTGATTCCCGACTTGCCACTCGCCCGCCACAATCCTAAATCCAAGATCAGTCACTCAGCCCACAAGTCCAATCCTTGTCCGAGTCGCTCTGAATCGGTTCCCGACTTACGACTCGCCAGTCGCAATCCTAAATCTGAGATCAGCAACTCGGCCAATAGGCCATCTCCTCCCAGCTCACATAGCTCGGTCTCCTGACCAGCGACTCACCACATCATCCTGCATGGGCCCAGTCACCCGATCGACAGCGCAAAATCATTCCCAAAGCACAAGGCGCCGCCCTCGAACTACCTAACGACTAGCCAATCTAGCTTCCCCCGTGAGCGATCAACGCAACCATGGCATTCCAACCCAAGCGCACCTCTTGCCCCCTCAAGGACCGGGGGGGGAGAAGTGATTGTTAGGATCAAGAGCACTAAGGGGGGGGGGGGGGTGAGGTGAATTAGTGCAGCAGAAAACTTTCGACGATTTAAAACGATGTTCGTACGATAAAGACGATTTTGGTAAGATAGCCAATTCGGAAATCACTTTAACTTGTGATCAAGCGAGATGCAGTTAAAGTAAAGATATAGAGACAGTTTGCAGTTAAGATAGAGAATAGAATGTAATTGCAAACGGAAATACGACATTCGTATGATAAAAGCGATTTCGGTATGAAAACTGATTCGGAAGTTGCTTTAACTTAGATTAGGCGAAGTGCAATTAAAGTAAAGCTATGGAGGTAGTTTGTGTTGGGAAATCAGTGGGGGGCGACATCATATGCGTAGCGGAAGAACAAGAAAACAAAAATCCGCGATTCCCAAAAAGATGTTCGTCGTCGTGCGAAGATTGGTGCGTAAAAATCCGTAAAACACAAAACTGCGTATAGAGATTGTGTTACCTAGGGAGATCGTATATCCCTGTTTCCTTGCATATCCTTAGGAGAGGGTGAAGGAGGTCAAGCGTCCTCCTCTCTAGCGGTGATCCACACAGCAGGGGGGTTGATTGACCCTCCTCAAAACTCCGTGCCTCTAAGGTGGAGAGGAGAGGAGAATAGGAAGGGCAAGCAAAGACTCTAGCCTATGAGGTGTGAATCCCTCCTATTTATAGAGATCCCGTGTCAAACCCTAATGGGTCCTTCCCTAGTGGGTATTGGATCTGCATCCAATAAGACAAGGGCTCGCCGGGATATCTCATATCCAGAACCTCTACTCATCGCAATGCCTACCATATGTGTGTGACCCTCTAGGCCCAATATCGAAGTGGGTCGTGAGTCATACCCTATCGAACTCCTTTCTAACTCGGTGAATTATTATCTCTGTAATAATTCACTCGACTCATCGACTACTGGGGACGTACTAGGCCACTACGCCAGTAGTCCCCGTGACGACTGAGGGGAATCCAATCCATTGGACTGTCGTCTCGATTACCATGTACCTATAGTCCCTCATCCATCGATATCCCGAGACCGTATATCGAGCATGGTGTTGTCGACTCCATACGGTTTCTACCGAGTCTCGCTCTAATCGGATTCTCGGGAGAACTCTTTTCTCTCAACCCGAATGACCGCGGCAGGGATTTGTCGAGCAAGAACACATGGGATATTTTTCTCATGACGCGAGAGTGGATGATCCTCTATCGACACTCAATAGCCCTCGTAAGGTCGACTACCACTCCCAATAACCCACTGTACTAGATCTGGGACAGCCAAACCTATAAGTCTGGTATCAAAGAGTGGAGCACTCATACAGACATCCTTGGTGTCTCAAGTCTAAGGACCAGATACACCACTAGGACTACGGAATAATTTGTCGACAATAAGGCATCATCAACCATCCAAAGCATTCGTAAGCGGATCAATCAGTGAACTCATTCTCAATGAGCACCACATCTTTGTATCCCTAGTGTCCCTACACGAGCAGCTATGAGACCATTTGCATCCATCATATGGATGGGTATACAAAGACACCAGTCTATCCGGTTATCACGATGTCCCTCTTGAGTAACCTATGACCAGGATTATTTAGGATATGTGTTTAAAGGTGAATCGATCTCATTATCATTGATCTCATCACGATCCGATTCCCATTGCACAAATCAAGGACATCAATATATATATACATTTATGCAAGAGTTATAAAGTGATATACGCCAAAAATATAATAAAAAAAAGATTCTGTATCAAGTCACACGTGCCATCACTCACGTGATTGGCTTGTGGGCACCTATGACTAGCAATCTCCCACTTGACCTAAAGCCAATCACCTATGTGTGTCGATCCCCATCAAACCCCCTGTGACGCTCAAAAGACAAAATGAGACAACGGCTTTGTCGATTGGATCTCGCAATGTTATCTTGGATGGAACTCTTTCCCTTTGCTACATCTCCTCGGTTACGATCTCTCTTATAAGTTGGAACCTCCTCAGAACACTTCTGATGAGACCGGGTTCCCTTATTTGAGTAATCACCCCATAGTTGTCATAATATAAGGAAGTCAACTTGTCGCTATATCAGATCGACTCCCAAATCTGTGATGGACTTCTTCACCCGGACTCCCTCCTTTGCTGCATCCGATGCAGCAATGTATCCCCTCTTTCTTCGAAAGTCAGCAGTGGTATCTTACTTGGAACTCTTCCAAAGCACACTACTCCTCCATTCAAGGTGTACACATACCCCGAATTGACTTGCTATCATCGACATCGACTGAAAACTTGAGTCGGTGTAGCCTTCAACCTTAAGGCTATTACCTCCATATATTAGTAAAAGATCCTTAGTCCTTCTCAAGTACTTAAGGATACACTTTCTTGCTTTCAGTCTCCAAGCTTGGATCCTTTGACACCTGCTCGTGACACTCGAGCATGCACTATATCGGGCCTAGTACATAGCATGGCATACATGATAGACCCTATTGCTGAGGCATAAGGTATCATATCCATGTTAGCCCTTTCTTTCGGAGTCTTTGGGGACATACTCAGAGAAAGCGATATCCCATGTCTCTCACGGTATGATGAGACCTCTCTTGGAATTTTCCATGCCAAACCTTTTTGACAATAGTTTCTATGTACTGATGGGACAAGCCAAGCATCCTCTTGGATCTATCTCTATAGATTCTAATCCCCAAGATATAAGATGCTTCCCCTAAGTCCTTCATGGAGAAGTGTCTAGATGACCAAGCCTTTACTATGGATAGCATTCCTATGTCATTCCCAATGATGAGGATGTCATCCACATATAACACCAAAAAGGTAATAGCGCTCCCACTTACCTTTCTATATACACAAGGCTCATCTTCGTTCTTAACGAAGTCATAAGATCTGATTGCCTCATCAAATCTTATGTTCCAACTTGAAGCTTGCTTTAGTCCATAAATGGATCTAAGCAACCTACACACCTTATACAGGCAGTTCTTGGACACGAATCCCCTCAGGTTGCATCATATACACCTCCTCCTCGAGGTTCCGTTGAGGAATGCGTTTTTTTTTACATCCATCATGATCTCATAATCATAGTGTTTTGCAATAGCCAATAGAATTCTGATGGATTTTTTAGCATTGCTTCTGGTGAGAAAGTTTGGTCAGTAGTCAACACCTTGCCTTTGACAATACCCCTTAGCCACTAGCCTTGCTTTATAGGTCTCTACCTTTCCATCTACTCGATCTTTTTTTCTTAAAGATCTACTTGCAAACCGATGGGTACAATACCTTGAAGCATCAACTAGGTTCCAAACCTTATTGGAGTACATAGAATCTATCTCGAATTCATGGCTTCTTTCCACTTCCGGAGTCTATACTCATAAGAGCCTCCTCAGTGGGGTCCGAGGATCAATATCCTCTACATCCTCTGCTCTAATATGTCCCACATATCTCGGGGAGGATAGGATACTCTCAGGACACTGTGTAAAGTTGATACTTGTGTATTAGGTACTGAAATGGACTTCTGTCAGAGTGGTGCTTGAGCTTGGTTCTCCAACCTCGCTCAATTCTATCATTCTCCCCTTGTCTCCGTCAAGAATGTGTTCCTTCTCAAGGAAACACTGCTCTCTTAGCTACAAAGACCTTTTGATCCTCGAGATGATAGAAATAATACCCACAAGTTTCCTTGGGGTATCCCACAAATTTGCATCGGTCTGTCCTTGATTCTAACTTATTGGGGTTGTGTCTTCTAACATGGGCAGGGCAACCCCAGATCTTAACAACCTTAAGATCAGGCTTCTTCCCTCTCCATATCTCATATGGTGTAGACACTACCGACTTAATTGGAACTCGCAGGAAGGTAAGTCATGGGGTTTCTAGGGCATATCCCTAGAATGAGATGGGTAGGTCAAATAAACTCATCATGGACCGTACCATATCTAATAATGTACGATTTCTCCTTTTCAGAGACACCATTGAGCTGAGGTGTATAAGGAGGTGTTCATTGGGATAATATCCCATGGTCCTTGAGGAACCGAGTAAACTCTGTATTTAAGTATTCACCTCCCCTCGATCGATCGAAGAGTTTTGATACTCTTTCCAGTCTGGTTCTCCACCTCATTCTTATACTCTCTGAATTTCTCAAAGGCCTCAGACTTATACTTCATTAAGTACACATATCCATACCTTGAGAAATCATCAGTAAATGTAATGAAGTAGGAGTAACCTCCAATGGCATGAGTTGACATGGGTCCACATACATCACTATGTATGAGTTCCAACAACTCATTGGCTCTCCAGTTCTACTAAATGGAGATTTGGTCAGTTTTCCACGAATGCAAGGCTCACAAGTTGTATATGACACATAGTCGAATGGATCTAGATATCCATCATTTAGCAACTTTTGAATTCTTCTTTCATGGATGTGACCTAGCCTACAATGCCCATGTGTGTATGCCTTTGTTCAACTCATCTCGTTTCCTTTTGGACACATTTACATTCATGATATGTGGAGTGGTGTCTAATATAAATAAACCATTATGCAATGTTCCTTTCGTGATGATCTTATCATCTAATAATATCGAACAACCATTGGTCTCAAAAACAAATTTATATCCAATAACTGTTAAACATGAAATGGAGATAATGTTTTTGATAATAGAAGGAACAAAATAACATGCATCTAATGCAATAAAAGCTCCACTAGGCAGATATAGGGCGACCTCGCCAACAGCTAATACAGCAACTTTTGCTCCATTACCCATCTTGGGGTCCATCTCGCCTCTCTGTAGTCTCCTAGGTATTGCCAGAACCTGCAACGAATTGCATATATGATAAGCACTACCGGTATCCAATACCCATGTGTTATCATAAGAGTCTGACAAATGGAGACTGATCATGAATGTACCTGAAGCTTCATTAAGCTTTTGTTTCGCCCTTTCTGCAAGGTACTCTTTGCAGTTTCTCTTCCAATGCCCATCTTTATCACAGTGGAAGCACTGGCCTTTGTCCTTTGCTGGGTCTTTCTTAGCAACCTTTGCTTTACCTTGTTTGCCCTTGTCCTTTCCCTTCTTAAGGGACCTTTCTGCTTTCCTTTTCTTTCTGGTCTCACCAGTGTAGAGAATTGGCTTCTCTTTCTTAATAGTACTCTCTGCCTCCCTCAACATATTGAGGAGCTCTGGGAGAGTCATCTCAAGCTTGTTCATATTAAAATTCATTATGAACTGTGAAAAGGAATCTGGTAGGGACCAAGCACAATGTCCACACACAAGTTATCCTCTAGGACCATTCCTAGACCTGTGAGTTTTCTCTATCCACTCAATCATCTTTAGGACATGGTTCTGAACCGGTGTCCCCTCAGTCATCCTAGCGTGGAAAAGGCTCTTCGATATCTCATATCGTTGAGTCCTTCCCTGTTCCTCAAACAATTTTTTGGACATGTAGGAGAATGGATCTCGACATCCATCTTTTCATGTTGTCTCAGTAACTCGAGTCATAGAGCCCAACATATAGCACTGAAAGCAAGAGTGGAGTCATCAATGTACTTCACGAAGCGAAGCTGGGTCTCATCCTCGCTTGCCCCTTCTTCGGCGTGGGCATCATGTGTATCAAAAGACGTATACACGATTTTCTCCGCTGTGAGAACAATTCTCAAGTTATAGAGCCAATCCGTATAATTTGGACCAAGAAAGGTTGACATCAAGTATGCCACGTAAAGGGATTTGAAAGCGACATTTTCTGAAAATAAAGATGTAGTAGAAATGAATAACATGCAGATTTTGTAAGAAATAAACTATCAAGATATGGACTTCTATCTTAATATGCTCCCACTATTTTACTAACGAGTCATGCGACACCCTCAAAGACGTGAAACGGAAGTCTCCAAAGACTTCTAGTGGGGATCAGGATCCAATCGGCGTCTTAGAGTAACCTCGAGGGACTCACCAATCACACTAAGCTAAAAAAAGGTAGGCAACTCTTGCCGATCACAACTCCTTGTGATTCCCGGCCCTGTTTCGCCTCCGAATCACCATGGCCTCGAGGGACTCGACCAACCATGATGCTTTCGGTTAAGTCAACACCTTCGTTACAAGATGAGTCTGATTTGATGATATACCCCCGAGGGACTCGACCAAGCATACCATGTCCTCAAAGTCCTTTGGTGACATCTCTATGTCGTAAAAAGCAAGATAGCGAATCGCGATATAGGTGAGTCTCGAGGGACTTGACCAACTCAACCTACACCGGAGAATCGGTTCCTACTCATAACGATGGAAGGCCACGTGGGTCAATCTAATTGCCTCACGTTTATCTAATTTAATATTATCGAGAGATGTTTCTATAATTTGGTCTCCTAATATGACATGTCACACATATACATATTTAATATATATCTACATCGCATGCAAATATATATACATATCTAGCTTGTGTATAAGCAATCACATCGGATGATCATGGACCATGACCTAATATGATTAGGCCCGAGCGATGAGGGCCTAATCACTCACATCAAGATCTATGTGTACAACGGTGCATCTCCATGCCCCCTGTGATCGTCCATCTCGTCTCGTCGGTTCGTCGACATCTTGATGCATCTCCATGCATCACGATCGTCCGTCTCGTGGGTCCCGTTATCGCATCCACGCTCCCGCTGCGCCTCCTCATGTGATTACAACTTAATCATAGGCACGCAGGCCCGACAATAAACGAGAAATATAATGGAGGTTCGCAGACCTCAATAATAATAATCACAAGTACACACATCACACGGTCCATGATCATCCGTCCACACATCATACATCACATGTATAAATAATCATCATCATTTAGGACTACTAGATAATAATAAAAAATAATAATCAACTAAACCTTTTAATTAATTAATATTTTTCTAAAATCAGGGACATGTAGGGAATTTCTCAATTCCTACGGGTATTTTCGTAATTTGGACAAAAGATAGAAACTGGAATTTCTCAAATTCACAGGGGCAAAACTGTCCTTTTACCCAAAAACCCTAATTCCCTCTGCTGCTGCCGCTGCCGCCGCCACCCCTACCGGCGCGCGGCAGGGCGGGGGCGAGAAACCCGCCGCCTGGCAGGCGGCACCACGTGGCGGCGATGTCATCGCTGGTGGGCGCCTCCTTGGCGCCGCTGCTCTCCGAGCCGGCTTTGTCTGCCAAAGCCGCCTGTGTGGGGGTTTTACCGCTGGAGCAACGGCGGTAGGCGTCGTTGTTCTGCTGGCGGCGTCGACGCCTCAAGGGCGGTAAGCGTCGCTTCCCTGGCGGCAGGCGCCCGCTCCCCGGCGGCGGGCGTGCTGCCTGCGGCGGCGGGCGTCGCTGCCTTTTGGCAGAGCTCTTTCGCTGCGGCCTTATGCCGTGGGCTGCCAGCCGGCTGGCAGCGACGACAAGCTTCTGCTTCAGGCACTTGGCATGCCGCTGCCCCGCCGCCGCTTGCTGCCGACGACGCAGATCAAGGGTAGCAATTGTTGCTGCCCTTCCTCGCTTTTTCGTCCAACGATTTTGACGTCAATATTCTTCCTAAACACAACACACATAGTTCAAAACCAATCATTCGCACGAACAACCTGGCTCGATACCTTTGTTGGGGAAATCAGTGGGGGCGACATCATATCGAGCGGAAGAACAAGAAAACAAAAATCCCCGATTCCCAAAAAGATGTTCGTCGTCGCGTAAGATTGGTGCATAAAAATCCGCAAAGCACAAAACTGCGTATAGAGATTGTGTTACCTAGGGAGATCGTATATCCCTGTTTCCTTGCAGATCCTTAGGAGAGGGTGAAGGAGGTCAAGCATCCTCCTCTCTGGCGGTGATCCACACAGCAGGGATGCGATGACCCTCCTCAAAACTCCGGGCCCTCGAGGTGGAGAGGGAGAGGAGAATAGGAAGGGCAAGCAAAGACTCTAGCCTATGTGGTTTGGAATCCCTCCTATTTATAGAGATCCGTGTCAAACCCTAATGGGTCCTTCCCTAGTGGGTATTGGATCTGCATCCAATAAGACAGGCTCACGGATATCTCATATCCGAACCTCTACTCATCGCAATGCCTACCATATGTGTGTGACCCTCTAGGCCCAATATCGAAGTGGCCGTGAGTCATACACCGCCGAACTCCTTCTAACTTAGTGAATTATTATCTCTGTAATAATTCACTTTCGATTCATCATCGACTACGGACGCGTGCTAGGCCACTACGCCGTAGTCCCCGCATGATCTGAGGGAATCCAATCCATTGGACCTGTCTCGTCCTCGATTACCATGTACCTATAGTCCCTCATCCATCCGATATCCCGAGACCGAGATATCGAAAGCATGGTGTTGTCGGACCATACGGTTTCTACTGAAGTCTCGCTCTAATCGGATTCTCAGGAGAACTCTTTTCTCTCTCAACCCTAAATGACGCCGCCAGGGATTTGTCTGAGCAAGAACACATGGGATATTCCTCTCATGACGCTTAGAGTGGATGATCCTCTATCGATACTCAATAGCCTCGAAAGGTCGACTACCACTCCCAATGACCAACTGTACTAGATCCGGGACAGCCAAACCTATAAGTTCGGTATCAAAGAGTGGAGCACTCATACAGGACATCCTTGGTGTCTCAAGTCTAAGGACCGATACACCACTAGGACTCACGGAATCATTTGTCGACAATAAGGCATCATCAACCATCCAAAGATTCCGTGGCGCGGATCAATCGATGAACTCATTCTCCAACGAGCACCTGATTGTATCCCTAGTGTCCCTACACGAGCAACTATGAGACCATTTGCATCCATCATATGGACGGTATACAACACACCGGTCTATCCGGTTATCACGATGTCCCTCTCGAGTAACCTATGACCGGGATTATTTAGGATATGTGTTTAAAGGTGAATCGATCTCATTATCGTGATCTCATCACGATCCGATTCCCATTGCACAAATCCAAGGACATCACAATATATATATATATACATTTATGCAAGAGTTATAAAGTGATATACGCCAAAATATAATAAGCAAAAAGATTCTGTATCAAGTCACACGTGCCATCACTCACGTGATTGGCTTGCTGGGCACCTATGACTAGCAGTTTGCAGATAAGATAGAGAACAGAAAGTAAATGCAAACCGAGATTTAGAGTGGTTCGGTCAATCTTGACCTACATCCACTTTTGGCTTCCTCCTCCGATGAGGTCACCGACGTCCACTAGAGGCCTTCCTTCAATAGGCGAAGGCCAACTACTCTTTTACAGTTTCACTCCTTTTGACGGGCTTAGGAGACAACCCTTACAGAATTTCTGTCCTCTCTTGAAAGCTCAAAACTTGGAAGAAAAGAGGGAGGAGAACTTCTAGCCTTTACAACACTTTTGAGCTCTAAAAATCACAGAGTAAGATTGGATTTTCGGTGCCCTTTCTTGCAGGAAAGGGTGGGGTATATATAGGCCCCAAAGTGGTTTGAATTTGAAGTTCAAAAATGTCATTTCCCGGATTTTCGGGGTCCTAGCGGTACTACCCCCTGATTGGGGCGGTGAAACCTCCTGGCAACTCGGAGACTGAGCCTTTTGGTGGTGCAACCACCCCTATCAGGCGGTGCTACCACCTGACTGGGGCGGTTGCATCACCTAGTCTTGCTCGGAGACTGAGCCCAAGTGGTGCCACTACCTGACCTACCACTTGACTGGGGCGGTTACACTGCCCAATCTCACTCGGAGACTGAGTCCAGGCGGTGCCACAGCTTGACCTGGGCGGTTGCATCGCCCAGCTTTCCTAGGAGACCATCTCCTAGGCGGTGCCATCACCGACCCTAGCGGTGCCACCACTTGACAGGAATTCTGGTCCGAATGGGTTGATCCATTCGGCCCAATTTGGGTCTATCAAGGGCCCAATTACCCCCAGATTAAGTTAATGGGATCATCTCCCATTCATAACTTAATCTACATGCTAACTATGATATTTCTTAAGACATTTACTACAACTTGCTCTGGTGCGTCAATCGCTTGTTCTGACGAGCTTCCGGCAAACATCCGACGAACCTTCGGCGATGCTCCGGCGGACTTCCGACAAACTTCTGGACTTGCGACGATCCACTTGGTGAGTTCTGACGAGCTTCTTTGGCAAGCTCCTGGACTTCTTGGATTTGTTCCCGCAGAACCTCCGACGACCATCCGGACTTTCGTCGAACTCTTGAACTCCCAACGTGATCATAGTCTTGACTCTAGTGTAACTCCTACTATATGTCTTACTTCCATCATAGTTAATCCTGCACACTTAACTCAACATATGGATTAGATAACAAATAACAATTGACTTCATCATCAAAATTTGAGATTTCAATAATCTCCCCCTTTTTGATGATGACAATCAATTGATAATGGAGTTAACCTTAACTTCCCCTATCTATATACCATACTTGAGATAAGTCATTCTTGAATTCAAAGCCTTTGAATTCAAGAGACGTATTGATAAGTTAAGATCATTTAACCTTATTAATACTCCCATCATGATTCCTATCATGATGTATTTCTCTAAAAATGATGTCAAGGCTTGACACCCATTTTCATGTTTTACATTTCAAATGTGAAAGATAGCAATCGTAGTAATTCATCATATGGTAAGATATCAACATGTAAGACTGCGATGTAAGTTCTTGATATCTTAACATAATACAAATGTTTCAAGTGTTTAGCAATCATAGCATTTCAGCACATATCAATTTGTAGAATTGCGATGTATGCTCTAGATATCTTAACATAGTGCAAATATGGCATAGTGCATGGCAATCATAGCAATTCTATCACCAATTTATTATATATTTCGATGCAAGATTTTGATACCTTAACATAATTCAAACTCAAATATAGCATTCATAGCATCAATTTATATAGCATTTAATTCAAATATGGCACTCATCAATTCATATATTTCTCATTCAAATATGGCACTCATAGTATCAATTCATATATTTCTCCCTCTTTGTCATCAACAAAAAGGAGAATGATATTAGCAAATTTTAACTAGGTTTATGTTATTTTTCAATAATGAGTGATAGGATACCAATTATACAAACATCTCAAGGAAAACATGACATGAAGATGATTTTTATTGCTTCTTCCTCTTTATTTGTTATTATCTTTTTGTATGAACGAGGAAAGCCATTTGTGAGCTTACTCGAATGAAGTTAAAATTGATAAGATATTAAAGCACACTTCATTTTTACAAGAATCAAGATATGTGTGTGAATCAAATCCTTGGACGTAAAACTATTTCTCAAAAGATATAAGAAGGAATCATCAAATCCATTTCTCGAAAGATATTTTTCACATGATAAGTCTATGAGAGATGCATTTGCTAGTTGATTCCATATGTCAAAAATCAATGATATGAATCAAAAACTCGATATGACATATGTTTATTAAGTCCGGAAGAGAATAATATATCAAGAAAATCCGATTGTTAGGATCAAGAAGATCAAAAAATGAAATTTAACACTTTCATGCATTCGGACGAGGTTTTGCTATAGATTTTCAAATTCAATCATGAAGATAAAACATGCTTATTATCACAAAAATTTTTGTATCCAAAACACATAATTTCAAACATGTAATTAAGGCATGTAATTGTGTAAAATCATCATGGTAATTAAGTGATTTGATCAAAAAAAATCTGAAAAATAATCTTAACAAGTTCATGCATTCGAACATATTAACATTCGTAATTCTCTTATAATGAAATCAAATTATTCTTCACTTAGTGGTTTTGTAAAAATATCAGCTAGTTGGTGCTTAGTATCTATGAACTCTATGATTACATCAAGATTAGTGATATGATCTCGTATAAAGTGATATCTAATATCAATATGTTTTGTTCTTGAGTATTGAATGAGATTCTTTGTTAAACATATTGCACTTATGTTATCACATTTAATGGGAATGTTTTTAAGATGGATTTTATAATCTTCTAAGGTGTTTTTCATCTACACAACTTGTGCACAGCATGCACTAGCTGCAATATACTCAGCTTCGGTTGTTGATAGTGCAACCGAGTTTTGTTTCTTAGATGACCAGGAAACAAACAAATGTCCCAAAAATTGACATATTCCTGATGTGCTTTTTCTATCTAGTTACACCCAGCAAAATCCGCATCAACATAAGCAATTAACTCAAAATTCTCAGATTTTGGATACCATAATCCTAGATTTGTGGTACCTTTAAGATATCTAAATATTCTTTTAACCACTTTGAGATGAGATATCTTAGGGTTCGATTAAAACCTAGCACAAAGTCCTACACTGAACATGATGTCTGGTCTAGTTGTAGTGAGGTAAAGCAAACTTCCTATCATACCCCTATAAGTTTTTTTATCGAAGCTTTCTCCACTTTCATCAACTTCTATCTTAGTGGAGGTGCTCATAAGAGTGTTAATAGCTTTTGAGCTATCCATATTAAATCTTTTCAGGAGATCTATAACATATTTAGTTTGACTAATAAAGATATTATTGCTTAGTTGCTTAATTTGTAAGCATAAGAAAAAGGTTAATTCTCCCATCAAACTCATTTCAAATTCGAGACTCATGGTTTTAGCAAAAGATTCGCAAAGGGATTCATTCGTAGAACCGAAGATAATATCATCAACATAAATTTGAACAATGAGAAAATTATTTTCAAAATTCTTGATAAACAATGTAGTATTGACCTTGTCTTTTGTAAAATTATTTTCAATAAGAAAAATACTTAGTCTATCATACCAAGCCCTTGGGGCCTGTTTTAAACCATAGAGAGCTTTGGTTAATTTAAATACATGATTAGGGAGACTATTATTTTCAAATCCGGGAGGTTGCTCAACATAAACTTCTTCAGAAATAAAGCCATTAAGAAAAGCACTTTTAACATCCATTTGAAACAACTTAAAATTATTATTACTAGCATAGGCAAGGAGCATCCTTATGGCTTCTAATCTAGTCACAGGAGCGAAGGTTTCTTCGTAATCGATACCTTCTTCTTGGTTGAAACCTTTGGCCACTAGTCTAGCCTTGTTTCTTACCACGATACCATATTCATCTTGCTTGTTTCTAAAGACCCATTTAGTACCAATAACTAAAAGGTCATATGGCCTAGGAACAAGCTTCCACACCTCATTTCTCTCAAATTGATTTAACTCATCTTGCATTGCGATAATCTATGAATTATCTTTCATGGCTTCGTCAATACATTTAGGTTCAATTTGGGAGAGAAAAGCGGTGTTGGCACAAGAATTTTTAAAAGATGAACGTGTTTGAACCCCCTTAGATGTGTCTCCTAGGATTAGCTCCTTAGGATGATCATCTACATACTTCCAGTCCTTAGGTAAGGAAGTTTTGGAAGTGGATGCATCATTATCAAAGTTACTAGTTGGAGAAGGGGTTTCATTTAAATTCAAAGAATCGAAATTAACATCATCATCAAAGTCATTTTTCTTGATTTCGGAAATCTCATTGAAAACAACATGAATGGATTCTTCTATTATTAAAGTCCTTTTATTGAAGATACGAAAAGCTTTAGAAACCGAAGAATAACCAAGAAAAATTCCTTCATCGGATTTAGCATCAAATTTTCCTTAGGCATCTTTCTCATTCAAGATAAAACACTTATCTAGCCTTGTTTCTAACCACGATACCATATTCATCTTGCTTGTTTCTAAAGACCCATTTAGTACCAATAACTAAATGGTCATTTGGCCTAGGAACAAGCTTCAACACCTCATTTCTCTCAAATTGATTTAACTCATCTTGCATTGTGATAATCCATGAATTATCTTTCATGGCTTTGTCAATACATTTAGGTTCAATTTAGGAGAGAAAAGCGGCTTTGGCACAAAAATTTTTAAGAGAAGAACGTGTTTGAACCCCCTTAGATGTGTCTCATAGGATTAGCTCCTTAGGATGAGCATCTACATACAACTTGGATGCATCCACTTCCGAAACATCCTTACTCAAGGATTGAAAGTGGATGCATCCAAGTTGCTAGTTGGAGAAGGGGTTTCATTTAAATTCAAAGAATCAAAATTAACATCATCATCAAAATTATTTTTGTTGATTTCGGAAATCTTATTAAAAATAACATGAATGGATTCTTCTATAATTAAAGTTCTTTTATTGAAGATACGAAAAGCTTTAGAAACCGAAGAATAACCAAGAAAAATGCCTTCATCGGATTTAGCATCGAATTTTCCTAAGGCATCTTTTTCATTCAAGATAAAACACTTACACCCAAGAACTTTAAAATATGAAACATTGGGTTTTTTATTATTTCACAACTCATAGGGAGTTTTGGGGAGTAAGGGTCTTACTAGAACTCTATTCAAAATATAGCATGTAGTGTTTACGGCTTCGACCCAAAAGTATTTGGGTAGGCTATGTTCATTCAACATGGTTCTTGTCATTTCTTGTAAATTTCTATTCTTTCTTTCTACTACTCCATTTTGTTGAGGATTTCTTGGAATAGAGAAGTTGTTGTTGTATCCATTAGATTCACAAAATTCTTGGAAATCATGATTTTGAAATTCACCACCATGATTATGAAATCATAAAACCCTTTTCATTTTGAACAAGTTTACAAAACTTGGTGAAATATCTAAAGCATTCATTTTTGTGTTTTAAGAAATAAGTCCATGTATATCTGCTATAGTCATCTACAATGACGAAGGTGTATTTGCTACCTCCTAGGCTTAATGTAGAGATTGGTCCGAACAAATCCATATGGATCAATTGTAAGGGCCTAGAGGTGTTTATTTGATTCTTAGATTTGAAACTACTCTTAATTTGTTTTCTTAATTGACAAGCATCACACACATTATCTTTGATGAACTTAATATGAGGAATTCCTCGTACAAGTTCTTTGGATAATATTTGAGTGATTAGTTTCATGCTAGCATGACCTAATCTCCTATGCTAAAGCCAAAGCATCTTCATTCAAAACCGAGAAACACATTTTATTGCAAAGATTACTGATGTCAATGGTGTATACGTTATTCTATTTTAATGCAATCATAGATGTGTTTTTATGTGGTTTTTTAATGATGCAAGCATTAGATTCGAATTTGATGATATATCCTTTATCACATAATTGACTAATGCTTAAGGGGTTATGTTTTAAACCATCAACTAACAAAACATCTTCAATAAAGAAGTTGGATTTGTTACTTATGTTGAATCTCGGATTTTGATGATGACATCAATTGTCATTTGTTATCTAATCCATATGTTGAGATAAGTGTGCAGGATTAACTACGATGAAAGTAAGACATGCAGCAGGAGTTGCGCTAGAGTCAGGACTATGATCACGTTGGGAGTTCGAGAGCTCGACGGAAGTTCGGACGGTCGTCAGAGGTTCTGAGGGAACATATCCGAGAAGTCCAGGAGCTTGCCAAAAGAAGCTCGTCTGAACTCGCCAAGTGGATCATCGCAAGTCCAGGAGTTTGTAGGAAGTACGCAGGAGCATCACCGAGGGTTCATCGGATGATCGACGGAAGTTCATCGGAAGCTCGCTGGAAGAAGCGATTGACGCACCGGAGCAAGTTGTCCTTCGAATTGTCATAGTTAGCACGATGATTAAGTTAGAAATGGGAGGTGATCCCATTAACTTAATCTTGGGGCAATTGGGCCCTTGAAAGACCCAATTGGGCCGAATGGATCAGCCCATTCGGACCCAGATGACTTGGCCAAAGGTGGCATCACCTGGGTCGGCGGTGGCACCGCCCAGGGCTCGGTCTCCGAGTTCTGTCTGGGCGGTGCAACCGCCCCTGACAAGCGGTGGAATCGCCTGAGCTCGGTCTCCGAGCTCTGGCTGGGCGGTGCAACCGCCCCAGTCAGGCGGTGGCACCGCCTGAGCTCGGTCTCCGAGCTCTGCCAAGCGGTGCAATCGCCCCTAACAAGCGGTGGCACCGCCCAGGAGCTCAGTCTCCGAGCTCTGATAGCGGTGCAACCGCCCTAGTCAGGCGGTGCAACCGCCAGACCCCGGAATTCCGGGAATTGACAGTTTTGAGCTCCAATTTCAAACTAGTTTGGGGCCTATATAAACCCCTCTTTCAGCAATGAAAGAGCAACAAAAACCACTGAAATCCTGATCTTACTCTGTGATTTTTAGAGCTCAAAAGTGTTGTATGAGTTAAAAGTTCTTCTCCCTCTTTTCTTCTAAGTTCAGATCTTTCAAGAGAGGAGAGAAAAGTTTATAAGGGTTGTCTCCTAAGCCCGTCAAAAGGAGTGAATCTGTAAAAAGGTGGTTGGCCTTCGCCTATTGAAGGAAGGCCTCTAGTGGACGTCGGCAACCTCATCGATGGAGGAAGCCGGAAGTGGATGTAGGTCAAGATTGACCGAACCACTCTAAATTGCGCTGCTCTCTGGTTTGCATTTACTTTGAGCTTATTATCCTTACTGCAAACCTCCTTCATAAGCTTACTGCCTTCTGCGCTTTTACGTTTGTGTTTCCAAGCTCAATACTTTCCGAATCGTGTTTAGACGAAATCGATTTTCTCGTACGAACATCGTATTTCAGTTTGCGCTTATATTCTGATTTTTGTCACAATAGCAAACTGCCTTAACAGATTCGTTTTTAACTACCTCTTGCCTAATCACAAGTTAAAGTGATTTACGAATCAAAGTTTCTACTGAAATCGGCATTGTCGTACGAACTCAGTTTTAAAATCCAGAAAGTTTTCCGCTGCACTAATTCACCCCCCCCCCCCCTCTTTGTGATCTTGATCCTAACAATTGGTATCAGAGCTCGGTTTACTCTCAAACGGATTAAAACCCAAAAGCGATAGCATACGCCGGAAATCAAAAGGGTCATTCTATTACACGTCCACCCATGTTCAATGGAATGGACTACACATATTGGAAGACCCGAATGAGGATCTTCCTTATTTCAATGGATTTTGAACTTTGGAATCTTGTTGAAAATGGTTTTTCGAAATCTTCTCTTCCAATGATCGAATGAAATGATTTGGAAAAGAAGACTTTCGCTCTTAATGCGAAGGCTATGAATGCCTTATTTTTTGCGCTTGACAAAAATGAGTTTAATCATGTTTCGGTTTGTGAAACCGCATTTGATATTTGGCATACACTCGAAGTGACTCACGAAGGCACAAGTAGAGTGAAAGAGTCAAAAATCAATCTCTTGATGCACTCTTTCGAACTTTTCCGAATGAAACCGAGCGAGACTATTGGCGACATGTACACCCGTTTCACGGATGTCATCAATGGTCTAAAAGGACTCGGCAAAAGTTTTTCGGATTTTGAGCTTGTAAATAAGATTATAAGATCCCTTCCTAAGAGTTGGGACCCTAAAGTCACTGCTATTCAAGAGGCTAAAGATTTAAGCAACTTCCCTCTTGAAGAACTAATCGGATCATTAATGACTTATGAAATGACATGCAAGGCTCATGAAGAGCAAGAAGACATCCTTCCAAAGAACAGGAAGGATATGGCACTTAGAACTTTAGATGACCACTTGAGAGAAAACTCAAGTGATGAGGATTGTGACGATGACTTGGCACTTCTAACAAAGAAATTCAAAAAATTCATTAAGAGAAACAAATTTAAACTTGAACCCAAAAGGGACCAAGTTATTTGCTATGAGTGCAAAAAGTTGGGACACTACAAGAGTGATTGTTCCCAAGCCAAGAAGAGAACATCAAAGAAGAAGGCGCTCAAAGCAACATGGGATGATTCGAGCGCATCCGAAGAAGAGGAGTCCAACACCGAGCAAGTTGCTCATTACGCCTTAATGGCTATCGGAGAAGAGGTAACAAATTTAATTGATGCAGATTTATCATTTGATGAATTATTAAATGCCTTCCATGATTTATTTGATGAATGCAAGATTATTAGTAGAAAATACAAATTGCTAAAAAAGGAGCATGATAGTCTTAATTGTGATTTCTATAAGTTAAAGACTGAATATCATGATAGTTTAGGCTCTTGTATCAAATGCCATGATCTAGAAACTATCCAAAAGCAAAACTTGCTACTCATGGATACCTTGAAGAAATTTGAGGTTGGTAGCAAGTCTTTGAACATGATCCTTATAAACAAGGGTCACGTTCCCAAAAGAAGGGGAATCGGATTCGTGAGAAATTCTCACCAAAATCCAACAACCTTCATAAAAGGCCCTATCCTACATGTTCAACACCAAAGCAAATGCAACTTTTGTTGCAAGCATGGACACAAAACGCATTATTGTCCATTCAAGAAAATTAGTCCGAACAAACTAATTTGGGTTCCTAAAGGAACCATGATAAACTCTATGCAACATGACAAACAATATAGATCAACCTTTGAGGCACCCAAAAGTAAATAGGTACCTAAAAATTATCCTTTCTTGTAGAGACATACACCATCACAAACTAGGAGCAAGAGATGGTATCTTGATAGTTGATGCTTAAGGCATATGACCGAAGATCCATCTCAATTCTCTAAGCTCACTAGCATAGAAGAAGGGTATGTCACCTTCGGAGTCAACAACAAGGGTAAAATCATTGGCAAAGGAACCATAGGTAACAAATCCAACTTCTTTATTGAAGATGTTTTGTTAGTTGATGGTTTAAAACATAATCTCTTGAGCATTAGTCAATTATGTGATAAAGGATATATTGTCAAATTTGAATCTAATGCATGCATCCTTAAAAAATCACACAACAACACATCTATGATAGCATTAAAACAAAATAACGTATACACCATTGACATCAATGATTTGTGTAATGAAATGTATTTTTCGATTTTAAATGAGGATGCTTGGCTATGGCACAAAAGATTAGGTCACGCTAGCATGAAACTAATTTCTCAAATATCATCCAAAGAACTTGTACGAGGAATTCCTCACATCAAGTTCATCAAGGATAATGTGTGTGATGCTTGTCAATTAGGAAAACAGATTAAGAGTAGTTTCAAATCTAAGAATCAAATAAGCACATCAAGGCCCTTACAATTGATCCATATGGACTTGTTCGGACCAATCTCTACATCAAGCCTAGGAGGTAGCAAATATGCCCTTGTCATTGTAGATGACTATAGTAGATACACATGGACTTACTTTTTGAAACACAAAAATGAATGCTTTAGATATTTCACCAAGTTTTGCAAACTTGTTCAAAATGAAAAAGGGTTTATGATTTCATCAATTCGAAGTGATCACGGTGGTGAATTTCAAAACCGTGATTTCCAAGAATTCTATGAATCTAATAGATTCAACCACAATCTAATGGATTCAACCACAACTTCTCTACTCCAAGAAATCCTCAACAAAATGGAGTAGTAAAAAGAAAGAATAGACATTTACAAAAAATGGCAAGAACCATGTTGAATGAACAAAGCCTACCCAAATTTTTTTGGGCCGAAGCTGTAAACACTGCATGCTATATTTTGAATAGAGTTTTAGTAAGACCCTTACTCACCAAAACTCCCTATGAGTTGTGGAACAATAAAAAACCTAATGTTTTATATTTTAAAGTTTTTGGGTGTAAGTGTTTTATCTTGAATGAGAAAGATGCCTTAGGAAAATTTGATGCTAAATCCGATGAAGGATTTTTTCTTGGTTATTCTTCGGTTTCTAAAGCTTTTCGTATCTTCAATAAAAGGACTTTAATAATAGAAGAATCCATTCATGTTGTTTTCAATGAGATTTTCGAAATCAAGAAAAATGACTTTGATGATGATGTTAATTTTGATTCTTTGAATTTAAATGAAACCCCTTCTCCAACTAGCAACTTTGATGATGATGCATCCACTTCCAAAACTTCCTTACCTAAGGACTGGAAGTATGTAGATGATCATCCTAAGGAGCTAATCCTAGGAGACACATCTAAGGGGGTTCAAACACGTTCATCTTTTAAAAATTCTTGTGCCAACGTCGCTTTTCTCTCCCAAATTGAACCTAAATGTATTGACGAAGCCATGAAAGATAATTCATGGATTATCGCAATGCAAGATGAGTTAAATCAATTTGAGAGAAATGAGGTGTGGAAGCTTGTTCCTAGACCAAATGACCTTTTAGTTATTGGTACTAAATGGGTCTTTAGAAACAAGCAAGATGAATATGGTATCGTGGTAAGAAACAAGGCTAGACTAGTGGCCAAAGGTTTCATCCAAGAAGAAGGTATCGATTACGAAGAAACCTTCACTCCTGTGGCTAGATTAGAAGCCATAAGGATGCTCCTTGCTTATGCTAGTAATAATAATTTTAAGTTATTTCAAATGGATGTTAAAAGCGCTATTCTAAATGGCTTTATCTCTGAAGAAGTTTATGTTGAACAGCCTCCCGGATTTGAAAATAATAGCCTCCCTAATCATGTATTTAAATTAACCAAAGCTCTCTATGGTTTAAAACAAGCCCCAAGGGCTTGGTATGATAGACTAAGTACTTTTCTTATTGAAAATAATTTCACAAAAGGCAAGGTCGATACTACATTATTTATCAAAAATTTTGAAAATAACTTTCTTATTGTTCAGATCTATGTTGATGACATTATCTTCGGTTCTACGAATGAATCTCTTTATGAATCTTTTGCTAAAACCTTGAGTCTCGAATTTGAAATGAGTTTGATGGGAGAATTAACCTTTTTCTTAGGCTTACAAATTAAGCAACTAAGCAATGGCATCTTTATTAGTCAAACTAAATATGCCCTAGATCTGCTAAATAGATTCAATATGAATAGCTCAAAAGTTGTTAACACTCCTATGAGCACCTCCACGAAGTTGGAAGTTGATGAAAGTGGAGAAAGCTTCGATCAAAAAACTTATAGGGGTATGATAGGAAGTTTACTTTATCTAACTACAACCAGACTAGATATTATGTTCAGTGTAGGACTTTGTGCTTGGTTTCAATTGAATCCTAAGATATCTCATCTCAAAGCAGTTAAAAGAATACTTAGATATCTTAAAGGAACCACAAATCTAGGATTATGGTATCTAAAATCCGAAAATTTTTAATTAATTGCTTATGCTGATGTGGATTTTGCTGGGTGTAGACTAGATAGAAAAAGCACATTAGGAACATGTCAATTTTTGGGACATTCTCTTATTTCATGGTCATCTAAGAAACAAAACTCGGTTGCTCTATCAACAACTGAAGCTGAATATATTGCAGCTAGTGCATGCTGTGCACAAGTTGTGTGGATGAAAAACACCTTAGAAGATTATAAAGTCCATCTTAAAAACATTCCCATTAAATGTGATAACACGAGTGCAATATGCTTAACAAAGAATCTCATTCAACACTCAAGAACAAAACATATTGATATTAGACATCACTTTATACGAGATCATGTTACTAATCATGATGTAATTATAGAATTCATAGATACTGAGCATCAACCAGCTGATATTTTTACAAAACCTCTAAGTGAAGAACAGTTTGATTTCATAAGAAGAGAATTAGGAATGTTGATGTGTCCGAATGTATAAACTTGTTAAAATTATTATTTGGATTTTTATTGATTGAATTACATGACAAAAATAACATGTTGGAAAAATTTTCATAAACGATGAGCATGTCCTCGTAGTCTTGCATGAATGTGTTAAATTAAATTTTTGGTTCCAATTGGATTTCACTATTCTCTTTCGGATTTTGATTCATATCATTAATTCTTGACAAGAATATTGCCTTTGAAAAATAAAATTGATGATTCCTTCTTGTAAAAGGAAGATATTTTTTGCATGGACTTTACTCAAAAAGATATCTTGATCCTTGTAAAGCATGCTATCGATTTGAACTACACAAATGGCCTTCCTCCATCATGCAAAAAGAATAATAAACAAGGAAGAATTTTTCACTCTATATATATACTCTCCATGTCATGGTCTTCTTGGGATGTTTGCATCATATATAAACGACATGAACCCACTTATGGCATTACATGTATATTCAAAAGATGCTTATATTGTTCTCCTTTTTATTGATGACAAAGGGGGAGAAGTATATGAATTGATACTATAAATGCCTTATTATGTTGAAAGAAACAGACATATGATCATTGATGCTATGCCATGTTTACTATGATTGCCATATTTGCATCATATTAAGATATCAAGAACTTGTATTGTAATTTTACATGTTGATATCTTTCCATATGATGAATTGCTATCATTACAATAATTCACATTTGAAATTTGAAAATGGATGTCGAGTCTTGACATCATACAAAGAGATACATCATGATAGGAATCATTATGAGAGTCTTGATAAGGTTAAATGACTTTAACTTATCAATATGTCTCTTGAATTCAAAGGCTTTGAATTCAAGAATGACTTATCTCAATTATGGCACATAGATAGGGAGAGTTAAGGTTAACTCCATTATCAATTGATTGTCATCATAAAAAAGGGGGAGATTGTTGAATCTCGGATTTTGATGATGACATCAATTGTCATTTGTTATCTAATCCATATGTTGAGAGAAGTGTGCAGGATTAACTACGATGAAAGTAAGACATGCAGTAGGAGTTATGCCGGAGTCAGGACTATGATCACGTTGGGAGTTCGAGAGCTCGACGAAAGTTCGGATGGTTGTTGGAGGTTCTACGGGAACATATCCGAGAAGTCCAGGAGCTTGCCAAAAGAAGCTCGTCTGAACTCGCCAAGTGGATCGTCGCAAGTCCAGGAGTTTGCCGGAAGTTCGCAGGAGCATCACAGAGGGTTCATCGGATGATCGACGGAAGTTCACCGGAAGCTCGCTGGAAGAAGCGATTGATGCACCGGAGCAAGTTGTCCTTCGAATTGTCGTAGTTAGCACGATGATTAAGTTAGAAATGGGAGGTGATCTCATTAACTTAATCTTGGGGCAATTGGGCCCTTGAAAGACCCAATTGGGCCGAATGGATCAGCCCATTCGGACCCAGATGACTTGGCCAGAGGTGGCACCGCCTAGGTCGACGGTGGCACCGCCCAGGGCTCGGTCTTCGAGTTCTGGCTGGGCGATGCAACCGCCCCTAACAGGCGGTGGAACTGCCTGAGCTCGGTCTCCGAGCTCTGGCTGGGCGGTGCAACCGCCCTAGTCAGGCGGTGGCACCGCCTGAGCTCGGTCTCCGAGCTCTGCCAAGCGGTGCAATCGCCCCTGACAAGCGGTGGCACCGCCCAGGAGCTCAGTCTCCGAGCTCTGATAGCGGTGCAACCGCCCTAGTCAGGCGGTGCAACCGCCAGACCCCGGAATTCCGGGAATTGACAGTTTTGAGCTCCAATTTCAAACTAGTTTGGGGCCTATATAAACCCCTCTTTCAGCAATGAAAGAGCAACAAAAACCACTGAAATCCTGATCTTACTCTGTGATTTTTAGAGCTCAAAAGTGTTGTATGAGTTAAAAGTTCTTCTCCCTCTTTTCTTCTAAGTTCAGATCTTTCAAGAGAGGAGAGAAAAGTTTATAAGGGTTGTCTCCTAAGCCCGTCAAAAGGAGTGAATCTGTAAAAAGGTAGTTGGCCTTCGCCTATTGAAGGAAGGCCTCTAGTGGTCGTCGGCAACCTCATCGATGGAGGAAGCCGGAAGTGGATGTAGGTCAAGATTGACCGAACCACTCTAAATCGCGCTGCTCTCTGGTTTGCATTTACTTTGAGCTTATTATCCTTACTGCAAACCTCCTTCATAAGCTTACTGCCTTCTGCGCTTTTACGTCTATGTTTCCAAGCTCAATACTTTCCGAATCGTGTTTAGACGTAAATCGATTTTCTCGTACAAACATCGTATTTTAGTTTGCGCTTACATTCTGATTTCTATCACAATAGCAAACTGCCTTAACAGATTCATTTTTAACTGCCTCTTGCCTAATCACAAGTTAAAGTGATTTACGAATCGAAGTTTTTGTTGAAATCGGCTTTGTCGTATGAACTCAGTTTTAAAATCCAGAAAGTTTTTCACTAATGCACTAATTCACCCCCCTCTTAGTGCTCTTGATCCTAACAACCTATAGTTTCTCTGTCAATGATTTTACCCTTGTTGTTGTCTCCGCAGATGACATAGCCTTCGTCTATGCCAGTGAGCTTAGAGAATTGAGACGGATCTCCGATCATATGCCTTGAGCTGTTAGGATTGGAGCGGCACTAAGAGGGGGGGGTGAATTAGTGCAGCGGATTAAAATTTCGGTTTCAGAAAAATCTTTCGCACAATAACAAACAATATCGATGAGAACCGATTTGGAAGCTTGATAACTTAGATATGTATGGAAGCGTAATGACTAAGTAAAGAAGTTTGTAGTATTTAAATGGCAAGAATAGGATGCAAACCAGATAACGCAGTAATTTTTAAAGTGGTTCGGTCAAAATGACCTACATCAACTTGCGAAGCCTTCTTCGAAGAGGCTCTCAACTTCCACTAGCAAATCTCTTGTAGGGGAAGGACTAATACCCCTCTTACAACATTTACAAGTGGTTCACACTCTTACAATTCTTTTTAACAAGATGGGAGGAGGTGAACACTTAAGCAATATGAAAAACAAGACTTGCTAAGACTATTATAAAGCTCTTAATCCAAACTATTGCTTTTCAAAAGGTGTATTCTCAGTTGAGAATTGAGGGGTATTTATAGGCCCCAAGAGGGTTCAATTTGGGCTCCAAATTTGAATTCCTCTTGGGTTTCCGAGACTGGCAGTGCCACCGCCTGTTGGTGGCGGTGCCACCGCCTATCAATGTCTTGTCAGGCAGGCGTACTAGCGGTGCCACCGCCAGTCACTTCGGGTTCTGGGTGGTGCCACCGCCCAGTCTAACAGTTCCACCGCCCATCCTTACAACTTTCTGGTTGGGCTTTACGTCCGACCCAAACCAAGTCTCTTTTGGGCCCAGTTGGCCCCTAACCAAGGTATAGGATTGTCCCTTAATCCTATCCCTAATTACATGTTAACTATATACCTAAAAACATAATCCTAAGCAAGTATTTAACCGGCCAACGTCAAGTTTTGTTTCGGCGAGCTTTCCCGCGTTCTTCCGGTGAACTTCCGATATGCCCTCTGGTTTCTTCCAACGGACTCCCAGTAGGTTCCCGATCTTGTGACGAGTTCAACGAGCAGCCGAGCCTTCTCGTTGATCTTTGCGAACCTCCAACGATCTCTTCGGCAGACTTCCGAAAGTTCCGACAAGTCTCCGATCTTTCTTGGTTGGTTCCGACAGCATCTCCGACGAATCTTCGGACTCTCAAACATCCATCGAACTTGACTCTGGTATCCTTGCTTTATGTTTTTAGGCTGTTATAGTAAATCCTGCACACTCAAATTCAATAATATGGATTAGATCAATTAACCCATCACTTGATTTCATCATCAAAATATGAGATTCAACAATCTCCCCCTTTTTGATAATGACAATCAATTGATGACAGAGTTAAACATAACTCCCCCTATCTATATGCCATATTGTGAGAAGATAAAACTACTTGAATTCGATCCCTTTGAATTCAAGCATAAATCGATAAGTTCTAACGTTGAACTTATCGTTGTCTTATTAAGCATGAGCAAATATGAACCTTCGTATTTCTCATAATTTTTAGCTATTGAAAATCATTTTCAAGTCAAATGATAGGAGATAATTTTCACTTTGACGAGAGATAAAAAATATGATAAAGATTTTCAACATGAATTTCATGATATGATATGATCAACCAATCTTACGATATACTCAAAGAATAAGATATGTAAAACAAGCAAGACATATAAGATAACCTTTTGCAATTCATATAAGTCATGCTATCGATGCGCATAAGTCATACAAGTCATCACTTCTCCCCCTTTGTCATCAACAAAAAAAAAGAAGAGAAGGAGATGAGACTTGAAGTACACAGTTTGTGATCAAAAGAAGGCAGCATAAAGATTAAACATACGAAATTCATCATTCAAAATTAATGTCGCAAGGAATATTTATCTAGATTCAAAACCAAATCAGCAAACATCTAGAATTTAACAATACATCTTAAAACAAAGGTTCAGTATTTGTTCAACAGAAGATGATGGACTTCTAACTTCACATGAAGAGTAATCAGAACAGAACAAGAAACTACATCGATTATTCCTTAGGAGGTAAGCCACAGTGCTGATATATGATATCGATTTTTTGATTCATTTGTCGTAGTTCCTTCAAAATTTCAATTTGCTGGATTTGAATTTGTTCTTGCTGTGATTTGGTCTAATTCAATTCTGCCATAATGAGTTCTTCGAAGGATGAAACAAGAGCCGAAGGTGCTGCGCCAAAGGTACTAGGAGGAGGAGATTCATTTCCCCTAAGAATTGGTGTTTCGGGGTGTTCTACTGGTGGGGGAATTGGATCAGTCCTTCTAGGTTGCCTAACCCATATACCGTTGCTAAATGTGCACCTAAGTCTTTTCAGCAGATTTCTATTAATGATGTTATACCGATCACTTTGAATTGTTTCTTCATCGGGTGAGATACAAATGTTATGGGCATGTAGGAATCGAGTGATTAACCCTCCATATGGCAACATAGTATCTTTAGCTGTAATATCTTGCATGTGTTACCGGATTGAGTATCCAAAACAGTTATGTTGACTGGTCATAATCCAATACATGGTGCTTATTTCTATTTGACTCATTTCATCAAGATGAAATTGCTTAGGGAATAGTATGCTAGTTATGATATGATGAAGGATTTTAAAGTTAAAGGGCAGTAGATGCTCACAACTCTTGGGTATTATGCCGAGGTACAAAAATAGTTTCGACGGCTTCGGAGTAGGTTGCTCCGATTGTGTTGACATCCCATTTACCTCTAAAATAACAGCCCCTATCTTTTTCAGTGATTCCAATTAGTTCACAAATAGTACTATCAAAAATTCTAATTTGTGTTCCTAGTAGGTAAGTACTTAGGCTATCATTATCCACATATAAGTTTGCATAAAATAGCCTGACTAACCTAGGATAGACTGGTTCATTTAATTGTAATAGAGGTAGGGCATCTAGATGTGCAAACCACCTAATAGGTTCCAGGTTTCCTAGTTCATTGAGATCAACATGTTTACCCTTATGGATACATCTAGTTTCGAAGTTTGGAAACCAAAGAGCTACTTCTTTGGATCTAAAAAGGTCTTGGTCATATGAATCTCCTTCAACCCTTTTCCCTTTTGATCTTTTAGGAGTCATTATCTAGATATGATAGATGAAACTGTAAGGAGTAGATAAACTAATGAGAAGAGGGGAAAAATTTCAGATTTGACCTTATTGAGAATCTCTTAGAAGATGGAGAGCTTGGACCAACAAGAATCACTTTCCTAGGCTTCTAAATGCTGGAATGAAGCTTTGGAGAGGTTGTGGGAGAAGTAGAGGCGATTCCTCACGGGTTGGGGGTGGTGTCACCTCCGGCCCTAACCCCTCGGGTTATAAAAGGGCTCTCGGGCGGTGCTACCGCCGATTCTAGCGGTGCCACCGCTGGCTTGCCGCGGAAGAAAAAAAGAAAATTTTTCTTCCCCCTTCTTGATTTCCAAAGGTGTTTGACTCAAGAAAGGTTGAGATATTGAGTTGTACTTTAATATATCGTTTGGAATCGAAAGAAGAGAATGAAATCAAATCCACAAAAGAACGGAACAAGGATGAGACATTCTTCGAAAAATACATTCAAACAAACTTACTTTAAGGGACAATTTAACATGCCTAGTTCCCTTCTAATAAATTCAAATTGGTCTTCATTTAAGGCTTTTGTAAAAATATCTGCTAATTGATGCTTTGTGTCAATAAATTCTGGAACAACATTATTGTTAATAACATGATCGCATATGAAATGATGTCTAATATCTATATGCTTAGTTCTAGAGTGCTGAATTGGATTTTTGGTAAGACATATGGCACTTATATTATCACATTTTATGGGAATGATTTTCAAGTGAATTCCATAGTCTTCTAATGTATTTTTCATCCAAACAACTTGTGCACAGCATGCACTTGCAACAATGTATTCAGCTTCCGCCGTAGATAGTGCAACTGAATTTTGTTTCTTGGAAGTCCAAGAAATAAGTGCATGTCCTAAAAATTGGCATGTTCCGGATGTACTTTTTTTATCTATCCTGCATCCGCCAAAATCGGCATCTGCATAAGTTATTAAATCAAATTTATCAGACTTTGGATACCACAATCCTAAATTTGGAGTTCCTTTAAGATATCTAAATATTCTTTTAACACTCTTAAGATGAGATAGTTTAGGATTAGATTGAAATCCAGTGCAAAGTCCTACACTAAACATGATGTCCGGTCTAGTCGTGGTAAGGTAGAGTAGACTACCTATCATTCCCCTATATGTTTTTTGATCGAAATTTTCACTATTTTCATCCATATCTAACTTAGTCGAAGTACTCATAGGGGTGTTTATTGCTCTTGAATTATTCATGTTAAATCATTTTAACAATTCTAATGTGTATTTAGATTGGTTAAGAAATATACCATCACTAAGTTGTTTGATTTGTAATCCTAGAAAGAAGGTTAATTCACCTATTTAACTCATTTCAAATTCATGACTCATACATTTGGCAAATGATTTACATAGCGATTCATCCGAAGAACCAAAAATAATATCGTCAACATAAATTTGTACAATAAGAAAATTATTTTCAAAGTGTTTGATAAACAATGTAGTATCAACCTTGCCTTTGGTAAAATTATTTAAAATAAGAAAGGAACTAAGCCTTTTATACCAAGCTCTAGGGGTTTGTTTCAAGCCATAGAGAGCCTTAGTCAATTTGAATATATGATTGGGAAGAAGAGAGTTTTCAAATCCGGGAGGTTGTTCAACATATACTTCTTCAGAAATAAAACCATTCAAGAAAGCACTTTTGACATCCATTTGAAACAGTTTAAAATTATTACTACTAGCATAGGTAAGGAGCATCCTAATGGCTTCTATTCTTGCCACAGGAGCGAAGGTTTCTTCGTAGTCGATACCTTCTTCTTGGTTGAAACATTTGGCCACTAATCTAGCATTGTTTCTAACCACGATACCGCATTCGTCTTGCTTGTTTCTAAAGACCCATTTAGTACCAATTACTAAATGGTCACTAGGTCTAGGAACAAGCTTCCATACCTCATTCCTCTCAAATTGGTTCAATTCTTCTTGCATTGCAATGACCCAAAAATCATCTTTTAAGGCCTCGTCAATGCATTTTGGTTCGATTTGAGAAAGGAAGGCGGCATTGGCACAAAAATTTTTGAAAGAAGAGCGAGTTTGAACCCCTTCTGATGTATCTCCTATAATTAGCTCCTTTGGATGAGCATCCACATACTTCCATTCCTTAGGTAAGGAAATTTCGGAAGAAGATGCATCCAAGTTGCTATTTTGAGGAGGGGGTTCATTTAAATTCAAATTATCAAAACCAAGATCATCATTAAAATCATTGTTCTTTAAATCAGAAATTTCATTAAAAACTACATGAATAGACTCTTCTATAACTAAGGTTCTTTTGTTAAAAACACGAAAAGCCTTAGAAACGAAAGAGTAACCAAGAAAGATGCCTTCATCGGATTTAGCATCAAATTTTCCTAAGGCATCCTTTTCATTCAAAATAAAGCATTTGCAACCGAAAACTTTAAAATAAGAAATATTTAGTTTTTTGTTATTCCATAATTTATAGGGAGTTTTTGATGAAGACGGTCTTATTAGAACCCTATTCATGATGTAGCAAGCCGTATTTACGGCTTCGGCCCAAAAATACTTGGGTAGACTATGTTCATTTAATATAGTTCTTGCCATTTCTTATAGGTTTCAATTTTTTCTTTCAACTACTCCATTTTGTTGAGGATTTCTTGGAGTGGAGAAGTTATGATTGTATCCATTAACTTCACAAAGATTTTGGAAATCACAGTTTTGAAATCCGCCACCGTGATCACTCTGAATTGATGAAATCATGAAGCCCTTTTCATTTGAGTGAGTTTACAAAATTTTGAGAAGCACTTGAAACAATCACTTTTGTGGACTAAGAAATAGGTCCAAGTGTACCTAGTATAGTCATCCACAATTACAAAAGCAAATTTGTTTCCTCCTAGACTTGTTGTGTCAATTGGTCCAAATAAGTCCAAATGGATCAATTGTAGCGGTCTAGTGGTGCTAATTTGATTTTTTTGTTTGAAACTAGTTTTTATTTGTTTACCTAGTTGACATGCATCACATACTTTGTCCTTAGTAAACTTCATATTTGGAATCCCTCGAACTAATTCTCTAGATGAGATCTTAGATATTAGTTTCATGCTTGAATGGCCTAATCTCCTATACCAAAGCCAAGCATCATCATTTAGAGCGGAGAAGCACATTTCATTACTTAGTTCATCAAGGTTAATGGTGTAGACATTATTTTATTTTAATGCAATCAAAGTCATGTTATTGTTTGGTTTTTCGATAATACACATATTTGATTCGAATCTAACGATATAACCTTTATCGCATAATTGACTAATACTCAAGAGATTATGTTTCAATCCATCAACTAGTAAAACATCATCAATAGAAAAACTTAATTTGTTACCAATAGTTCCCTTGCCAATGATTTTGCCTTTGTTGTTGTCTCCGAAGGTGACGTACCCTTCTTCTTTCCTAGTGAGTATAGAGAAATAAGATGGATCTCCAGTCATATGTCTTGAGCATCCACTATCGAGATACCATCTCTTGCTCCTAGCTTATGGGTTTGTCTACAAAAGAGGATGATTTTTAGGTACCCATTTGATTTTGGGTCCCTTAAAAATTGATCCACTAATTTTGTTATTCATTATTGAATCATTTGTCATTCCTTTAGGAACCCATATTAATTTTTGTGGACTAATTTTCCTAAATGGATATTTGTTGGCAATATGTCCGGATTTGCAACAAAAGTTGCATTTCATATAAGATGAAACATGTAATGTAGGTCCTTTTATGAAAGTGGTAGGATTTTGATGTAATCCTTTTACAAATCCAATTCCACTTCTATTTGTGACATGACCCTTGTTTGTAAGGATCATATCTAATCCTTTGCTACCAACCTTAAACTTGTTTAAGGTTGCTTTAAGAATCAAATTTTTATTTTTTATTGCTTCTAAATGTTCACATTTAGAGCATGGGGGAGTTTGAAGACTATCAAACTTATTTTGTAGTAAAACATGCTCTTTCTTTAAGATACTTAACTTCTTACTAATAGTTTTACATTCATCAAATAATTCATGAAAAGCGATAGAGAGTTCTTCAAAAGATAAATCTTCATTAAATAAATCACATACCTCTTCTCCTAAAGCCATTAGTGCGAAGTTTGCCTCCTCTTTGTTGCTAGCTTCTTCACTTTCCGAATCCCTTGAATCGTCCCAAGTTGCCTTTAGAGCTTTCTTCTTCTTTGGTTGCTTCTTCTTGGCTTGGGGGCATTCATTTTTTAAATGCCCTGGCTTCTTGCATTCATAGCATATCACTTGATCCTTTTTATGTTCAAGTCTGTTTTTGGTGTTGTTCTTAAATTTGTTCTTTCTTAAAAATTTTTTGAATTTTTGAGTCAAGAGTGCAATGTCATTTTCACTGTCCTCATCACTTGATGTTCCTTTCAAGTGATCTTCCTGTGATGTGAGTGTCATATCCTTCCTGTTCTTTGGAAGGGGGTTCTCGAGTTCGTCATAATCTTGACATGTCGTTTCATAGGTCATTAGAGAACCAATAAGTTCTTCAAGAGGGAATGTTTTGAGGTCCTTGGCCTCTTAAATGGCCGTAACTTTTGGATCCCAACTTTTAGGAAGAGATCTTGAGATTTTATTTACTAGTTCAAAGTTAGAAAAATCTTTACCAAGAGCTTTGAGTCCATTGATGACATCCGTGAAACGGGTGTACATGTCTCCGATGGACTCACTTGGTTTCATTCGGAAAAGTTCATAAGAGTGCACAAGGATGTTGATTTTGGACTCTTTCACTCGGCTAGTGCCTTCATGAGTGACTTCAAGAGTTCTCCAAATATCAAAAGCCGAATCACAAATTGAAACACGATTAAACTCATTTTTGTCTAGTGCACAAAACAAGGCATTCATAGCCTTTGCATTAAAGCAAAAACCTTCTTCTCTGATTCATTCCATTCGCTCATCGGAAGAGAAGATTTTTGAAATCCGTTTTCAACAATAGTCCAAAGCTCAAAATCCATGGAAATGAGGAAGATCCTCATACGGGTCTTCCAATACGTGTAATCCGACTCATTAAACATAGGTGGACGTGTGATAGAATGTCCCTCATGCATGCCGGAGTAAGCCATCTCTCTTGGGTATTAAACCAAATATGAGAGTAAGCCTTGCTCTGATACCAATTGTTAGGATCGGAGCGGCACTAAGAGGGGGGGTGAATTAGTGCAATGGATTAAAATTTCGGTTTCGAAAAAATCTTTTGCACGATAACAAATAATATCGATGAGAACCGATTTGGAAGCTTGATAACTTAGAGACGTATGGAAGCGTAATGACTAAGTAAAGAAGTTTGCAGTATGTAAATGACAAGAATAGGATGCAAACCAGATAACACAGTAATTTTTAAAGTGGTTCGGTCAAAATGACCTACATCCACTTGTGAAGCCTTTTTCGAAGAGGCTCCCAACTTCCACTAGCAAATCTCTTGTAGGGGAAGGACTAATACCCCTCTTACAACCTTTACAAGTAGTTCACACTCTTACAATTCTTTTCAACAAGATGGGAGGAGGTGAACACTTAAGCAATATGAAAAACAAGACTTGCTAAGACTATTATAAAGCTCTTAACCCAAACTATTGTTTTTCAAAAGGTGTATTCTCAGCTGAGAATTGAGGAGTATTTATAGGCCCAAGAGGGTTCAAATTTGGGCTCCAAATTTGAATTCCTCTTGGGTTTCCGAGACTGGCGGTGCCACCGCCTGTCATTGTCTTGTCAGGCAAGCGTACTGGCGGTGCCACCACTTGTCAGTGGCTGTGCCACCGCTTGGTCTCGGGTGCTGGGCGGTGCCACCGCCTAGTCTGGTAGTGCCACCGCTTATCACTTCGGGTTCTGGGCGGTGCCACCGCCCATCCTTACAACTTCCTGGTTGGGCTTTACGTCCGACCCAAACCAAATCTCTTTTGGGCCCAATTGGCCCCTAACCAAGGTATAGGATTGTCCCTTAATCCTATCCCTAATTACATGTTAACTACATACCTAAAAACATAATCCTAAGCAAGTATTTAACCGGCGAACGTCAAGTTTTGTTTCAGCGAGCTTTCCCACGTTCTTTTGGTGAACTTCCGATATGCCCTCTGGTTTCTTCCAGCAGACTCCTAGCAGGCTCCCAATCTTATGACGAGTTTAACGAGTAGCCGAGCCTTCTCAGTGATATCTGCGAACCACCAACAATCTCTTCGGCAGACTTCCGAAAGTTTTGACAAGTCTCCGATCTTTCTTGGTTGGTTCCGATAGCATCTCCGACGAATCTTCGGACTCTCATGTTAGGATCGGAGTGGCACTAAGAGGGGGGGGTGAATTAGTGCAGCGGATTAAAACTTCAGTTTTAATAAATCTTTCGTACGATAAGAATAATGTTTCGTTTGAAACTATTTCAATTGTGTTGAAAGCGTACGTAATAAGATGAGGGCAGTGAACTTAGCAAAGTAAAGGTTTGCAGAAAGATAAATGCATAAACATAAACGCAAACCGGAGATTACGCCGATTTTAGAGTGGTTCGGTCAAATGACCTACATCTACTTGCGAGGCCCCTCTTCGATGAGGCTCCCACCATCCACTAGCAAATCTCTTGAAATGAAAGGACAAATACCCCTCTTACAACCTTTTACAAACAGTTCAACCTCTTACAAATTTTCAGCAAGAAAGGAGAACTTTTCTAGCAAATTGAAAACTAGACTTGCTAAGACTTTCTAAGACTTTTCTCTTAATCAATTGCTGCTCAAAAAGTTATAATCTCAGCTGAGATTTGAGGGGTATTTATAGGCCTCAAGATGATTCAAATTTGGGCTCCAAATTTGAATTCTCGTGAAGTTCCCGATGCTGGCGGTGCCATCGCCTATCAATGGCGGTGCCACCGCCTGTCAGTGTCAAGAGCTGACAGTGCTAGGCGGTGCCACCGCCCAGCTCAGGCGGTGCCACCACCTGGCTCTCGAGCAATGGGCGGTGCCACCACCCAGCCCAGGCGGTGCAACTGCCCAGTCTGGCAGTGCCACCGCCAGACTTTTTGGTTGACTGGTTGGGCTTCAAACTTAGCCCAAACCCAGTCTAATTTTGGGCCCAGTTGGCCCCTAACCAGGATATAGGATTATTTCTTAATCCTAATCCTAATTACAAGTTAACTACTTAACAAAACACATCCCAAGCAATATTTCAACCGCGAACGTCGAGTCTTGTTCCGGCGAGCTTTTTCCGACGGGCTCCTAGCAAGCTCCCGAACTTGTGATGACTTTAATGAGTAGCCGAGCCTTCTCGGTGATCTCCGTGAACCTCCGACGATCTCTTCGGTGAACTTCCGAAAATTCCGACAGGTTCCCGATTTCTTCTCGGTTGGTTCTGGCAGCATCTCTGACGATTCTTCGGACTCTTAAACGTCCATCGAACTTGACTCCGGTATCCTTGCTTTGTGTTTTCTGGTTATCATAGTTAGTCCTGAACACTTAAGCCAAAACTCTACTCCGATCTAGACAATTATTACAATGCGAATTGACATTCCATTGCCCGGCACGTCATTGGTTGGTGCTTCATCCGATTCTTCAGCGCATCGTCCTCTTTTGCGGCTTGTTGCCCAATCGACGGTTGACCTCCGCAACCCTGATATCCTTGGCGTAATTCCGCTCTCCTTGGCCCGATGCCCGACGTCCGAAGCCTTCTGCCGTCCAATATCCTGACGTGATCTCCTCCGGCGCATCGTCAATTCCTCCTGCGTTAATTGTCTAATCCTGATCGAGTAGACCTGCATCACTCAAAATGTAGTTTAAATTATAAACACATATCAAGTGGTTTCATCATCAAAATATGAGATTCAACAATCTCCCCCTTTTTGATGATGACAACCACTTGATGACGGAGTTAACCTTAACTCCCGGAGTTTAAACAAACTTCCCCTATCAATATGCCATATTGATATAACCTTGAATTCAAGCAGAATTCAAGTCATTGCAATATTCATCATGAATCATCATGAACATATGCATAAACTTATGCATATTATGTCATCAACATACTTCTCCCCCTTTGTCATCAACAAAAAGGAGAAATACAACAATTCTTTGTGTTGGTAATATAAGTTCAACTCATTGCATGCAAAACATAATATTAAGTTTTATCATCATGCAGTTTTGAAGCTAGAAAATTTAGCAAGTAATGCATCATGCTTAGGACATTCAAGCTATCAAGTTTTAGATATGCAAGTTTTACAGCATATAAGATAGCACTTTTGGTATTGTTCAAGATAGTAAGTTCTACATCATGCAAGCTAGCAATATTGAGATGTTCAAGAAAGCAACTCTTGCTTCTTGAAATATGCAAATTTGTCAAGTTTTGCTAGATGTGCAAGTTAGCATTTTTGCCTCTTAAGATAGGCAAGATAGCACATTTGCTTCTTTTGAGATAGCAACTTTTTGCTTCTCTTTAGACTACAAGCTAGCAATGTTTACGATATGTAAGTTTCACAATATACAAGGTAGCAAAAATTTCGAAAGCAAATGTAAGATTGCTTCTTGAGATAGGCAAGATAGCACTTTTGCAATTTTTGTTTCTTAAGATAGGCAAGCTTGTGATGTTCAAAATAACAAGCTCTTTCTTCTAGAAGTGTCATTTTTGCTTTCTTTGCAAAGTGTAAGCTAGCAAAATGTTTGAAAAAGTGATCAAGTTTTGCAACATACAAGCTAGCAAAAATGCCAAACTAGAAAGAGATAATATTTTACATGAGGCAAGCAAACAATTTGGCAAATGTTACATTTGCATCTTCTCTTTTGAGAAGTGCAATTTTTTGCTTTCTTCTTGAATTGTGCAAGCTAGTTAGTTTGCCTCTTTTCATGATGTCCACGCTAGAAATTCTTGCTCCCCCTTTGTCATTGTCAAGAAGAAGGGAAGACCCTTATATCAATTTTCATATTATGACAAAGGTAAGTATCATTCTTATTTATGCATCATTATATATTCAAATTAAAACATACACAATTTCAATAACCTTATTTTTCATGCATGATACCAAAAAATAAATCAATCATCATTAATAAGCATATCATACATGATACTCAAACATTAAAATTTTCAAGTATTTATCAACATGTTGATCATGATACCAAACATTCATCATTTAACGCATTTCAATCATTATTTCAATCATCACTATAACTCATCATGCACATGATGTAAAATCATCTAACATGATACAAACATTTATTTTCAAAATGTTTATCACTATTTTCATGTATGATAATAAAGTATTCATGATGCATATATCATCACAATACAAAGCAATTGCATGCATAATTTCAAAGTATAAATATTTCAAATCATGAAGATATTAACTTGTCAAATTTCATCCGATCATTCATGATTATAACTTTTCATTTGTATACATCAAAATAATATCAAGAGTATTTTATGCATAATTTTAATCACCACATAAGGAATATCAAGAAGAAAGTAATTGGGTGATGCGATGAACATTTCATGAATAGAAGGAATTGTATAAAAATCATATCATGAAGGATTAGAACATATGAATACCAAAAGGCATGATTTCTTTTCGAAAAACCTACTCATAAATAATCAAAAGAAAATCTTAGGAGATTGATTAATGAAAAAATCTTGATTCATAATAAATCTTAATTTGTAAATATCACGGAATCAAGATCATGATTTTGAATAAAACTCATTCAAATTCAAATCATCCAAATCATCAAAATCTCAACATTTCTTTCAAGAGATTCAAAATGGCATAGATAGTTTTATTGGTCTCTTAGGTAGAAATCAATAAGATAAATGATTACATTTCATTTTTATAAATTTCTATTCATATGATTTGCTTCTTATGATCATGCCTTAGTCTTTATATGCCAAATCAATATAAGCATTAAAGTTCAAGATGTAAAGGCAAAATCTTATAAGACAACTCATTTATAAAATATTCATCATGTTTATTTTCATGAGATTCATAAGATTGGTAAAATAAATTCATTAATCTCAATAGAATAGAAAATTCATTTCCATTTCATACAATTGATTTCATGTGAGAGTGTTCAAGTCTGAAAACATTGTATCATCATTTAAAGTCAAAACGTAAGTTTCATCATAAAGCCGTCAAGCCCAAACACATCAAAAATAAAACATCATGATATCACATCTATCATCAAAAGACTATCAAGAAATTCATACATAGATGTACATGCACTATGTCATCTTAATATGTCATGAGAATGTCATCTTAATTCGTCATAAAAATGATTAAACCAAAAACATGTTAATCCAAAATGAGAGTATCAAATCAACATTTACTTCAAAAACTCATGCATGACATAAAATCATCAAAATACACATGCATGGATTAATCCTAAGCATTATCACATATCATATAACTATAATCCATAATGTTGCATACATCATTCAACATTTCAAAACATAACATGCATGAAACCTTAGCAATATACTTTTCATTGATCAAATTTTTAATTTTTTTTCAAATATGCTAAAAAAGAAAAACATGATATAATTTTTGAAAAATATTTTTTTTTTTATTTCCTATTCCTACTATCTAAATTAAGAACTCATGAAAAACTTCAAGTAATTTCAAAATAATTCAAGAGAGTTGAGTTACTTACCTTGTAGTCGAAGCCCGTCAAAGCCCAATTCGCCGTTTCACCTTTGGAAGTTCTTGATTCATCCTTGGGTGCCTTCCTTTTCTTTGGCCTCTTCCTCCATTCAAGTTCATTGTTCATTTTAGATTTTTGTTTAATGAACTTATTAAGAGTTGGTGTTCGAAGTTTAAGTTCATCATTGTCCTCATCACTTGAGTCATCGCTCAAGCGGTATTCATTTGTCTGAGGTTCCAAATCCTTCCTGTTCTTTGGAAGGTGATTCAAGTGTTCATTGTGTTCATCATGTGCATTGCGCACCATTTCTATTGTCATTAATGTGCCGATAAGTTTTTCAAGTGGAAAAATATTTAAATCTTTTGTTTCTTGTATTGCCGTTACTTTTGATTCCCAAGCTTTAGAAAGTGATCGTAAAACTTTACTAACAAGTTCAAAATTCGAGAAACATTTGCCAAGAGCTTGTAAACCATTGACGACATCCGTGAAACGGGTGTACATGTCAACAATGGTTTCGCTCGGCTTCATTTGAAAAAGCTCGAAGTCATGCTTTAAAATGTTGATTTTCGAATCTTTAACTCTAGAAGTGCCTTCGTGTGTGATTTCAAGAGTGTGTCATATGTCAAAAGCCGTTTCGCATAAAGAAACCCGATTGAACTCATTTTTGTCCAAAGCGTAAAACAAGGCATTCATAGCCTTTGCGTTTAAAGAAAACATCTTCTTCAACAAATCATTCCATTGGTTCATTGGAAGAGAAGACATTTCAAATCCATTTTCGACTATGTGCCATAAATTCAAATCCAAAGAAAGTAAGAAAACTCTCATTCGAGTTTTCCAATAAGTGTAGTCCATCCCATTGAAAAAGGGAGGACAAATGAGAGAGTGACCCTCTTGAAAGCCGTAAAGAGCCATTTCTATTTGGGTGTTAAACCAAGGTAGAAAAACCTCGCTCCGATACCAATTGTTAGGATCAGAGTGGCACTAAGAGGGGGGGGTTGAATTAGTGCAGCGGATTAAAACTTCGGTTTTAATAAATCTTTCGTACGATAAGAATAATGTTTCGTTTGAAACCGTTTCAATTGCGTTGAAAGCGTACGTAATAAGATGAGGGCAGTGAACTTAGCAAAGCAAAGGTTTGCAGAAAGATAAATGCATAAACATAAACGTAAACCAGAGATTACGTCAATTTTAGAGTGGTTCGGTCAAATGACCTACATCCACTTGCGAGGCCCCTCTTCGATGAGGCTCCCACCTTCCACTAGCAAATCTCTTGAAATGGAAGAGCAAATACCCCTCTTACAACCTTTTACAAACAGTTCAACCTCTTACAAATTTTCAGCAAGAAAGGAGGAGAACTTTTCTAGCAAATTGAAAACTAGACTTGCTAAGACTTTCTAAGACTTTTCTCTCAATCAATTGCTGCTCAAAAAGTTGTAATCTCAGTTGAGATTTGAGGGGTATTTATAGGCCTCAAGAGGATTCAAATTTGGGCTCCAAATTTGAATTCTCGTGGAGTTCCCGATGCTGGCGGTGCCACCGCCTGTCAGTGGCGGTGCCACCGCCTGTTAGTGTCAGGCGCTGACAGTGCTAGGCGGTGCCACCGCCCAGCTCAGGCGGTGCCACCACCTAGCTCTCGGGCAATGGGCGGTGCCACCACCCAGCCCAGGCGGTGCCACCGCCCAGCTCTCGGGTGCTGGGCGGTGCAACTGCCCAGTCTGGCAGTGCCACCGCCAGACTTTTTGGTTGACTGGTTGGGCTTCAAACTTAGCCCAAAGCCAGTCTAATTTTGGGCCCAGTTGGCCCCTAACCAGGATATAGGATTATTTCTTAATCCTAATCCTAATTACAAGTTAACTACTTAACAAAACACATCCTAAGCAATATTTCAACCGCGAACGTCGAGTCTTGTTCCGGCGAGCTTTTTCCGACGGGCTCCTAGCAAGCTCCCGAACTTGTGATGACTTTAATGAGTAGCCGAGCCTTCTCGGTGATCTCCGTGAACCTCCGACGATCTCTTCGGCGAACTTCCGAAAATTCCGACAGGTTCCCGATTTCTTCTCGGTTGGTTCCGGCAACATCTCCGACGATTCTTCGGACTCTTAAATGTCCATCGAACTTGACTCTGATATCCTTGCTTTGTGTTTTCTGGTTATCGTAGTTAGTCCTGAACACTTAAGCCAAAACTCTACTCCGATCTAGACAATTAATACAATGCGAATTGACATTCCGTTGCCCGGCACGTCATTGGTTGGCGCTTCGTCCGATTCTTCGGTGCATCATCCTCTCTTGCGGCTTGTTGCCCAATCGGCGGTTGACCTCTGCAACCCCGATATCCTTGGTGTAATTCCGCTCTCCTTGGCCCGATGCCCGACGTCCGAAGCCTTCTGCCGTCCAATATCCTGACGTGATCTCCTCCGGCGCATCGTCAATTCCTCCTGCGTTAATTGTCTAATCCTGATCGAGTAGACCTGCATCACTCAAAATGTAGTTTAAATTATAAACACATATCAAGTGGTTTCATCATCAAAATACGAGATTCAACATCTCAAACGTCCATCGAACTTGACTCCGGTATCCTTGCTTTATGTTTTTAGGCTGTCGTAGTAAATCCTGCACACTCAACTTCAATAATATGGATTAGATCAATTAACCCATTACTTGATTTCATCATCAAAATCCGAGATTCAACATGAGCATCCACTATCAAGGTAACATCTCTTGCTCCTAGCTTGTGATGGTGAATGCCTCTACAAAAAAGGATAATTTTTAGGTACCCATTTACTTTTGGGTGCCTTAAAAACTGATCTACATTATTTATTATGTTGCATAGAGTTTATCATGGTTCCTTTAGGAACCCAAATCAGTTTGTTCGGACTAATTTTTTTGAATGGACAATGATACATTTTATGTCCATGTTTGCAACAAAAGTTGCATTTGCTTTTGTGCTGAACATGTAAGATATGGCCTTTTATGAAGGTGGTTGGATTTTGGTGCAGACTTCTTACAAATCCGATTCCATTTCTTTTGGGAACGTGACCCTTATTTGTAAGGATCATGTTCAAAGACTTGCTAACAACCTCGAATTTCTTCAAGATGTCCATAAGTAGCAAGTTCTCCTTTTGGAGAGTTTCTAGATCATGGAATTTTTCACATTGAGCTAAACTATCATGATATTCAGTTTTTAATTTATCAAAATTACTAACAAGACTATCATGCTTATTTTTCAGCAATTTATTTTTTCTACTAATTATTTTGCATTCATCAAATAAGTCATGAAAGACATTTAATAATTCATCAAATGATAAATCTGCATCAATTAAATTTGTTACGTCCTCTCCGATGGCCATTAGGGCATAATGAGCAACTTGCTCGGTGTTGGACTCCTCTTCTTCGGACGTGCTCGAGTCATCCTACGTTGCTTTGAGCGCCTTCTTTTTTGATGTTCTCTTCTTGGCTTGCGGACAATCACTTTTGTAGTGTCCTGACTTTTTGCACTCGTAGAAAATAACTTGATCTTTTTTGGATTCAAATTTATTTTTTATGTCATTTTTAAATTTGTTTCTCTTAATGAATTTTTTGAATTTCCTTGTTAGAAGTGCCAAGTCATCGTCACAATCCTCATCACTTGAGTTTTCTTTCAAGTGGTCATCTAAAGTTCTAAGTGCCATATCCTTCCTGTTCTTTGGAATGATGTCTTCTTGCTCTTCATGAGCCTTGCAAGTCATTTCATAGGTCATTAATGACCCGATTAGTTCTTCAAGAGGGAAGTTGTTTAAATCTTTAGCCTCTTGAATAGCAATGACTTTAGGGTCCCAACTCTTATGAAGGGATCTTAGAATCTTATTTACAAGCTCAAAATCCGAAAAACTTTTGCCGAGTCCTTTTAGACCATTGACGACATCCGTGAAATGGGTGTACATGTCATCAATAATCTCGCTCGGTTTCATTCGGAAAAGTTCAAAAGAATGTATCAAAAGATTGATTTTTGACTCTTTCACTCTACTTGTGCCTTCGTGAGTCACTTTGAGTGTATGCCAAATATCAAACGCGGTTTCATAAACCGAAACACGATTGAACCCATTTTTATCAAGCGCACAAAATAAGGCATTCATAGCCTTTGCATTAAGAATGAAAGTCTTCTTCTCCAATTCATTCCAATCGATCATTGGAAGAGAAGACTTTGAAAATCCATTTTCGATAAGATTCTAAAGGTAAAAATCCATTGAAATAAGGAAGATCCTCATTCGGGTCTTCCAATAGGTGTAGTCCGTCCCATTGAACATGGGTGGACGTGTAATAGAGTGGCCCTCTTGGTTTCCGACGTATGCCATCTCTCTTGGGTTTTAATCCGTTTGAGAGTTAACCCTGCTCTGATACCAATTGTTTGGATCAAGAGCACTAAGAGGGGGGGGGGGGTGAATTAGTGCAGCGAAAAACTTTCGACGATTTAAAACGATGTTCGTACGATAAAGATGATTTCGATAAGAAAGTCGATTCGGAAATCACTTTAACTTGTGATCAAGCGAGATGCAGTTAAAGTACAGATATAGAGATAGTTTGCAGTTAAGATAGAGAATAGAATGTAATTGCAAACCGAAATATGATGTTCCTATGATAAAAGCGATTTCGGTATGAAAGCCGATTTGAAAGTTGCTTTAACTTAGATTAGGCGAAGTGCAGTTAAAGTAAAGCTATGGAGGCAGTTTGCAGTTAAGATAGAGAACAGAAAGTAAATGCAAACTGAGATTTAGAGTGGTTCAGTCAATCTTGACTTACATCCACTTTTGGCTTCCTCCTCCGATGAGGTCACCAACATCCACTAGAGGCCTTCCTTCAATAGGCGAAGGCTAACCACCCTTTTACAATTTCACTCCTTTTGATGGGCTTAGGAGACAACCCTTACAGAATTTCTCTCCTCTCTTGAGAGCTCAAAACTTGGAAGGAAAGAGGGAGGAGAACTTCTAGGCTTTACAACACTTTTGAGCTCTAAAAATCACAAAGTAAGATTGGATTTTCGATGCCCTTTCATGTAGGAAAGGGTGGGGTATATATAGGCCCCAAACTAGTTTGAATTTGGAGCTCAAAAATATCATTTCCCAGATTTCTGGGGTCCTGGCAGTACTACCTCCTAACTAGGGCGGTACAACCGCCTGGCAGCTTAGAGACTGAGCCTTTGGGCGGTGCCACCACTTGACAAGGGTAGTTGCACCGCCTAGTCTCACTTGGAGATTGAGCCCAGGCGGTGCTACCGCCTGACTGAGGTAGTTGCACCGCCTAGTCTCGCTCGGAGACTGAGCCCAAGCGGTGTCACCGCCTGACCTGGGCAGTTGCACTGCCCAGCTTTCCTGGGAGACCATCTCCTGGGCGGTGCCACCGCCGACCCTAGCGGTGCCACTGCCTAGCAGGAATTCTGGTCTGAATGGGTTGATCCATTCGGTCCAATTTCGATCTATCAAGGGCCTAATTGCCCCCAGATTAAGTTAATGGGATCACCTCCCATTCCTAACTTAATCTACATGCTAACTACGATATTTCTTACGACATTTACTGCAACTTGCTCTGGTGCGTCAATCGCTTCTTTCGGCGAGCTTCCAACGAACATCTGACGAACCTTCGGCGATGCTCTGGCTGACTTCCGGCAAACTTCTGGACTTGTGACGATCCACTTGGCGAGTTCCAACGAGTTTCTTTGGAAAGCTCTTGGACTTCTCGGATTTGTTCCCGCAGAACCTCCGACGACCGTCCGGACTTCCGTCGAACTCTCAAACTCCCAACGTGATCATAGTCTTGACTCTAGTGCAACTCTTGCTGCATGTCTTACTTCCATTGTAGTTAATCCTACACACTTATCTTAACATATGGATTAGATAACAAATGACAATTGACTTCATTATCAAAATCTGAGATTTCAATAGTGATAAGGTATATTTTGTGCCCAACCCACGTCACAGTTGATTCCACGCTACGCTACAGCCAAGTCAACAAGAGAAGCACCCCCGTACATCAAGCCAGCAATCGTACCAAGACGTCGCTCGGTGTGTCCCATCCCAGGAAGCCCGTGATGGCATCGCATAGTGCCGTTTCGCACATCCTAGGATGGTGGCCGCATAGTATCGTTTCTCACCCCTCATAGGATCGATCACCATGCCAAACCCACATACGACCGACTATTGTGTAATAGTATAAGAGGAGCCCCTAGCTGGCATCCAGCTCGGGGGAGAAAAAAAGAGAAAGAAGAACCCCACACTAACTTACTCGTCAAGGGGCCATAGTCGGTAACTACCCGATGGGGCCTTCTGTGTAGGAGAGCGGTCATCCCCAAAGCAAGATCATCTCGATCAAGAGAGATCGCCTCCCCCCGACGCACTGACCAGCATCCCGGCGGAAAGCAACTCTTCTTGAAATATAAGTTTTGCTAGATGTGCAAGTTAACTTTTTTTTTTTTTTTTTTTTTTGCTTCTTGAGATAGGCAAGATAGCACTTCTTGGTGATACTCAAGATAGCAAGTTCTACATCATGCAAGCTAGTGAATCTTACAACATTTTAGAACATGCATAATCACCAAATCATCATAAATTTTAATGATGTGCAAAATTACAAATTTTGCAAGTTTGCATTTATGCGTTTAGAGATTTGCAAGATAGCACTTCTTGCTTGTCTTTTGATATGAACAAGCTAGCAAGTTAGCTTCTTTTGCAATGTACAAGTTTCCAAATTTTGCAACTTGAGCTAGCATTATTTCTCCCCCTTTGTCATTGTCAAAAAGAAGGGAAGAATACAGTTTTGTAGTTTTTTTCCTTTTACAGCCATTTCCAAATCATGACAAAGGTAAAGTATTCATTCTTATTTCAAAATACCATAATTGAGATAAACCTTGAATTCAAGTTAAAGCAATTTTAATCATGATTCATATCATATGCAATACATCACATACATCATCATAATAAAAAGCATAAGTATTACATGCATCATTCCAAATCATAAATATTTTACATCATGATGGTATCAATTTGTTAAATTACATCCTACCATGCATGATCATAACTTCTCATTTGTATACATCAAAATAATATCAAGAATATTTTCATGCATAATTTCATATCATCACATAAAAAATATCAAGAGAATTTTGGAGATGAGATACACAAATAATGAAGATAAATTGTGAATATCAAGAGAGACCATGATTTATTTTAACAAATCTCCTCTTAAATAAATAACGAAAAGAATTCTTAGAAGATCAAATAATATAATATCTTGATTCATGCATAAGAAATTTCAAGTTATAAATCTTAAAAAATCAAGATAAAGCTCATTTAAATTCAAATCGTCAAATCAAAATCATTTTCAAGAGATTCTAAGAATGAAGATAGTTTCATTAGTCTCTCCTTTTTAAAAAATCGATAAAGTAGAGAAATTTTTTTAAGGAGAAAGCTTTCTGCTTTTTAGTGATTCAATTCATAAGATTGATTTCATAGATGCATGCCTTTTTCATTTTTGCCAAATAAAAACATGCATCAACGTTTAGGATCGAAAAGTAAATTTCGTCATAAATATCATCAAGACCAAAAAAGTATAACATATTAAACATAAGGCTTCTTTAAACAAGATATTTGATTTATCATTTTAATTCCAATAATAATAGATTTGTCTTTTTATGTGTTTAATTTTAAGTAATTGATTTCATATAAGCATATTCAAGTTTTCTGTATGAAAACCATACATCAATGTTTAAAATGGAAAGATAAAAAATCATCAAGATCAAAAAGTGTAACACATAATTCCAAAACATATTATTTCAAATCATTATTTCAAGTCCTTATGCATAAAAATCATCAAATATGATGCAAATATTTATTTTCAAAATATTCATCATGATAAGGCATACAAGCCAAAGAAAACATAAAACATATTTATCAATCATTGTTTCATTGAGCATAAAGTATTTTCAAACAAAATCGAAAATCAATATGAAAATCATCAAGATATATGTTATTTCTTCTTGAAAAACATACATAGGATTATCATTAGATTTAAATCTAACATTTTATTCCTTTAACATAAAACATATAATTTTCATTATCATTTTTAAAATTACTAGCATGATAAGCATGATCCTATTTTATTTTTAAAGTTTTCATTATATCATTAAACATGCAAATTTTAAGAAAAATAATTAAATTAAATTAAAAATAACTCATTAAAAGTTTCATGTAATTTTGAAATAAATTAAACGAGTTTCGTTTGAGTTGTTTACCTCATTGTAGAAAGCTATTAAGGCATAGTTTGCCACCTCGTCTTTGTTGATTTTCTTCTCATGTTCGAATGAGCTTGATTCATCCAAAGTCACCTTCTTTTTCTTACGTTCATAGCAAGTAGTTGTATTCTTTTTGTTCTTTAATTTTTGTTTCATGAACTTTTTAAATTTCTTAGCGAGGAGTTCAAGTTCACTATCACTTGAGCTTATGCTCGAGTGGTCTTCAATTGTTCTAAGTCTGAAATCCTTCCTGTTCATTGGAATGTTGTTCTCCAGTTCCTTTTTTACCACATTGTTCATTTCATAGGTCATTAAAGACCGAATTAGTTCTTCGAGTGGAAGGTTGTTTAGGTTTTTAGCCTCTTGTATGGCCGTTACTTTAGAGTCCCAAGTTTTAGAAAGTGATTGTAAAATCTTGTTTATAAGTTCAAAATCCGAAAGCCTTTTACCAAGTGCTTTTAAACCATTGACGACATCCATAAAATGGGTGTACATGTCAACAACGGTTTTACTTGGTTTCATATGAAATAATTTAAAATCATGTATCAAAAGATTAATCTTCGAAACTTTTAATCTACTAGTGCCTTCATGTGTAGTTTTAAGAATGTGTCAAATATCGAAAGTTGTTTCGCACAAAGAAACCTGATTGAATTCATTTTTGTCTAAGGCACAAAATAGAGCATTCATAGCTCTAGTATTTAGTGAAAACGTCTTCTTCTCCAAATCATTCCAATCGTTCATTAGAAGAGAATACCTTTGAAATCTATTTTCGACCATATTCCATAAATTTAAATCAATCGAAAGCAAGAAATTTCTTATTCGAGTTTTCCAATAAGTATAGTCCGTCCCATTGAAAAAGGGAGGATGAATGAGAGAAAGTCCCTCTTGAAAGCCAAAAAGAGCAATTTCTCTTAGGTGTTAAACCAAATGAGAAATACGAGACTTTGATACCAACTGTTAGGAACGAGTCGGCACTCAAAGGGGGGGGGGAATTAGTGCAGCGGTAAAATACGTTGGTTCGAAAAACCTTTTCATACGATAAAAACCGAACTCGGAAATGCTCAACTTTGAAAGCGAAGTAAGAGCGTATTGAAGGCAGTTTGCAAGAATTGCAAGAAGTAAATACAAACCAGATTTTATAGCGGTTCGGTCGTCGTGACCTACATCCACTCCATCGATTCCTCTTCCATCGAGGCCATCCACTATCGATCTTCCTTTAATAGGTGAAGATCGATTCCTTTTTCTTACACCCCTCTTCTCCTTTTACCGGGTTTAGGAAACAACCCTTATAAGCACACACACTCCTCTCTAAATAGAATTCTAAAGTTCGATCTAGAGGAGGGATTTGTTAACCAGGGATGAGAGGGGTATTTATAGGCTTTAATTTGATTCAAACTTGGAGCATAAAAAGGTCTCATCCTAGGTTTCCTAGGTACTAGCGGTACCACCGCTGTTCCTAGGCGGTACTATCGCCGCAGGATCTGGTGTTGGGCGGTACCACCACCGAATAGGGGCAGTACCACCGTTGGCAGCATTTCTGTTAGCGGTACCACTGCCCAGCCTAGGTGGTACCACTATGCAGGAATCCTGGGGTGCTATTCCCCAAGTGGTGCCACCGTCGGTCAAGGTTTTGGCACCTTGGTTGGGCCTTGAATCCAGTCCAAACCAGTCTAACTTCGAGCCTAGTTGGCTCCTAACAGAGTTGATGGGATTTACTCTTAATCTCAACTCTAATTATATACTAACTACGATTCCTAAGACATATTCTAAGCAGGATTGTTGAATCTCGAATTTTGATGATAAAATCAATTGATGGGTTATTTGATCTAATACATATTATTGAGTTAAGTGTGCAGGATTAACTATGATAACCAGAAAACACAAAGCAAGGATACCAGAGTCAAGTTCGATGGACGTTTAAGAGTCCGAAGAATCATCGGAGATGCTGCCGGAACCAACCGAGAAGAAGTCGGGAACCTGTCGGAATTTTTAGAAGTTCGCCGAAGAGATCGTCGGAGGTTCACGGAGATCACCGAGAAGGCTCGGCTACTCATTAAAGTCATCACAAGTTCGGGAGCTTGTTGGGAGTCCGTCGGAAGAAGTTCGTCGGAAAGCTCACCGGAACAAGACTCGACGTTCGCAGTTGAAAATTTGCTTAGGATGTGTTTTGTTATGGAGTTAACTTATAATTAGGATTAGGATTAAGAGATAATCCTATATCCTGGTTAGGGGCCAACTGGGCCCAAAATTAGACTTGGTTTGAGCTAAGTTTGAAGCCCAACCAGTCAACCGAAGAGTCTGGCGGTGGCACTGCCAGACTGGGCGGTGGCACCGCTTGGGCTGGGCGGTGGCACTGCCCACCACTATCAGCGCCTGACACTGACAGGCGGTGGCACCGCCACTGACAGGCGATGGCACCGCCAACATCGGGAACTCCACGAGAATTCAAATTTGGAGCCCAAATTTGAATCCTCTTGAGGCCTATAAATACCCCTCAAATCTCAGCTGAGATTACAACTTTTTAAAGAAGCAATTGATTGAGAGAAAAGTCTTAGAAGAGCCTTTGCTAGTCTTGTTTTCAATTTGCTAATGTTCACCTCCTTCTTTCTTGCTGAAAATCTGTAAGAGAGTGAACCGCTTGTAAAAGTTGTAAGAAGGGTATTTACCCTTCCCTTTCAAGAGATTTGCTAGTGGAAGGTGGGAGCCTCATCAAAGAGGGGCCTCGCAAGTGGATGTAGGTCATTTGACCGAACCACTGTAAAATCGGCGTAATCTCTGGTTTGCATTTACTTATTGTCATTTATATTGCTGCAAATCATTTGCACTTTAATGTTCTACTTCTTTGTCTCTGTCTTACTTATCCTTTTAAGTTAAAATGCAATCGAAACGGGTTCAAACGAAAACGTTACTTTTATCGTACGCAGTTTCCGAAAGGTTTTAAATCGTGAACAGTTTATCGCACTTTACCGTTGCACTAATTCACCCCCCCCTCTTAGTGCCGCTCCGATCCTAACAATTGGTATCAGAGCTAGGCTCACTCTCATATTTGGTTTAATACCCAAGAGAGATGGCTTACTCCGGCATGCATGAGGGACACTCTATCACACGTCCACCTATGTTTAATTGGTCCAATTACACGTATTGGAAGACTCGGATGAGGATCTTCCTCATTTCTATGGATTTTGAGCTTTGAACTATTGTTGAAAACGGATTTCAAAAATCTTCTCTTCCGATGAGCGAATGGAATGAATCGGAGAATAAGGTTTTTGCTTTAAATGCAAAGGCTATGAATGCCTTGTTTTGTGCACTAGGCAAAAATGAATTTAATCGTGTTTCAATTTGTGATTCGGCTTTTGATATTTGGAGAACTCTTGAGGTCACTCATGAAGGCACTAGCCGAGTGAAAGAGTCTAAAATCAACATTCTTGTGCACTCTTATGAACTTTTCCGAATGAAACCAAGTGAGTCCATCGGAGACATGTACACCTGGTTTACGGATGTCATCAATGGACTCAAAGCTCTTGGTAAAGATTTTACTAACTTTGAACTAGTAACTAAAATCTTAAGATCCCTCCCTAAAAGTTGGGATCCAAAAGTTACGGCCGTTCAAGAGGCCAAAGACCTAAAAACATTCCCTCTTGAAGAACTCATTGGGTCTCTAATGACCTACGAAATGACATGTCAAGCTCATGACGAGCTCGAGAACCCCCTTTCAAAGAACAGGAAGGATATGACACTCAAATCACAAGAAGACCACTTGAAAGGAACATCAAGTTATGAGGACAGTGACAATGACATTGCACTTTTGACTCAAAAATTCAAAAAGTATTTAAGGAAGAACAAATTTAAAAATAATATAAAAAATAAATTTGAACAAAAGTAGGACCAAGTGATTTGCTATGAATACAAAAAATCGGGACACTACAAGAACGATTGCCCTCAAGCCAAAAAGAGAACATCAAAGAAGAAAGCGCTCAAGGCAACGTGGGATGATTTAAGCTCGTCCGAAGAAGAGGAGTCCAACACCGGGCAAGTTGCTCATTACGCCCTAATGGCCATCGGAGAAGAGGTAACGGATTTAATTAATGCAGATTTACCTTATCATGAATTATTAAATGCTTTCCATGAGTTATTTGATGAATGTAAGACAATTAGTAGAAAATATAAATTGCTAAAATAGGAGCATGATAGTCTCACTTGTGATATCGATAGATTAAAAACTGAATATCATGATAGTTTAGCTACATGTATAAAATGCCATGATCTAGAATCTCTTCAAAAGGAGAACTTGCTACTTAAGGACACCTTGAAGAAATTCGAGGTTGGTAGCAAATCCTTGAACATGATCCTTACAAATAAGGGTCACGTTCCTAAAAGAAGTGGAATCGGATTTGTGAGAAGTCCTCACCAAAATCCAACCACCTTCGTTAAAGGCCCCGTCTTACATGTTCGGCACCAAAGCCATTGCAACTTTTGTTGCAAATATGGACATAAAACTTATAAATGTCCATTCAAGAAAATCAATCCGAACAAACTAATTTGGGTTCCTAAAGGAACTATGATCAATTCTTTGCAATATGATGAACAAGTTTTTAAGGCACCCAAAAGAAAATGGGTACCTAAAAATAATCCTTCTTGTAGAAACATACACCATCACAAGCTAGGAGCAAGAGATGGTATCTACATAGTGGATGCTCAAGACATATGACTAGAGATCCATCTCATTTCTCTATGCTCACTAGCAAAGAAGAACGGTACGTCACCTTCGGAGATAACAACCAAGGGAAAATCATTGGCAAGGGAACCATAGGTAACAAATTAAATTTTTCTATTGATGATGTCTTACTAGTTGATGGATTGAAACATAATCTCTTAAGTGTTAGTCAATTATGTGATAAAGGTTATATCGTTAGATTTGAATCAAATGTATGTATTATTGAAAAACCAAACCATAACATGACTATGATTGCATTAAAACAAAATAATGTCTACACCATCAACCTTAATGAACTAAGTAATGAAATGTGCTTCTCTGCTTTAAATGATGATGCTTAGCTTTGGCATAGGAGACTAGGCCATGCAAGCATGAAACTAATCTCTAAGATCTCATCTAGAGAATTAGTGCGAGGAATTCCAAATATAAAGTTTATTAAAGACAAAGTATGCGATGCATGTCAACTAGGTAAATAAATAAAAACTAGTTTCAAATCAAAAACTCAAATTAGCACCACTAGACCATTACAATTGATTCATTTGGACTTATTTGGACCAATTGATACGACAAGTCTAGGAGGAAGCAAATATGTATTTGTAATTGTGGATGACTATACTAGATACACTTGGACCTATTTCTTAGCTCACAAAAGTGATTGTTTCAAGTATTTCTCTAAATTTTGTAAACTCACTCAAAACGAAAAAGGTTTCATGATTTTATCAATTCGGAGTGATCACGGTGGCGAATTTCAAAACTAACTTTCAAAATTTTTGTGAAGTTAATGGATACAATCACAACTTCTCCACTCCGAGAAATCCCCAACAAAATGGAGTAGTTGAAAGAAAAAATAGAAACCTACAAGAAATGGCAAGAACTATGTTAAATGAACATAGTTTACCTAAGTATTTTTGGGCCGCAGCTGTAAATACGACTTGCTACATCATGAATAAAGTCCTAATAAGACCATCCTTATCAAAAACTCCCTATGAATTATGGAATAACAAAAAACCAAATATTTCCTATTTTAAAGTTTTCGGTTATAAATGCTTTATTTTAAATGAAAGGGATGCCTTAGGAAAATTTGATGCTAAATCCGATGAAGGCATCTTTCTTGGTTACTCTTCCGTTTCTAAAGCTTTTCGGGTTTTTAATAAAAGAACCTTAGTAATAGAAGAGTCTATTCATGTAGTTTTTAATGAAGTTTCAAAATTAAAGAAAAACGATTTTGATGATGATCTTGGTTTTGATAATTTGAATTTAAATGAACCCCCTCCTCAAAATAGCAACTTGGATGCACCTTCTTCCAAAATTTCCTTACCTAAGGAATGGAAGTATATAGATGCTCATCCAAAGGAGCTAATTATAGGGGATACGTCTAAAGGGGTTCAAACTCGTTCCTCTTTCAAGATTTTTTGTGCTAATGCCGCCTTCCTTTCTCAAATCGAACCTAAGTGCATTGACGAGGCCATAAAAGATGATTTTTGGGTTATTGCAATGCAAGAGGAATTGAATCAATTTGAGAGGAATAAGGTGTGGGAGCTTGTTCCTACACCTAGTGACCATTTAGTCATTGGTACTAAGTGGGTCTTTAGAAACAAGCAAGACGAAAATGGTACCGTGGTTAGAAACAAGGCTAGATTAGTGGCCAAAGGTTTCAACCAAGAAGAATGTATCGACATTTAAGAAACCCGCCCGGCTCCCGTGGCTCGATTAGAAGCCATAAGGATGCTCCTTGCCTATGCTAGTAGTTATAATTTTAAACTATTTCAAATGGATGTCAAAAGTGCCTTCTTGAATGGTTTTATTTCGAAGAAGTATATGTCGAACAACCTCCCAGATTTGAAAATTCTCTTCTTCCTAATCATGTATTCAAATTGACTAAGGCCCTCTATATTTTGAAACAAGCTCCTAGAGCTTGGTATGAAAGGCTTAGTTCCTTTCTTATTTTAAATAATTTTACCAAAGGCAAGGTTGATACTACATTGTTTATTAAATATTTTGAAAATAATTTTCTTATTGTGCAAATTTATGTTTGTGATATTATTTTTTGGCTCTTTGGATGAATCACTATGTGAATCATTTGCCAAAATGTATGAGTCATGAATTTGAAATGAGCTTAATGGGTGAATTAACGTTCTTTTTTAGGATTACAAATCAAACAACTTAGGGATGGTATATTTCTTAACCAATCTAAATATACTTTAGAATTGTTAAAACGATTTAATATGGATAATTCCAAAGCAATAAACACCCCTATGAGTACTGCTGACTAAGTTAGATATGGATGAAAATAGTGAACATTTTGATCAAAAACATATATGGGGAATGATAGGTAGTCTACTCTACCTTACCGCATGACTAGACCGGATATTATGTTTAGTGTAGGACTTTCATGCTTAGGTTTCAATCAAATCCTAAATTATCTCATCTTAAAAGTGTTAAAAGAATATTTAGGTATCTTAAAGGAACTTCAAATTTAGGATTGTGGTATCCAAAATCTGAAAAATTTTGATTTAATAGCTTATGGGATGCCGATTTTGGCATGGATGCAGGATAGATAGAAAAAGTACATCCGAACATGCCAATTTTTAGGACATGCACTTGTTTCTTGGACTTCCAAGAAACAAAATTCAATTGCACTATCTATCTACGGAAGTTTAATACATTGCTGCAAGTGCATGCTGTGCACAAGTTGTTTAGATGAAAAATACTTTAGAAGACTATGGAATTCACTTTAAAAACATTCCCATAAAATGTGATAATACTAGTGCCATATGTCTTACTAAAAATCCAATTCAGCACTCTAGAACTAAGCACATCGACGTTAGGCATCATTTCATACGCGATCAAGTCCTTAACAATGATGTTGTTCTAGAATTCATTGACACAAAGCATCAATTAGCATATATATTTACAAAAGCCTTGAATGAAGACCAATTTGAATTCATTAGAAGGGAATTAGGTATGTTAAATTGTCCCTAAACAATAAACTTGTTTGAATGGATTTTCCGTAAAGTTTTTCATCTTATCTCCGTTCCTCGGTGAATCTAATCCTTCTCTTTCAATTCTAAATGACATGTTAAATCTGCTCAAGATTAATGATTTTATGATATTTTGAATCTCGAAATTGATTTTGATGGCTTGATTATAAGTTTCAAGTTGACGAATTGAATGAGTTTGTATTTGAATTATGATTTTGAATCTCTTCCTTGTACATCTACAACTTTTGTTACTTATAGAACGAAGAGATTTGATAATATAGATGAATGCTGAATTTTCATTTAAGATGAACTCTGCGTAAATATTTTAGCATACTTAATTTTGAACGATAAAATCTTTGTATGACAAACTATGTGCTTCAAGTCTCATTTCCTTTTTGTTGATGACAAAGGGGGAGAAAAGTGATGACTTGTATCATTTTAACAGCATGACTAATATGAATTGCAAAAACTTTTCAAAATCTTTGAGAATATGCCTTGCAAAATCTTTGAGAAAAGTGATCGATCTATGAATGTCTAATATGCCTTGCAAATCTTTGAGAATATCGCAAGATCGATTGATCATATTGAAAGCATATCTAACATGTATAATCATGAAATTCATGTTGAAAATCTTTATCTCCTGTCATAGTAAAAATTGTCTCTTATCATTCGAGTTTAAAAGGATTTTCATCGAAGTTTAGCATTTACATTATGCTTAATGAGAATAACGATAAGTTCTACTGTTAGAACTTATCGGTTTATGCTTGAATTCAAAGGAATGAAATTCAAGTGTTTTTATCTTCTCATAATATGGCATATAGATAGGGGGAGTTATGTTTAACTCCGTCATCAATTGATTGTCATCATCAAAAAGGGGGAGATTGTTGAATCTCGGATTTTGATGATAAAATCAATTGATGGGTTATTTGATCTAATCCATATTATTGAGTTAAGTGTGCAGGATTAACTACGATAACCAGAAAACACAAAGCAAGGATACCGGAGTCAAGTTCGATGGACGTTTAAGAGTCCGAAGAATCGTCGGAGATGCTGCCGGAACCAACCGAGAAGAAATCGGGAACCTATCAGAATTTTCGGAAGTTCACCGAAGAGATCGTCGGAGGTTCACAGAGATCACCGAGAAGGCTCGGCTACTCATTAAAGTCATCACAAGTTCGGGAGCTTGCTGGGAGTCCGTCGGAAGAAGTTCGTCGGAAGCTCGCCGGAACAAGACTCGACGTTCGCGGTTGAAAAATTGCTTAGGATGTGTTTTGTTATGTAGTTAACTTGTAATTAGGATTAGGATTAAGAGATAATCCTATATCCTGGTTAGGGGTCAACTGGGCCCAAAATTAGACTTGGTTTGGGCTAAGTTTGAAGCCCAACCAGTCAACCGAAGAGTCTGGCGGTGGCACTGCCAGACTGGGCGGTTGCACCGCCCAGCACCCGAGAGCTGGGCGGTGGCACCGCCCAGCACTGTCAGCGCCTGACACTGACAGGCGGTGGCACCGCCACTGATAGGCGATAGCACCGCCAGCATCGGGAACTCCACGAGAATTCAAATTTGGAGCCCAAATTTGAATCCTCTTGAGGCCTATAAATACCTCTCAAATCTCAGCTGAGATTACAACTTTTTAGAGAAGCAATTGATTGAGAGAAAAGTCTTAAAAGAGCCTTTGCTAGTCTTGTTTTCAATTTGCTAGTGTTCACCTCCTTCTTTCTTGCTGAAAATCTGTAAGAGAGTGAACCGCTTGTAAAAGTTGTAAGAGGGGTATTTACCCTTCCCTTTCAAGAGATTTGCTAGTGGAAGGTGGGAGCCTCATCAAAGAGGGGGTCTCGCAAGTGGATGTAGGTCATTTGATCGAATCACTGTAAAATCAGCGTAATCTCTGGTTTGCATTTACTTATTGTCATTTATATTACTGCAAATCATTTGCACTTTAATGTTCTACTTCTTTGTCTCTGTCTTACTTATCTCTTTAAGTTAAAACGCAATCAAAACAGTTTCAAACGAAAATGTTACTTTTATCGTACGAAGTTTCCGAAAGGTTTTAAATCACGAAAAGTTTATCGCACTTTACCACTGCACTAATTCACCCCCCCGCCCCCCCCTCTTAGTGCCGCTCCGATCCTAACAAGGATAAGGCCAATTTCTTCCGGCAAGCTTCCGACGATCTTTCCGGTGAACTTCCGATGATCTCTCGGCAATGTTCCGGTGGACTTCCGTTAAGCTCTTAGACTTCACGATGATCTTCTTGGTGAGTTTCGATGAGCTTCTTTGGCAAGCTCCTAGACTTCTTGATTGGTTACAGCAGAATTCCAATGAATGTCCGGACTTCCGACGAACTCTCGAACTCCCAACGAAATCGTGTTCTTGAGTCCGGGACTTCATTTTGTTGTATGCCTTACTATCGTAGTTAATCCTACACACATAAAAATATGCTTCGATCTAGACAATTATTACTAAGCATGAATCATGCTGTCTGGCGTGTCATTGGTCCATTGACGCTTCGTTTGATTCTTCGGCGTATCGTCCTCTCTTACAGCCTATTACCCAATCGACCAGTTGACCTCTGCAACTCCGATATCCTTAGCACAATATCCGCTCTTCTTGGCCCGATTCCTGAATCCATGGCCCGAAGCCTTCTATCGGTATGTCAACCGATCCTCTGACCCGACGTCCAATCTTCTGACACATTTTCCTCCAACCCAACATCATTCTTCCTACTTTAATTGTCTCTCCCTGATCAAAGCATCTTGCGTCACTCAAAACATAGATTAAATCATAAAAACTTATCAATTGGTGTCATCATCAAAATCTGAGATTCAACAAGGTCGATAGTGGATACTAGTGGCCTCGACGAAAGAGGAATCAGAGGAGTGGATGTAGGTCATGATGACCGAACCACTATAAATCGATTTACATTTCTATTTTGTTATTTATCTTAACTATAAACTACCTTCCTTGCTTTACATCAACTACACTTTCGTATGCTTTTAATTTAAAGATCTTTCCGAAATGGTTTTCGTCGAAATCAGAATTTATTGTACGAAGGTTTTCAAACTAATGTAATTTTTACCACTACACTAATTCACCCCCCCCTTGGTGTTGACTTGTACCTAACAGTTCTTTCTTTGGTTCAATTTTATTTTCAGTATTATTTTTAAATTTATGTCTTTTTATAAATTTTTTTAACCTTTTTGTTAATAGTGCCAAGTCTTCATCCAAGTCTTCATCACTTGAATTTTCTTTCAAGTGGTCTTCTTGAGTTCTTAGGGTCATATCCTTCCTATTCTTTAGAAGGTTATTCTCTAGCTCTTCATGAGCATTACAAGTCATCTCATAGGTCATTAGTGACCCGATTAGTTCTTTGAGAGGAAAGTTATTTAAATCTTTGGCCTCTTGAATGGCCGTGACTTTAGGGTCCCAACTCTTTAGAAGATATCTTAAAATTTTATTAACAAACTCAAAATCCGAAAAACTTTTACCAAGTCCTTTTAGACCATTAACGACATTCGTATATCGGGTGTATATGTCTCCAATGGTCTCATTTGATTTCATTCAAAATAATTCATAAGTATGCACGAAAAGATTAATTTTTTACTCTTTGACTCTACTAGTGCCTTCATGAGTCACTTCGAGTGTGTGCCAAATATCAAATGTCATTTCACAAATAGACACACGATTAAACTTATTTTTATCTAAGGCATAAAACAAGGCATTCATAGCCTTTGCATTTAAAGCGAAAGTCTTCTTCTCCAATTCATTCCAATCGTTCATTGGAAGAGAAGACTTTTGAAATTTATTTTCTACACTATCCCACAGTTTGAAATCCATTGAAATTAGGAAGATCCTCATTCTAGTCTTCCAATATATGTAATCCGTCTCATTGAACATGAGCAGACGTGTAATTGAATGACCCTCTTGGTTGCCGACAAATGTCATCTCTCTTGGGTTTAAAACCAAATGAGAGTGAACCTTGCTCTGATACCAACTATTAGTATCAAGAGCGGCACTAAGAGACGGGGTGAATTAGTGCAGCAAAAAACTTTCCCGAATTCAAAAAAATGTTTGTTTCGATTAAAATCGATTCCAACGAATATGGTTTTGATTCAATCCATTTCAGACTTGAAAGCTTTTGTAAAAGTGCAAGAGAAGATTAAGGAGATTTGCAGTAATGTAAAATGCACAAATAAAAAGCAAACTAGAATTTAGAGTGGTTCGGTCAATGTGACCTACATCCACTTTCGAATTCCTCCTCTAACGAGGTCATCGACGTCCACTAAAGGCGTTCCTTCAATAGGTGAAGACCGGACACCTCTTTACAGCTCTTTCTTCTTTTCCCGGGTTTAGGAGATAACCCTTACAAGTCTCACTCTTCTTTCTTAGATAGTTACAAGGCTAAGAGATGGAGGATAACTCTTTCTAACTTTTATAATACTTTTAAGACTCACGAATTTAAGATTAAGCCAATACTTTCTTGCCTTTTCATGCAGAAAAGGGTGTGATTTTATAGGCCCCAATGGCTTCAAAATTGGAGCCAAAAAGTGTCACATCCCCGGATTTCGGGATACTAGCGGTACCACCACTATTACTGGGCGGTACTACCACCACTGATCTGACACTAGGTGGTACCATCGCTTGATAGGGGTGGTACCATCGCTGGCAGCATTCATTGTCAGCGGTACCACCACCCAGTCTGGGCGGTACCACTACCCAGAAATCCTGGAGCACTACTTTTCAAGCGGTGCTACCGCCGGCTATGCTTTCAGGGGCTGAATTGGCTACTCAATTTAGCCCTATTAAAGGCCCAATTGGTCCCTAATTAAGTTAGTGGGATTACCTCTCAATCTTAACTTATTTTATGCTCTAACTATGATAATTAAGAAATAATTACACCACTTCTTGTTCCGGTGCATTAATTGCTCTTCCGGCGAGCTTCCGATGTACTTTCGGCGAACATCCGATGAACTTTCGGCGAACATCCGACGAACTCTCGGTAATGTTCCGGCGGACTTCCAACAAGCTCCTAGACTTTACGATGATTGTCTTGGCAAGTTTCAACGAGCTTCTTTAGCAAGCTCCTAGACTTTTCGGTCAGTTCTAGCAGAACTTCTGACGAACTCTCGAACTCCCAATGAGATCTCGATCTTGACTCTAGTACAACACCTGCTTTATGTCTTACTGCTATCGTAGTTAATCCTGCACACTTTTCTCAACATATAGATTAGATCAAATAAATTATAATTGACTTCATCATCAAAATCCGAGATTCAACAAGTACGAGAGATTTAGTTCTTTTCTAATTAAGAATAATTTTATGAAAGGTAAGGTCAATACTACATTGTTTATTAAATATTTTGAAAATAATTTTTTATTATATAAATTTATGTTGATAATATCATTTCCAGATCTTCAAATGAGTTTTTATGTGAATCTTTTGTCAATAGTATAAGCTATGAATTTAAAATAAGTTTAATGGGGGAATTAACCTTTTTCCTAGGATTACAAATCAAACAACTTATTGATGAAACTTTTGTTAGTCAAACTAAGTATGCATTAGATTTATTAAAATAATTTAATATGGATATTGCTAAGGCTATAAATACACCAATGAGCACTTCTACAAAATTAGATATGGACATTAATGAAGAATGTTTTGATCAAAAGGCTTATAGGTGTTGAATCTCGAATTTTGATGATGAAATCAATTGGTAAATTATTTGACCTAATCTATGTGTTGAGATAAGTGTGCAGGATCAACTACGATAGCAGTAAGGTGTAAAGCATATGATGAGTCGGAATTGAAGATTCAGACGATGTACCGGGAGCTCATCGAGAGCTCGTCTGAAGATCACTGAGAGTTCGTCGGAAGATCGTCAAGAGTTCATTGCTGGAAGCTCATTGGAAGATCACCAAGAGCTCGACGGAAGATTGCCAAGAGTTCATCGGGAGTTTGCCGGAAGCATGCCGGAAGACTTGTCGAGAAGTTCACCAAAGGATCGTTGAGAGAAATCGACATACCGGACTAATCACTTACCTTAATTGTAGTTAGTACATTAGTTGAGTTAGGATTGGAAGGTAATCCCACTGACTCAGATAAGGGCCAACTAGACCCTTAACAGGGCAGAATTGGGTTGGTTGAACAGCCCACTCAGTACCTGAAGTCATGACCGACGGTGGCACCACTAGGGCTGATAGTGGCACCGCCCGAGACTTGGTCTCCTAGATGCTCTGGGCGATGGTACCGCCAGTATCTCGAAATATGAGGATGTGACACTTTTTGGCTCCAATTCTGAAGCCAATTGAGGCCTATAAATACCCTACCCTTTTCTGCATGAAAGGACACAAAAGCATTGGCATAACCCTAAATTCTTGAGTGTTAAAGTGTTGTAAAAAGTGCTAGAGTCCTCCTCCCTTTCTAAGTGTTGAGATAATTCAAGAGAGGTGTGAGACTTGTAAGGGTTATCTCCTAAACCCGTGAAAAGGAAAAAGTACTATAAAAGGTGGTTGGTCTTTTGCCTATTAAAGGAAGGCCATTAGTGGATGCCGGTGACCTCAACGGAGGAGGAATCCGAAATTGGATATAGGTCACAATGACTGAACCACTCTAAATTATGGTTTGCATTTCTTCTTGAGCAATTTACTTTTCTTGTAAGCTACTTTACCTTCTTACTGCTTTCTCTACACTCCCATATGCTTTCAAATTAAAATATTTACGAAATGATTTTTGTCAGAATCAGGTTTAATCGAAACAAAGACTTTTGAAATGGGTAACTTTTCTACTGTACTAATTCTCCCCCCCCCCCCCCCCTCCTCTTAGTGCCGCTCTTGATCCTAACAATTGGTATCAAAGCATAGTCACTCTCATTTAGTTTGGAACCCAAGAGAAATGGCATTTGCCAGCAACCAAGAGGGTCACTCAATTACACGTCCGCCCATGTTCAATGGAACGGATTACACATATTGGAAGACTAGAATGAGGATTTTTCTTATTTCTATGGATTTTGAGCTATGGAATATTGTCAAAAATGGTTTTCAAAAGTCTTCTCTTCCAATGAATAATTGAAATGAGTTGGAGAAGAAGACTTTGGCTTTAAACGCCAAGGTTATGAATGCCTTGTTTTGTGCTTTAGATAAAAACGAGTTCAATCGAGTGTCTATTTGTGAAATGATTTTTGATATATGTCACACACTTGAAGTGACTCACAAAGGCACTAGTAGAGTAAAGGAGTTAAAAATTAATCTTTTAGTCCATACTTATGAGTTGTTTTGAATGAAACCAAGTGAGACCATTGAAGACATGTACACTCGATTTATGGATGTCGTCAATAGTCTAAAAGGACTTGGTAAAAGTTTTTTGAATTTTGAACTTATTAATAAAATTTTAAGATCCCTTCCGAAGAGTTGAGATCCTAAAGTAATGGTCATTCAAGAGGTCAAGGATTTAAATAAATTTTCTCTCGAAGAACTAATCGGATCATTAATGACCTATAAGATGACTTGCAATGCTCATGAAGAGATTGAGAACAACCTTTCAAAGAACAGGAAGGATATGGCACTAAGAACTCAAGAAGACCACTTGAAAGAAAATTCAAGTGATGAGGACTATGATGATGACTTAGCACTCTTGACAAGAAAGTTTAAAAAATTCATAAAAAGGAATAAATTCATAAATGACACTAAAAATAAATTTGAACCCAAAAAAGAACAAGTCATATGTTACGAAATACAATAAGCCGAGATATTTCAAAAGCAAATGTCCTTAAGCAAAGAAGAAACAACCAAAGAAGAAGAAGGCTCTTAAAGCAACATGGGATGACTAAAGTGCATCCGAAGAAGAGGAGCAAACCAACACCAAGCAAGTTGCTCACTATGCGCTAATGGCTATTGGAGATGAGGTAAGCAGTTCATTATATGCAAGTTTATCTTTTGATGAATTACTATACGCTTTTCATGATTTATTTAATGAATGTAAATTAGTTAGTAAAAAATATAAATTATTAAAAAATGAATATGCTTCTCTGGTTAGTGATTTTGATAAACTAAAAATTAAGTATGATGATAGTTTAGCTCCTTGCATAAAATGTGATCAATTAGAAATGCTTAGAAAGGAAAACTTGCTACTTAAAGAAACCTTAGAAAAATTTGAGGTTGGTAGTAAGTCCTTGAACATGGTCCTTGCCAATAAGGGTCACGTTCATAAAAAAAGAGATGGAATCGGCTTTGTGAGTAATACTCATAAAAATTCAACCATCTTTGTTAAAGGCCATAGATATGTCACCTTTAGAGACAACAACAAGAGTAAAATCATTGGCAAAGGAACCATAGGTAACAAATCCAACTTCTTTATTGAAGATGTGTTGTTGGTTGATGGCTTAAAATATAACCTTTTGAGCATTAGTCAGTTATGTGATAAAAGATATATCATTATATTTGAATCCAATACTTGCATTATTGAAAAACCACACAAAAACACATCTATGATTGTCCTAAAAGAAAATAATGTATACACTATCGATATTGATGATCTTTATAATAAAATGTGTTTTTCAGTTTTGAATGACGATGTTTGGCTTTGGCATAGGAGATTAGGTCATGCTAGCATGAAACTAATCTCTCAAATCTCATCTAAAGAACTTGTAAGAGGAATTCCTCATATTAAGTTCGTTAAAGATAATGTGTATGATGTATATCAACTAGGACAACAAATAAAAGATAGTTTCAAACCAAAGAACCAAATAAACACCTCTAGACTATTGCAATTGATCCATATGGACTTGTTCGGATCAATTGCTACACCAAGCTTAAGAGGTAGCAAATACGCCTTTGTCATCGTGGATGATTATAGTAGATACACTTGGACTTACTTTTTGGCACACAAAAGTGATTATTTTAGATATTTTTCTAAATTTTATAAACTTGTTCAAAATGAAAAGGGTTTTATGATTTCATCAATTCGAAGTTATCACGGTGGTAAATTTCAAAATCGTGATTTCCAATAATTTTATGAATCTAATGAATACAATCATAATTTCACTACTCCAAGAAATCCTCAACAAAATGTAGTAGAAAGAAAAAATAGAAACTTACAAGAAATGGTTAGAACCATATTAAACGAACATAGCCTACCCAAATATTTTTGAGTCGAAGCCGTAAATACGACATGCTATGTCATGAATATGGTTCTAGTAAGACCATTACTTTCCAAAACTCCTTATGAGTTATGAAACAACAAAAAAACCCAATGTTTCATATTTTAAAGTTTTCAGGTGTAAATGTTTTATCTTGAATGAAAAAGATGCCTTAGGAAAGTTTGATGCAAAATCTGATGAAGGGATTTTTCTTGGCTATTCTTCTATTTCTAAGGCCTTTCGTATTTTTAACAAAAGAACTTTGGTTATAGAAGAATATATTCATGTTGTTTTTAATAAAGTTTCCGGAGTTAAAAAAAATGATTTTGATGATGATCTTAATTTCGATGCTTTGAATTTAAATGAAACCCTTTCTCCATCTAGCAACTTGGATGCATCTTCTTCCGAAACAATCCTTACCCAAGGAATGGAATTATGTAGATTCTCATCCTAAGGAGCTAATCATAGTGTTAGGAATGAGTCGGCACTAAGAGAGGGTGAATTAGTACAGTGATAAAATACATCTTCAAATTGGTTCAAAAAAAAAATCTTCGTACGATAAAATCGATTTCGGAAATGCTTAACTTTAAAAGCAAAGTAAGAGCGTATTGAATGTAAAGCAAGTAAGGAGGTAAAGTGGTTTGCATTAAAAATAAATTGCTCAAAGTAAAATGCAAACCAAATTTTAGAGTGGTTCGGTCATCGTGACCTACATCCATGTCGCTGATTCCTCTTCCATCGAGGCCACTAGCATCCACTATCGATCTTCATTTAATAGGCGAAAATCAACCTCCTTCTTACACCCCTCTTCTCCTTTTACCGTGTTTCGGAGATAACCCGTACAAGCACACACACTCTTCTCTAAATAAATTTCTAAAGTTAGATCTAGAGGAGGGATTTTTCAAGTGATTTCTACAGCGTTTTCTCACTTTAAAACTCTATGTGCTTGTGTTTGTTAACCTGGGATGAGAGGGGTATTTATAGGCTTCAAGTTGATTCAAACTTGGAGCCGAAAAAGGTCTCATCCTAGGTTTCCTGGGTACTGGCAGTACCACCGCCATTCCTGGATGGTACTATCACCGTAGGATCTGGTATTGGGTGTTAGGATCAAGAGTACTAAGAGGGTGAATTAGTGCAGCGGATAAAAACATCAACTTCGTCAAATCTCTCGTACGATAAAAATCGTTTCCGACGTAAAACCAATTTCGGAAACTTAACTTGAAAGCATACGTAAATGTATTGAAGGCAGTAAGCTATTGAAGGGGTTTGCAGTAAGGTAATAGCAGGAAATAAAATGCAAACCAGAGAATATGGGAGTTTATAGTGGTTCGGTCAATCATGACCTACATCCACTCCTCTGATTCCTCTTCCGTCAAGGCCATCGGCATCCACTAACGATCTTCCTTTACTAAGTAAAGATTAGCCTCCTTCTTACACCCCTCTTCTCCTTTTACCGGGTTTAGGAGACAACCCTTACAAGCACTCACTCTCCTCTCTAAACAGAATTCTAACACTTAGAATTTAGAGGAGGGAAATTCTAGAGATTGTAGCAACATTTTCTCTCTTTTAATCTCTTTGTGCTTGTGTGTTTTACCCAGGGATGAGAGGGGTATTTATAGGCTCCAAACCAGTTTGAATTCTGAGCTTAAAACTATCATCTCCCGGAATTCCGGGGTCTGGCAGTTGCATTGCTTGACTGGGGCGGTTGCACCGCCTGGCAGAGCTCGGAGACTGAGCCTCTGGGCGGTGCCACCGCTTGGCAGAGCTTAGAGAAAGAGCTCAGGCGGTTCCACCACCTGTCAAGGGCGGTTGCACCGCCTAGTCTCGCTCGGAGACTAAGCCCAGGCGATGCCATCTCCTGACTAGGGCGGTTGCTTCGCCTAGTCTCGCTTGGAGACTGAGCCCAGGCGGTGCCACCGCTTGACCTAGGTGGTTGCACCGCCCAGCTTTCCTGGGAGACCATCTCCTGGGTGGTGCCACCGCTGACCCTGGCGGTGCCACCACCGACCTTGGTAGTGCCACCGCTTGGCAGGAATTCTGGTCCGAATGGGTTGATCCATTCGGCCCAATTTGGGTCTATCAAGGGCCCAATTGCCCCTAGATTAAGTTAATAGGATCACCTCCCATTTCTAACTTAATCATCATGCTAACTACGATTTTTCTTAAGACATTTACTACAACTTGCTCCGGTGCATCAATCGCTTCTTCCGGCGAGCTTCCGATGAACTTCCGTCGATCATCCGATGAACCCTCAGTGATGCTCCTGGGGACTTCCGACAAACTCCTAGACTTGTGATGATCCACTTGGTGAGTTCTGACGAGCTTCTTTTGACAAGCTCTTGGACTTCTCAGATTTGTTCCCGTAGAACCTCCGACGACCGTCCGGACTTCCGTCGAACTCTCGAACTCCCAATATGATTATAGTCTTGACTCCGGCATAACTCCTGCTGCATGTCTTACTTCCATCATAGTTAATCCTACACATATAAAACAAAACTTTGATCGAGACAATTAATCCTAAGCAATTAACCAAGTTGTCTGACATGTCATTGGTCCCTCGACGCTTCGTCCGATTCTTCGGTGCATCATCCTCTCCTGCAGCCTATTGCCCAATCGGTCAGTTGACTCTGTAACTCCGATATCCATGGCATAATACCCGCTCTTCTTGGCCCGATGCCCGAGTCCATGGCCCGAAGCCTTCTGTCGATACGTCGACCGATCCATCGGCCCGACGTCCAATCTTCTAACATGTTCCTCCGGCACAACATGATCTTTCCTGCTTTAATTGTCTCATCCTGATCGAAGCATCCTGCGTCACTCAAAATGCAGATGAAAACATAAACACATATCAAGTGGTTTCATCATCAAAATACGAGATTCAACAATCTCCCCCTTTTTGATGATGACAACCACTTGATGATGGAGTTAAACTTAACTCCCGGAGTTTAAACAAACTCCCCCTATCAATATGCCATATTGATAGAACCTTGAATTCAAACTGAATTCAAGTTATTGCAATATTCATCATGAACTTATGCATAACATCATACTTCTCCCCCTTTGTCATCAACAAAAAGGAGAAGTTCCAACTCTAATGTGTTTGTAGTATTAATTCAACTTATTGCATGAAAAACATAATATCCAGTTTTATCATCATGCAGTTTTGAAGCTAGAAAATTTAGCAAGTGTTACATCATGCTTAGAACATTCAAGCTATCAAGTTTTAGATATGCAAGTTTTACAACATACAAGATAGCACTTTTGCTTCTTTTGAGATAGCAACTTCTACATCATGCAAGCTAGCAAATTAGAGATGTTCAAGAAGGTAACTCTTGCTTCTTGAAATATGTAAATTTTGTCAACTTTGCTAGATGCGTAAGTTAGCATGTTTTGCTTCTTCTTGATATTTCAAACTACTAATTATCGATGATGTTCAAAATAGCAATTTCTTTTCTTTTGAGAAGTGTAATTTTTGCTTTCGTCTTGAATTGTGCAAGCTAGCTAGTTTGCCTCTTTTCATGATGTTCACGTTAGAAATTCTTGCTCCCCCTTTGTCATTGTCAAAAAGAAGGGAAGACCCTTATATCTATTTTTAGATTATGACAAAGGTGAGTAATCATTCTTATTTCAAAATTCCATAATTGAGATAAACCTTGAATTCAAATTAAGGCAATTTTAATCATGATTCACATCATATGCAATACATCACATACATCATAATAAAAGGCATAAGTATTGCATGCATCATTTTAGCAACAAATCATAGCATTTCATCATATGGCAAGATATCAGCAAGTAAAATTATGATGCAAGTTCTTGATATCTTAACATGGCATATGGCAATCATAGCATTTCTATCATCAATTTACCATATATTTCGATGCAAGCTTCTTTTGATATCTTAACATAATTCAAATTCAAATATGGCACTAATAGTATCAATTCATATATTTCTCATTCAAATATGGCACTCATAGTATCAATTCATATATTTTCCCCCCTTTGTCATCAATAAAAAGGAGAACGATATAAGTAAATTTTAATCATAAGTGCGGTAATTATTTATGCCATAACTAGGTTCATGTCTTTTTCCAACAGTGAGTGATAGGATACCAATTATACAAACATCTTAACGAAAACATGATATGGAGATAGCTTTGAATACTTCTTCCTTTTTATTTGTTATTATCTTTTTGCACGAAGGAGGAAGGCTATTTGTGATACCAGTCATTTGTGAGTTTACTTTGAATGAAGTTAAAATCGATGAGTGATTAAATCATACTTCATTTTTACAAGGATCAAGATATGTATATGAAACAAATCCTTGCAAGTAAAAACACTATCATCTATATTTCAAGAAGGAATTTACAAGCAGGAATCATTTCATCAAATCCATTTCTAAAAAAATATTTTTCACAATAAGTGTATGAGAGATGTATTTGTTAGTTGATTCCATATGTCAAAAATCAATTATGAGAATCAAACTCGATATGACATATGCTTATTAAGTTCGGAAGAGGAAAATGTATCGAGAAAATCCGATTGTTAGGATACCACTAGTTAAGAGAATCCGAAAATGAAATTAACACTTTCATGCATTCGGACAAGACTATACTATAGATTTTCAAATACAATCATGAAGACAAAACATACTCATTGTTATGAAATTTTTTGTATACAAAACACATAATTTCCAACTTGTAATTTTAGGTATATCATGGCAATCATGTGATTTCATCATTCAATCAATAAAGTCCAAAAAATAATTTTAACAAGTTTATGCATTCGGACATATTTTTGTCATAGTTTTTCAAATACACTCATGAAAATAACACATGCTTATCATCATATATAACTTAAAATCTCATGCATAAAATTATCAATCAAAATATTTAATATTACATCATTATGCATTTCTTCAAATCAAACATGATTTTATTTAATCAAAATCGAGAAATAACAATCGAAATTAACATGATACACATTATTACTTCTTAGCATGATATTAAACTTCTTAATATTTTCATTAAGACATCAAGCATGATTTTAATCAAAATCAGAAATAATCAAGATACACATTTTTTCTTCTTAAGAAAAACATACATATGATCATCATTACATTTTGTTGTATTTTCATAAGACATGCAATTTTCATGATTATTTTTAAAATCATTAGAAAGGTAAGCATGATCCAATTTTATTTTTGCATTTTCATTAAACATGTAATTTTCATTATCATTTTCAAAATTACTAGCATGATCATAATTTTTTTATTTTTAAATATGTAATTTTCAAGAAAATTAATTCTAAACTAAATAAAAAAGGAAAATGCATCACGAAAAATATCATGTAATTTCGAAATAAATTAAAGGCATTTTGATTACCTCATCGTTGAATGTCGTTAAGGCGTAGTTTGCCACCTCGTCATTCTTGATTTTCTCCTCGTCTTCGGAGGAGCTCGATTCATTCCAATTTTTGTTCTTCTTCTTGCGTTCAAAGCAAGTAGTTCTATTCTTTTTATTTTTTAATTTTTGTTTCATTTGTAGTTTAAGTTCACCATCACTTGAGCTTATGCTCGAGTGGTCATCAAATGTTCTATGTCCCAAATCCTTCATGTTCCTTGGAAGATTGTTTTATTTATCATGTGCATTGCACACCATTTCATATGTCATCAATGAACTGATAAGTTCTTCAAGTGGAAAAATATTTAAATCTTTTGTCTCTTGTATTGTGGTTATTTTAAGATCCCACCTTTTTGGAAGGGATCTTAAGATCTTGCTTACGAGATCAAAATTTAAAAAAGATTTACCAAGAACTCTTAGATTATTGACGACATCCATGAAACGGGTGTACATGTCGCCTATAGTCTCACTTGGTTGTATTCGAAAAATCTCAAAATCATGCAATAAAATGTTAACTTTTGAGTCTTTGACTCTACTAGTTCCCTTGTGCGTGATTTCAAGTGTTCGCCAAATATCAAAAGCTGTTTCACACGTAGAAATCCGATTGAACTCATTTTTGTCCAAAGCGCAAAATAAGGCATTCATAGCCTTTGCGTTTAAAGAAAAATACTTCTTCTCCAAATCTAACCATTCGTTCATCGGTTTAGAGGGAAGTTGAAAATTGTTTTCAACAATATTCCAAAAATCCAAATTCATAGAAATCAAGAAAACTCTCATTCGAGTTTTCCAATAAGTATAGTCCAATCCGTTAAACAACGGTGGACAAACAACTGATAAGCCCTCTTGAAAGCCATGAAGAGCATTCTCTCGAGTGTAAATCCAAAATGAGAAATACCGGGCTCTGATATCAATTATTAGGATCAAGAGCACTAAGAGGGGGGGGGGGTGAATTAGTGCAACGGATAAAATGTCAACTTCGTCAAATCTCTCATAAGATAAAAATTGTTTCCGACGTAAAACCGATTTCGGAAACTTAACTTGATAGCATACGTAAATGTATTGAAGGCAGTAAGCTATTGAAGGGGTTTGCAATAAGGTAATAGTAGGAAATAAAATGTAAACCATAGAAGGTGGGAGTTTATAGTGGTTCGGTCAATCGTGACCTACATCCACTCCTCTGATTCCTCTTCCGTCGAGGCCACCGGCATCCACTAACGATCTTCCTTTATTAGGCAAAGATCAACCTCCTTCTTACACCCCTCTTTTCCTTTTACCGGGTTTAGGAGACAACCCTTACAAGCACTCACTCTCCTCTCTAAACAGAATTCTAACACTTAGAATTTAGAGGAGGGAAATTCTAGAGATTGCAGCAACATTTTCTCTCTTTTAATCTCTCTGTGCTTGTTTGTTTTACCCAAGGATGGGAGGGATATTTATAGGCTCCAAACCAGTTTGAATTCCGAACTCAAAACTGTCATCTCTTGGAATTTCGGGGTCTGGCGGTTGCACCGCCTGACAGAGCTCGACGATTGAGCCTCTGTGCGGTGCCACCGCCTGACAGGGGCGGTTGCACTGCATAGCAGAGCTCGGAGACCGAACTCAGGTAGTTCCACCGCCTGTCAGGGGCGATTGCACTGCCCAGTCTCGCTCGGAGACTGAGCCCAGGCGGTGCCACCGCTTGACTGGGGCGGTTGCACTGCCCAATCTCGCTTGGAGACTAAGCCCAGGCGGTGCCACCACCTGACCTAGGTGGTTGCACCACCTAGCTTTCCTGGGAGACCATCTCCCGGGCGGTGCCACCATCGACCTTGGCGGTGCCACCGCTTGGCAGGAATTCTGGTTTGAATGGGTTGATCCATTCGGCCCAATTTGGGTCTATCAAGGGCCCAATTGCCCCCAGATTAAGTTAATGGGATCACCTCCCATTTCTAACGTAATCATCGTGCTAACTACGATTTTTCTTAAGACATTTACTGCAACTTGCTCCGGTGCATCAATCGCTTCTTCCGGCGAGCTTCCGACGAACTTCCGTCGATCATCCGATGAACCCTCGGTGATGCTCCTGCGGACTTCCAACAAACTCCTGGACTTGTGATGATCCACTTGGCGAGTTCCGATGAGCTTCTTTTGGCAAGCTCCTGGACTTCTCGGATTTCTTCCTATAGAACCTCCGACGACCATCCAGACTTCTGTCGAACTCTCGAACTCCCAACGTGATCATAGTCTTGACTCCGGCATAACTCCTACTGCATGTCTTACTTCCATCGTAGTTAATCTTGCACATGTAAAACAAAACTTCGATCGAGAAAATTAATTCTAAGCAATTAACCAAGTTGTCTGGCATGTCATTAGTCCCTCGACGCTTCATCCGATTCTTCGGTGCATCGTCCTCTCCTATAGCCTATTGCCCAATCGGCTAGTTGACTCCACAACTCCGATATCCTTGGCACAATATCCGCTCTTCTTGGCCAGATGCCCGAGTCCATGGCCCGAAGCCTTCTGTCGATACATCGATCGATCCACTGGCCCGACGTCCAATCTTCTTACATGTTCCTCTGGCACAACATGATTTTTCCTACTTTAATTGTCTCATCCTGATCGAAGCATCCTATGTCACTCAAAATGCAGATTAAAACATAAACACATATCAAGTGGTTTCATCATCAAAATATGAGATTCAACACTGGGCGGTACCACCGCTAGCAGCATCACTACCGGTGGTACCATCGCCCAGCCTGGGCGATACCATCGCCCAAGAATCCTGGGGTGCTATTCCCCAGGTGATGCTAGGGTTTCAGTACCTTGGTTGGGCCTAGAATCCGGCCCAAACCAATCCAACTTCGGGCCCAATTGGCCCCTAACAGAGTTGATGGGATTACCTCCCAATTCCAACTCTAATTATTTGCTAACTACGATTCCTAAGACATATTCTAAGTATGATAAGTCTGATTTCTTTCGGCGAGCTTCCGGTGAACTTCCGACGATCTCTCAGAAATGTTCCGGCAACTTCCTACAAGCTCCTGGACTTCACGATGATCTTCTTGGTGAATTCCAACGAGCTTCTTTAGCAAGCTCCTGGACTTCTCGGTTGGTTTCGGTAGAACTTCCGACGAACGTCCGGACTTCCAACGAACTCTCGAACTCCCAACAAAATCGCGTTCTTGACTCCAGGACTTCATTCTGCTTTATGTCTTTCTATCGTAGTTAATCCTACACACACAAAAATACATTTCGATCTAGATAATTATTACTAAGTATAAATCACGTTGTCATGCATGTCATTGGTCCTTCGACGCTTCATCTGATTCTTCGGCACATTGTCCTCTCTTGCGGTCTATTGCCCAATCGGCTAGTTGACATCTACAACTCTGATATCCTTGGCACAATATCTGCTCTTCTTGGCCCAATGCCCGAATCCATGGTCCGAAGCCTTCTGTCGATACATCGATCGATCCTCCGGCCCGATGTCCAATCTTTTGACATGTTTTCCTCCAAGCCAACATGATTCTTCCTGCTTTAATTGTCTCTCCCTGATCAAAGTATCCTGCAACACTCAAAACGTAAATCAAAACATAAATACTATCAATTGGTTTCGTCTTCAAAATTCGCGATTCAATAATTTTTTCCTTTTTGATGATGACACCTAATTGATGACGGAGTTAACCTTAACTCTTAGAGTTTAAACAAACTCCCCCTATCAATATGTCATATTAATAGAACCTTGAATTCAAGCTGAATTCAAGTCATTACAAATTTCATCATGAATATTTACAATACGTCATCATGCATAACATGATCATACTTCTCCCCCTTTGTCATCAACAAAAAGGAGAAGTCCACTTATCAAATGTTTAGACATACAAGTTCAAATCATTGCATAAAAAAATATAATATCAAGTTTTATCATCATGCAATTTGTAAGCTAGAAAATTTAGCAAGTATTACATCATATTTAGAACATTTAAGGTATCAAATTACAGATATGAAAGGTAGTAAGATAGCATGTTCTACATCATACAAGCTAGCAAAAATTTTACAATATTTTAAAACATGCAAGCTAGCAATTTTGAGATGTTCAAGAAAGCAACTCTTGCTTCTTGAAATATAAGTTTTGCTAGATGTGCAAGGTAACTTTTTTTTTTTGTGCTTCTTGAGATAGGCAAGATAGCACTTCTTGGTGATGTTCAAGATAGCAAGTTCTACATCATGCAAGCTAGTGAATCTTACAACATTTTAGAGCATGCATAATCACCAAATCATCATAAACGATGTGCAAAATTATAAATTTTGTAAGTTTGCATTTGTGCGTCTTGAGATTTACAAGATAGCACTTCTTGTTTCTCTTTTGATATGAGCAAGCTAGCAAGTTTGCTTCTTTTACAATGTGCATCTTGAGCTAGCAATATTTCTCTCCCTTTGTCATTGTCAAAAAGAAGCGAAGAATACAGGTTTGTAATTCTTTTTCCTTTTACAACCATTTCCAAATCATGACAAAGGTAAAGTATTCATTCTTATTTCAAAATGCCATAATTGAGATAAACCTTGAATTCAAATTAAAGCAATTTCAATCATGATTCACATCATATGTAATACATCACATACATCATCATAATAAAAAGCATAAGTATTGCATGCATCATTCCAAATCATAAATATTTCACATCATAATGGTATCAATTTGTCAAATTACATCCTACCATGCATATCATAACTTCACATTTATATGCATCAAAATAATATCAAGAGTATTTTCATGCATAATTTCATATCATCACATGAAAATATCAAGAGAATTTTGGTGATGAGATACACAAATAATGAAGACACATTGTGAATATCAAGAGACACCATGATTCATTTTAACAAATCTCCTCTTAAATAAATAACGAAAAGAATTCTTAGGAGATCAAATGATATAATATCTTGATTCATGCATAAGAAATCTCAAGTTATAAATTTCAAAAAATCAAGATAAAGCTCATTCAAATTCAAATCATCAAATCATTAAGATTACTTTCAAGAGATTCAAAATGACATAAACAACTTTATTAATCTCTTAGTGAAAAATCGATAAGATAGAGAAAAAGAAATTTTCAAGAAAAATACGTTTCTCTTTTTAGTTGTTTCAATTCACGTGATTTGTTTCATATAAGCATGCTCAAGTTTTTCATATGAAAACAATACATCATTGTTTAAAATCGAAAGAGTAAATCTCATAATAGAAATCATCAAGATTAATAAACCATAAATTACCCATAAATCATCATTACTTCAAATCATCATGCATAATTTAAATATAAAATCATATACTTATATTATTTTATATAAGCAATAATTTTTCATTTATATCAAATCAAAACATGCATCATTTTTTAAACCGAAAAAGCCACTTTCATTATGGTAAAAATAGATAATCCATAAATTGCAAGAATCATCATGCATAATTTTAGAAAGATAAACTCATTAAACATGATTTCATAACATTTCATATAAAAATCAATTTTTTATCATAAACATGTAATTTTCATGATTATTTTCAAAATTACTAGAATGATAAGCATGATTCGTAATTTTTGCATTTTCATTATTAAACATGTAATTTTCAAGAAAATTAATTCTAAACTAAATTAAAAATAACTCATGAAAAGTATTATGTAATTTTGAAATAAATTAAGGGCATTTTGATTACCTCATTGTCGAAAGCCATTAAGGCGTAATTTGCCACCTCGCCTTTATTGATTTTCTCTTCATCTTCGGAGGAGCTCAATTCATCCCAAAATTCATTCCTCTTCTTGCGTTCATAGCAAATAGTTATGTTCTTTTTGTTCTTTAATTTTTGTTTCATGAACCTTTTAAATTTTATAGTGATGAGTTCAAGTTTACCATTACTTTAGCTTATGCTCGAGTGGTCTTCAATTGTTCTTAGTCTGAAATCCTTTCTGTTCTTTGGAAAGTGGTTCTCGAGTTCTTTACATGCATTGCACGTCATTTCATAGGTCATTAGAGACCCGATAAGTTCTTCGATCAAAAAAGTATTCAAATTTTTTTATTCTTGTATAGCCATTATTTTCGAATCCCAATTCTTAGAAAGTGATCGTAAAATCTTATTAATAAGTTCAAAATTAGAAAAGCATTTGCCAAGAGCTTTTAAACCATTGACGACATCCGTAAAACGAGTGTACATGTCAACAACGGTTTCGCTCGGCTTCATTCGAAAAAGTTCAAAATCGTGCATTAAAATATTGACTTTAGACTATTTTACTTTATTCATGCCTTCATGAGTTACTTCTAGTGTGTGCCAAATCTCATGTTCAGTTTCGCATAAAGAAACACGATTAAACTCATTTTTGCTCAAGGCACAAAATAGAGTATTCATAGCTTTCACATTTAAAGAAAAGTTTTCTTCTCCAAATCATTCCATTCGTTCATTGGAGTAGAATACTTTTAAAAATCAAATTCAACTAAATTTTAAAAATCGAGATTCAACGAAAGCAAGAAAACTCTCATTCGAGTTTTTCAATATGTGTAGCTCGTCCTATTGAAAAAGGGAGGACGAATGAGAGAGTGACCCTCTTGAAAGTCGAAAAGATTCATTTCTCTTGGGTGTTAAACCAAATGAGAAATATGAGGCTTTGATACCAACTGTTAGGAATGAGTCGGCATTAAAGGGGGGGTGAATTAGTGCAGTGGTAAAATACGTCTTCAAATTGGTTCCAAAAAATCTCTTTATACGATAAAATTGATTTTGAAAATTCTTAACTTTGAAAGCAAAGTAAGAGCATATTGAATATAAAGCAAGTAAGGAGGTAAAATGATTTGCAGTAAAGATAAATTGCTCAAAGTAAAATGCAAATAAGATTTTAGAGTGGTTCAATCGTCGTGACCTATATCCACTTCGTCGATTCCTTTTCCATCGAGGCCACTGGCATCCACTATCAATCTTCCTTTAATAGGTGAAGATCAACCTCCTTCTTACACCCCTCTTCTTCTTTTTTCGGGTTTAGGAGACAACCCTTACAAGCACACACACTCCTCTCCAAACAGAATTCTAAAGTTAGATCTAGAGGAGGGATTTCTCAAGTGATTTCTATAGCGTTTTCTCACTTTAAAACTCTTTGTGCTGGTGTTTGTTAACTAGGGATGAGGGGTATTTATAGGCTTCAAGTTGATTCAAACTTAGAGCCTAAAAAGGTCTCATCCTAGGTTTCCTAGGTACTGGTGGTACCACTGTCGTTCTTGGGTGGTACTACCACTACAGGATCTGGTACTGGGTGGTACCACCACTAGCAGCATTACTATCGACGGTACCACCACCCATCCTGGTCGATACCGCCACCCAGGAATCCTGGAGTGTTGTTCCCCAGGTGGTGCCACCATCAGCCAGGGTTTCAGTAACCTGGTTGGGGCTTGAATCTGGCCCAAACCAGTCCAACTTCGGGCCCAATTGGCCCCTAACATAGTTGATAGGATTACCTCCCAATCCCAACTCTAATTATGTGCTAACTATGATTCCTAAGATATATTCTAAGCAAGATAAGTCTGATTTCTTCCGGTGAGCTTCCGGTGATCTTTCCGGTGAACTTCCGACAATCTCTCGGCAATGTTCCAGCGGACTTCTAGCAAGCCCCTGGACTTCAGGATGATCTTCTTGGCGAGTTCCGACAAGCTTCTTTGGCAAGCTCCTGGACTTCTCGGTTGGTTCCGACAGAACTTCCGACAAATGTTCGGACTTCCGACGAACTCTCGAACTCCCAACCAAATCGTGTTCTTGATTTTGGGACTTTATTTTGCTTTTTTCCTTGCTATCGTAGTTAATCTTGCATACACAAAAATATACTTTGATCTAGACAATTATTACTAAGCATGAATCATGTTATTCGGCATGTCATTGGTCCTTCGACGTTTCATCCGATTCTTCAGCGCATCATCCTCTCTTGCGGCCTATTGCCCAATCGGCTAGTTGACCTCTACAACTCTGTTATCCTTGGTGCAACATCCACTCTCCTTGGCCCGATGCCCGAATCCATGGCCCGAAGCCTTCTGTTGATACGTCAACCAATCCTCCAGCCCGACGTCCAATCTTCTGACATGTTTTCCTCTAGCCCAACATGATTCTTCCTACTTTAATTGTCTCTCCCTGATCGAAGCATCCAGCGTCACTCAAAACGTAGATCAAAATATAAATACTATCAATTGATTTCGTCATCAAAATCTGAGATTCAACATATAGAAGACACATCAAAAGGGGTTCAAACTCGTTCTTCTCTTAAGAATTTTTGTGTCAATGCCGCTTTTCTCTCCCAAATTGAACCTAAATGCATTGACAAGACCTTGAAAGATAATTTATGGGTTATCACAATACAAGAAAAGTTGAATCAATTTGAGAGAAATGAGATGTGGAAGCTTGTTCCAAGGCCAAATGACCATTTAGTTATTGGTACTAAATGGGTCTTTAGAAACAAGCAAGATGAATTTGGTATCGTGGTTAGAAAGAAGGCTAGATTATTGATCAAGGGTTTCAACCAAGAAGAATGTATTGATTATGAAGAAACCTTCACTCTTGTGGCACGATTAGAAGTCATAAGGATGTTTGTTGCCTATGCTAGTAGTAATAATTTTGAATTATTTCAAATGGATGTTAAAAGTACTTTTCTTAATGGCTTTATTTTTTAGGAAGTATATGTTGAACAACCTCCCAGATTTGAGAATGATAATTTTCCTAATTATGTGTTTAAATTGACTAAAGCTTTCTATGGATTGAAACAAGCCCTAAGGGGCTTGGTATGAGAGACTTAGCTCATTTCTTATCGAAAATAATTTCTCTAAACGCAAGGCTGATACTACATTGTTTATTAAGAATTTTGAAAATAACTTTCTTATTGTTCAAATTTACGTCGATGATATTATTTTTGGTTCTACAAATGAATCTCTATGTGAATCATTTACTAAAAGTATGAGCCTAAAATTTGAAATATGCCTAATGGGGGAACTAACCTTCTTTTTAGGCTTACAAATCAAATAACTTAATGATGATATTTTTATTAGTCAAACAAAATATGCATTAGACTTGCTAAAATGATTTAATATGGATAGTTCAAAAGCTATCAATACTCCTATGAGTACCTCCACTAAGTTAGACATTGATGAAGGTGGAGAAAGCTTTAATCAAAAAGCTTATAGGGGTATGATAGATAGTTTATTTTATCTCACCGCAACTAGACCAGACATCATGTTTAGCATAGGACTTTGTGCTAGGTTTCAATCTAACCCCAAGCAATCTCATTTAAAAACTGTCAAAAGGATTTTAAGATACCTAAAAGGAACTCCTAAACTAGGATTATAATATCCAAAATCTAAAAATTTTAAATCGCTTGATTATGCCGATGCTTATTTTGCTAGTTGCCAAATAGATAGAAAAAGCACATCCAGAACATGTCAATTTTTAGGACAGACACTTGTCTCTTGGTCTTCTAAGAAACAAAACTCGGTTGCATTATCCATAATCAAAGCTGAGTATATTACAGTAGGTGCATGCTGTGCTCAAGTTATATGGATGAAAAATACTTTAGAAGATTATGGAATTCACTTGAAAAATATACCTATAATGTGTGATAACACAAGTGCAATATGTTTAACAAAAAATCCTATTCAGCACTCTAGAACTAAACATATTGACATTAGGCATCACTTTATATGAGATCATATTAATAATCATGATATAATCTTAAAATTTATCGACACGAAACATCAATTGGCTGATATTTTCACAAAACCTTTGATTGAGGAATAATTTGATTTTATAAGAAGAGAATTAGGTATACTAAATTTCTCGATACATTAGTTCCCCTTTAAAAAAAAAAAATTAATTTTCTTATCAAATTCTATTTTACAAAATCAATTACTTGAATCATGAACTATGTACGAACTTTATATGTATGAACTTATGGTGCAAATTGTATATATAATGCGTATATGAATCATTAACTTATGATGCAAATTTTATATGATGCAAATTTTCTTCTCTTACAAAAATAGAATCTATGATGTTTATGTGAATGAGTATGTGCACTTCATAATAATAAAATATTGTAAGAAGGATCCACACAATGTCAACACCACACCTCAATGAAAGTCATGCTCACTGCTTATAGGCGGTGGCACCGCCCGCAACCTGCCCTATATAAAGAACATGCTAGGGCCAATCGTAGAACCGACCCCAACCCATTGTACACTTCTCCAAAGAGCTCCAAACCTCTTGATCCTCTTGCTCTCCCTCTAGCAACTCAAAAATAATCCTCATTTTCTACTAAATCAAGGATCAATCTCATACCATCTTAGTAATCACAAGAAGGAAAAACTACTAAGGTAATCCCTAAACCAAATTGATTCCCCCTTTGCATTACTTATTTTTGCCTCTTATTTGCCTTCATAATTATAGTCTCCATGACTTCTAGAAGATCCTCAAGGGACAAAGGAAATAGGAGATTAGATGAAAACTATGACTCCCTACTTTTCGATTCTCATCAACATGCCCTTAAATTTCCAATCATAGAATCTAGAAATGTTCATAAGGGTAAATATGTTGATTTAGAGGAATTAAGTGATTTGGAACCTATTCAATAGTTTGCTAAACTAGATATCCTACTAATCCTTCAAATATGTGAATCTATCTATCCTAGACTTGTTAGATTGTGCTATAATAATTTGCATGTGGATGAAAACGATAGGGTCTCTACGTATCTCTTAGGACATCATATACCCATTACGGATAGTGTAATTTACAATCTCATAGGAATTATGGAGAAAGAAAGAGGTCGTTATTTTAGAGGCTAATGGGATGAACCATCAGTTGGGACCACTTATTCTAAAGCCTTAGGAACCATCTTTGGTAATCCTAATTTGTCTATTCTTCCAAAAAGCTGTGAACATTTATTACCTTTCAACACCAAACTACTTTATCATATCTTGATAAGCATTATAATTCCAAAATAATATCATCATGATGAAGTTAACTAAATAAAAGTAGGAACGATGTATTGGTTTATAAAAGGATACGAAAATTATTTTGGCTACCTAATTCAACAAAATATGATTGAACTATCAAAAAAGGATATAATGCTTCCATATGGTAGCCTGATCATAAGACTAATCCATGCTTATAACATAGTTATCCCACCTAATGAAGAAGTTATGAAACTAGATAGATTTAATGTCATAAATAGAAATCTATTTCGAAGATTAAGGTGTATATTCAGAAATAGGATATTAACTAGATTACCTAGAAGGACTGATCCCTTTCTATCTGAATCGAAACCTGAAACACCAATATTTAGGGGTAATCAATCTCCTCCTATTGGTCCCTTTGAGGTAACACCTCCAGCAAAGCAAGTCCCCCCCTCATCTATCAACGACATAGGGACTCGAATGGATCGATTTGAACAACGTCCAGATAGATTTGAACAACGTCAAGATCAAATTTTAACTAAGTTATAGCAGATTCATCAACAGCTTAATACTTTGTTTAGACATTTTGACTTGCCACCACCTGAATAAGTTGTGTATGTCTTTTTGCTGATGACAAAGGGGGAGAAGTGGATGAAATCTCTCTCTTTTATTGTGCTTACTTTGATGTTGTAATCTTATGTTGTTTACTTTAATGTTGTAATCTTAAAATGTTGCTTACTTTGATGTTGAAACTCTATGCTGAAAATTTCTATGATGTTGTAATATTTTCAATGCTGTAAAATTTCTATGATGTTTTGATCTCTTTATCATACAAATGATGCATTATCAAATTCTTAATATTATGAACTTTTGAATGCTACAATGCAATAATGATGATATTTCATGCAAAGAGTGATGAAAGGCTATGCTGAAACATTTTATCATGCATGAAGTGATTGTGCATTTAATATCTTGATGACTTAAAATTATGGTGATGCACAATGCATGTGATTTTTAAATCAAAGCTTCAATTCAAGGTTGTGAATTCAAGTTTGTATGGCATATAGATAGGGGGAGTTAAGGTTAACTCCTTCACCAATTGGTTATCATCATCAAAAAGGAAGAGATTGTTGAATCTCGGATTTTGATGATGAAATCAATTGATAAATTGTTTGACCTAATCTATGTATTGAGATAAGTGTACAGGATTAACTAAGATAGCAGTAAGGTGTAAAGCAGATAATGAACCGGAATCGAAGATTCGGACAATGTACTAGGAGCTCGCGAGAGCTCGTTTGAAGATCGCCGAGAGTTCGTCGGAAGATCGCCGAGAGTTCATCGCCGAAAGCTCGTTGGAAGATTGCCAAGATCTCATTAAAAGATCACCGAGAGTTCGTCGGGAGTTCATCAGAAGCGCGCCGGAAGACTCGCTGAGAAGTTCGCCGGAGGATCGCCGAGAGAAATCAACATACCGAACTAATCGCTTACCTTAATCGTAGTTAGTACATTAGTTGAGTTAGGATTGGGAGGTAATCCCACTAACTCAGATAGGGGCCAACTGAGCCCTTAACATGGCTAAATTGGGCTGGTTGAATAGCCCAATCAGCACCTAAAGTCACGGTCGGTGGTGGCACCACCCGGGACTCGGTCTCCTAGGTGCTCTGGGCAGTTGTACCACCCAGACTGGACTATGGTACCGTTGATAGTTAATGCTGTCAGTGGTGGTACCATCCCTGTCAAGTAGTGGTACCACTAGAGCTCGATCTCCGAGCTCTATTAGGCGATGGTATCGCCTAGTAATGGTGATAGAATCGCTAGTACCTCGAAATCCGGGGATGTGACACTTTTTGGCTCCAATTCTGAAGCCAATTGGGGTCTATAAATACCTCACTCTTTTCTGCATGAAAGGGTACAAAAGCATTGGCATAATCCTAATTTTTTTAGTGTTAAAGTGTTGTAAAAAGTGCTAGAGTCCTCCCCCTCCCTTTCTAAGTGTTGAGATTATTCAAGAGAGATGTGAGACTTGTAAAGGTTATCTCCTAAACCTATGAAAAGAAAAAGTATTATAAAAGGTGGTTGGTCTTCGCCTATTGAAGAAAGGCTATTAGTAGACGCCGGTGACCTCGACGGAGGAGGAATCCGAAAGTTGATGTAGATCACAATGATCGAACCACTCTAAATTCTAGTTTTCATTTCTTCTTGAGCTATTTACCTTTCTTGCAAGCTACTTTACCTTCTTACTGCTTTCTCTACACTCCCATACGCTTTCAAATTAAAATCTTTACGAAACAATTTTCATCGGAATCGGGTTTAATCGAAACGAAGACTTTTGAAATAGATAACTTTTCTGTTGTACTAATTCACCCCCCTCTCTTAGTGCCGCTCTTGATCCTAACAATAGGGGTATGATATGTAGTTTATTATACCTCACAGTAACTAGACATGATATTATGTTTAGTGTTGGACTATGTACTAGATTTTAGACAAATCTCAAGCAATCTTACTTAAAAGTTGTCAAAAATATTTTTAGATGCCTAAAAGGAACTCCTAACTTAGGATTATGGTATCTAAAAACTCAAGATCTTGAATTGATTGCTTATGTCGATGTTGATTTTGTTGGTTGTCAAATAGATAGAAAAAGCACATCCGGAATACATCAACTTTAGGTCATGCATTTGTCTCTTGGTCTTCTAAAAAAGAAAACTTGGTTACATTATCTACAACCGAAGCTAAGTACATAGTAGTAGATTCATGTTATGCACAAGTTATATAGATAAAAAACACATTAGAAGATTATGGAATTCACTTGTAAAACATACCTATAAAATGTGATAATACTAGTAGTGTAATATGTTTAATAAAAAATTTCATTCAATATTCTAGAATTAAACATATTGACATTATGCATCATTTTATTAGAGATCATGTTAATAAACATGAAATATCTTTAGAATTTATTGATACAAAACATCAATTAGCTGATATTTTTATAAAACCTTTAAATGGGGAACAATTTGATTTTATTAGAAGAGAATTAAGCATGTTAAATATTTCAAATGCATGAATTCCTCTATATATTTTTTAGATTTCTTAGTTTTTCATAATTTGAATCTTCTTTTTAAATTGAGATTGTTTCCTTCGTTCCTTCTTCTTGCAATTCACTAAAGAAGAGATTTGATTCATGATTTTTTGGCACACTTAATCTTTTATGAATCCTTCTTCCTTCTATGTACAAGAATAGGGATTTGATTCATAAATTTTTAGTATACACATTTTGATCTTTTATGATGAATCCTTTCTCTTTGCGAAAGTAGAAGTTTGGTTCATGGACTTTTAGTTCTTATAACTTGATTTTTCTTATAATGAATGAATTCCTCCCTTCTTCTTCCTCTTCTTATTTTTATGACAAAAGGAAAAGAGAAACTTGCTAGCATCTCAAGAAAAGAAAAAATGTTAGCTTGCACATCTCAAGAAGAACCAAAAAGTGCTTGCATATCTAAAGGGAAGTGCTAGCATATCCATTTCAAGAAGCAAAAGTAGTTATCTTGCAAAGTTTTTGCTTAACTTCTCATTTTACAAATTTGCTAGCTTACATAAATTGGTGTAAAACTTACTTGCATAGTTTAAAATACTTGCATAAATTATTGAATGATTCTCCTTTTTGTTAATGACAAAGGAGGAGAAATGATAAATGTTTGGAATCATAACATTATATTTGGTATCATGCATGAAGTGATAAATGGTTAAAAAATGCTTTAGAACCATATATGTTATGCCCAAAATGATTGAAAATATGAATGCTTTGATATCATGTATGTTATGCCCAAAATGATTGAAATTATGAATGCCTTGGTATCATAAATGTTATGTTCAAAATGATGTTAATTTTAGTATCATGCATGAAGTGATGAATGCTTTAGTATCATGTAGGTTATGCCTAAAGTAATATTGATTTGTTATGAAGTGATGAAATTGTGCATGTTATACTTTGATGACTTGAAACTATGATGATGCATTTGATCATTATGATCGAAATTGTTTTACTTGAATTCAAAGGTTATGATTCCTTTTATATTTAAGTTTGTCTTATCTCAATATGTCATATAGATAGGGAGAGTTAAGGTTAACTCCGTCATCAATTGGTTGTCATCATAAAAAAGGGAAAGATTATTGAATCTCATATTTTGATGATGAAATCAATTGGTGAATTAATGATCTAATACATGTGTTAAGATAAGTGATATAGGACTAACTACGATCGTGAGAAAGATAAAATAATTAAAAAAGAAGCGAAGTTGGGTTGGAGTCAATGATCCGGCATCGGGCCGGATGAACCGGGAGATACACCAAAGGATCAGACGATGTAGTGAAAGCTCACTAGAAGTTCACCAGGAGTTTACCAAAAGCTCATCGGAAGTTCACCCAAAGCTCACTGAAAGATCGTCGGAAGTTCACCAAGAGTTTGGTTGAACAATTGACGTGTCGGACAACTTAGATTACTTATATCATAATTGTTTTAGCCTTAACTATCGTAGTTAGAATTTTAATTTGAGTTAGTTACGGGAGAAATCCTACTAACTCAATTAGAAGCCAACTTGACCCTTAATTGGACTGAATTAGGTTAGTTGGATGGCTCATTCAGCCACTCAAGCGATGGTACCACTTGAGGCTTAGCCTCGCAGGTGGTCTGGGCAATGGTACCACCGGTAGTTAATACTGCCAAGTAGTGGTATCACCCTGTCAGGCAGTGGTACTACCAAAGCTTAGTCTTCGAGGCTCTATCAGATAGTCGTATCGCCCAGTGTCAGTTGGCAGGCGGTGGTATCGCCCACCACTGCTAGTACCCCGGAAACTTGGGATAAGATATTTTTTGGCTCTATTTTTGGAGCCATTGGGGCCTATAAAGACTCCACTCTTTCTTGCATGAAAGAGCATAAAAAGTGTGAACAAAAGTCTTGAGATTTTGGTTGTAGAAGTGTAAAAAAAGTGCTAAGAGTTCTCCTCCTCCTTTAGTTTTGTGATCAATCTAAGAGAAGTGTGAGACTTTTAAAAGGTTGTCTCCTAACCCTGTAAAAAGGAGAAAGTGTTGTAAGAGGGTGGTTGGTCTTCGCCCATTAAAGGAAGACCGATAGTGGATGCCAATGGCCTCAACGAAAGAAGAATCGGGAGTGGACGTAGGTCACGATGACCCAACTATTATAAAATTGGTACGCACTTTCTTGTTGCTCTTTATTACTGTTGTTTTCTGCCTTAATTGCTTATCACTCTTATTCTAAGTCAAGCACACATTCAATATCTTTTCTGATACATTTTTATCAAACTGAAAGTTTCGAATCAACTTAATTTTTGCGATAGCACTAATTCAAACCACCCCACCCCCCTCCTCTTAGTGTCATTCACGATCCTAACACTAACTGGGCCTAGCTAGTGGGTTGTGGCTTGACATATAGGTTGGGCCTGGCCTACGGGCTGTTTCAACCTAATTCTTATCCAATTTCATACCACAACGTATATTCACTAACAAATATATATAAAGAAACAAAAACGTAACAACACATTAAAAAATAAGATCAGGAGATATGCTTTAATACAAGAAAATAACCTTCTAAATTCAATAAAAATTAGAAATGAGGGCAAATTTTTTATTTTTTTTTATATACTTTCAATACATGCATAATTTCAATGTAATCTAGTCAAATAAATTTTTAACCATTTAGAATAACAAATTTTAAATTTTAGATTAAAAAATCCAAAAATTTAGATAACATATTTTAATTTAACAAGAAAATTTTAATCAAGATAAGATTAAAAGATAAGTTGTAATACCATGAAATATGAAATATTTAATATATAAAACATGTAAAATTTTAATATATTTAAATTCAAAAATAAAAACCTTAAGTATGGGTCAAAGAATATTATAAAAACTTTAACTGATAGATTTTAATATAATAATAAAAATTTTGATATTTAAAGGATTGATAAATATTTTCAAACTATAAAATTTTTAACATTTAAAGAATCAAAATAAAAAAATTTATTTTTCAAGAAAGGTAGGAAACTTACCTCTCCTTGGTAGGATGTAACTCCTCATTCCTCCTACTACTGGACTCGACTAGGTGATAAATGAATGAAAGAAATCCCTCTTGATAAATAAAAGGAGGTGAGCCTCCATTAAAAAAAAAATTTCTTAATTTTTATTTTTATTTAATATATTAACAAATATGGTATCATCTTATTTAGAATGTTTAATAACTATTTCCTAATTTATAATAGCAAATAAAGAAATAAGATTAATATTTTATAAATTATAATTACAATTGCAAGTAAAGAAATAAAAGTTGATTCCTAAATTAAATATTTGATTTGATTACCTTTACTTGATCCAAGATGTGATGTATATGTTATTCCGAATTGATATATTAACATGCTAATAAGTTGTTTTATAGTAGTTTCATTTATCACTTTATTATGAAAGATTAGATTAGTTCATTCTGCCATAAGTACGATACCTCTTATATTTAATATGTTAAGTAGGATTCAATAATGAACTTGAGTTAATGATTCAAAAACTTAGTTTCCTCAATCTGATTCATGCAAAAATTCAAAATTATGATACTAGTGAAATTGGGGAGACCATTGTATAACCTAGATAGCATATGAGTAGGCTCGATAAAACCCTTGAATAATAGATAGACCATAGTATTATCTAAATTTAGAATTTAGATAGCATATGAGTAGGCTCCATAAAATCCTTGTATAACTTCTTCTATTTACAACAGACTTTTTTTAATAATACTTGTAATAAATACCTTGAGAACCAATAACACTATTTTAGGAAATTCAATCATTTCTAGTTCCTCTTGTATTTATATTCTTGATCAACAATTTATCATTCATAAATGTTTGACGCTATTTTAGAGAATATACAATTACAATTCTATTTACTTCTGATCTTTGAGATGATACAAAAGGCATTGTTTCCTTAATTACAAGTATATCAATGATCATTAGCACTTATGATTGTAATACACATCAATGATTCCACTATTTCAAAATCATATTTTATTAAAAATTATTTTCTAATAAAAAAGATTTTTGGCTTGGTGTGATCGTATATACTAGTTTGCTACCTTAATATATATATATATATATATATATATATATATATATATATATATATATATATATATATATTACTATTTCATAATAAAAAAAATAGTAATATAGGATTTATGGAATAGTGTTGGTGCGGCAAATACGACTTAGACTATGTTTGGAACGTATTTGTATTTTAATTATGTATTAACGTAAGTGTTGTTTGAGAAAATTATATGTTAAAAGTTTAAATATTTTTATGATAAATTTATCCTTCTAATTTTTTAAAATTTATTAAAAAATAAATAAATATATTTTAAATTAAAAAATAAATAAATAAATGTATCTAATCTTATAAAAAAATTTTATGGCCCAAACAAATAAAAAACAATCATATAAATAAATATAATATAATATTTAAAAATAAATAAATAAATAATATTTATCTTATAAAAATTATAAATCATATTGATTTCTCACTAAATTATTCTTTAATTTTATGGTTATAAAGTCACAAGATAATTTTTAAATTAAAAAATTATATTAGCATCATGTAAAATGCTAATGCTAACCTAAGGTAACATCATCATTTAGTATTTAAGCATTTTCAATATAACATTCAGGTCAGATATAATTTAAATATTTATTAAATATTAATTCAGATTTGAAATATGTATTGGGCTCTTAATGTATATTTCAAATATATTCTCAAACCACACCCTTATATGGATCGATGAACGAAGAACATTTTGATATTTTTGACATTTGTTAACTCGAGTTTTCTTAGTTAGAAGATGTTAGTTAATTTAACCATTAGTTAATTTCGGGGGGCTAAATGTTTCTCATCAGTCTAGATTAAGAAAGATATTATTAATTTGGAGTGTAAGTATTTTAGAATAATAATTTAATACTATAAAGTTAATTGAGTCGATTGGATTGGATATTGTTATCTTATTCGTTATTAATTTATATTATATTTTTTTGTTGAATTTTCAAAGAGAAAAGAAAGAAACACCATCGCATCGCAGAGTGAATAACAAATAATATTTCACAGAGAGATGAAATGTTCGTCATAATAATTCCGAAAGAAATTGAACTAATTGTCTTCTGTGTTCACTTGACTGTCCTCTAATTTAGTTTTGAAGGGTTCAAACACCATCGCAGAGTGAATAACAAATAATATTTTTATTAATTTATTTTAATTCAAAATAAATGATGTTTTATTTTATTATTTATTTTATATTATAAAATAAAAATGATTTTTATTAATTATTCTGAATAACAAATAGAAACTTGCATGCATGTGAGTCCATGAAAACAGTGCTGCCATTTCACTGCTGCAAGCCCTGACACAGAGAGAGAGAGAGAGAGTGTGTGAGAGATAAAGAGAGAGAGAGTGGGTGGCAGCATCATTCCTCTATTATTTGGTAGGGCGGGCAAATCTTCAGCACCAATGAAAGCTAAAGGTCACACTCGCTTTTCTCTCCCCCTCACTTTTGTCCTTGTGGAGGTTGACAGGGACCCCAGCACTGTCTCCATGGCAGCGGAGCAGCTGTTCCTGGATTCAACGTTCATGCATGGCAGTTCCTAGATCATGCTCACAATCACACCGAAACTGCTAACATTACATTTGAAGCTGAAGATAGTACAGTTTGAGAGAGAGAGAGAGAGAGAGAGAGAGAGAGAGAGATCAGTGTGATTGCTTTGCTTGTTCGAGCATCAGGACGACCTCCCTCATGTTGGGCCTTTCCACACTGTGCTCCTGCACGCAGAGCATGGCGACGAAGAACACCTGCATGGCTTCCTCCATCGATACATCGATCAGCCTCGGGTCCATGATCTCCACCACCCCCTCCTTGTTCCAGCTCGTGTTCATCCTCGCCCACTGCACTATATCCAGTCCTTCCTCCCCGAAGTCGCCCACCGGCTTTTTGCCGGTGATGAGCTCCAGGAGAACCACTCCGTAGCTATACACATCGCTCTTCTCGTCCACCTTGAGAGTGTACGCATACTCTGTTCCACAAGAACCAAAGCAAATGGTTAAGCGTGCTGTTCCCTTTTCTTGGGTCGTGATCTTATCGAGCACATCAAGAGTTGCATCGATGGAGTTCAGATCTTGCAATTTGGGTCAAAAAGGTGTTGTGGTGGCGTACTGAAAGCAAACAAAGCATGGGATTCCATGGCGGCAGAAGGGTGAAAGGGATAAAGCAGCAGCTGCCTCATTCAGTGTGTCTTCTCCATCATCAAAAGAATAACCAAAGCCATTCGGATTCCATCACAGTCTGAGACTAAATTGAAGCTGTGAAGATTGCAGGAACAGTAGGGCATACCTGGAGCAATGTAGCCATAAGAACCAGCAATGGCTGACATGCTCTCGGAGGCTCCTGTGTCCTGCAGGTACTTGGCCAGGCCGAAGTCTGCAACGTGAGCTTCGAAGTCCAGATCGAGCAAGATGTTGTTGGACTTGACGTCCCTGTGGAGGATGGGAGGAGAGCAGTCATGGTGGAGGTAGCTCAGCCCCTTGGCTGCCCCCGTTGCAATCCGGTGCCTCATCTCCCAGCTCAGATACCCTCCTCTCTTCTCGTGCAGCACCTCCCCCAAGCTCCCGTTGTGCATGTACTCGTACACCAGCAGGTTCGTCTCCTTGTCGGAGCAGAAGGCGAGCAGGCGCACGATGTTGCGGTGCCTGATCTTGCCCAGCGTTTGGATCTCTGCCGACAACCCGTTGTCGTGGGTAGAACCTTTATTGATCCCCAGCAGTCTCTTCACTGCGATCCCATCCCCGCTCGGCGTCGTTCCTCTGTACACGACTCCGGCTCCTCCTCTGCCGATGATGCAGTTCTCCTTGAGGCACTCGACGACGTCGTCGCAAGTGAATTCGAGCTTCTGGAACGCCGTCAACTTCCATGAGTCGGAGAAGCCTCTCTTCATCATGGATTGCGTCTTGATGACCACTGTGATGGAAAATACCAGAGAACATGTTAAGAGTCCCAGAGCAAACAGGAGCCTGAATCTTCCAGGGAGCTGGGACTTGACACGTTGATGCTCCCCTCGTTCGATCCGTGGAGAGGATGACGAGATGCATGGATTTGAAGCTGATCCACATAGCTGAGGGTTGGCGAGGAAAGATGAAGCGTTGAGATAAGCGAACTGCCCGGTCTCCGGTATCTTACCGGAGAAATCGTTGTGCGAGAAGTCTGCGGAAGTGAGACTCTTCATGCTTGCCATCTCCTGCGGAATGCTCCGGCTCAAGCGATTCCATGACAGATTGAGGTAGCTCAGGATGCGAACCTGAGATATCCGAGCTGGAATCGGTCCGGCGAGCTGGTTGTGGCTCAAATCCAAGTAGGTCAGTGAGGAGCAGTCACCGATCTCGGGGGGGATTCTGCCGGAGAAGTTGTTCCTGCTCATGTCTACCTTCAGCACCTGCTTCAGAAGGCCGAGCTGGGATGGTATCTCCCCGGCGAACTCGTTGCCGCCGAGGAGAAGAATCTGCAGCGACGAGATGTTCCCGATGGAGGAGGGAAGAGGCCCGGTGAGCCTGTTGTTGGAGAGGTTCAATAGGCCTAGCTTTGCAGGCTTCTGCGCTGGCTCTTCCGCTACCACTCCGGTGAGGTAATTGTTCTGCAGCTCCAGCAGAGACAGCTCCGGCAGATAGAGGAAGCCCCGAGGAATCGATCCGGTCAAGTAGTTCTGCCCCATGCGGACCCTGGAGAGCGTCATGCAGTCACCGAGGTCGTCCGGCAATGGGCCGAAGAGGAAGTTGTTGAGCAGAATCAGTATCTCCAGCTTCTTGCCGAAGCAGAGAGATGGCGGGATCAGCCCGGTGAGCTTGTTGGTAGAGAGATCGAGCTCGCGAAGCCTCCCGTTTCGACCCAGCGCGGCTGGGATCGATCCGGTGAAGTTGTTCTGCCACAGTTTCAGGACCTCCAGACTGGGCAGCTCCGCCACGAACCCTGGAATCTCGCTGTGAAGCCGGTTCATGAACACGTGCAGTAAGGTGAGTTGATGGAGCTTGGAGAACTCCTTGGGGATCTCGCCGGTGAGTGCGTTGTTGGAGATGTCGAGGTATCTCAAGCTGCTGAGGTTGCCAAGCTGGAAAGGGATTGCACCGGTGAGCTGATTCGTCTGCAGGAAGAGAGTGTCCAGGTTCTTCAGATTCCCCAGCTCCGGCGGGATCTCCCCCTCCAAGCCACAGCTGGAGAGGTCGAGATGGAGCAGACCGATCAAGTTGCCGATCTCGGCCGGGACGCCGCCGTCGAACTCGTTGTAGTAACCCAAGTAGAGCTGCTTCAGAGTGGTGACATTGCCCAGCTCAGGAGGTATGAAGCCGCCGAGATCGTTCCCCGCGAGCGAGAGGTAGGTGATGGCACTGAAGCCTCCATAGGCGAACGGGATCGCACCGGAGAAGTAATTCCCGCCGAGGTCCAGATGCCGGAGCTTGGGCAGCCTCGGGAGGCCAACAGGAAGCGGCCCGGAGAAGTCATTGTCGTAGGCATCCAAGACTTCCAGCTCCGCCGTGTCGGAGAAGCTCCAGTTCAAGGTGCCGTTGAACTGGTTGTTGGAGATGTTGAGGTACCTGAGGCGGGGGAGCTCACTGATAGCGTGCGGAAACGGACCGGAGAGGCTGTTTCCGGCGACGGAGAGGGAAGCGAGGCCCTTCAGCTCGGCGATCGCAGGGGAGAGGGAGCCGGAGAAGTTAGAGTTGGCCACGTCGAGCGCGAGGACTAGGTGATTGGAGTCGTCACACCGCACACCATCCCATGCGCAGAGAGCTGCATGGGCTGATGAGTTCCAGCTGGGGAGTAAAGACTGGGAGTGGTGGAAAGAGCGCTTGATGGAGAGCAAGATGGAAGCTTGCTTTCTCAGGGAGAGGCTGAGGAGGCCGGTGGAGGAAGCAGAGGCGAGGTGGAGCAGGAGAGAGGATAGGAAGAGCAAGGCTGGTGGGGCGGAAGAAGCCATGGAGGGAGGCTTATGAGGCAGAGGAGGAGGTGGATATAATAAGATGGGGGGAGGGCGGAGGAGGACGAGAGAGAATCCAAGGATGATGGTGAGTAGCATTGAAGCAGAGATGGGTTTGGGTTCTTCTCCTTTCTTTCTCTTGTTTCGGGGATCAAAAAAGGGTTTAAAGCTGAAGGGTGGCTTTTTGGTCACACAAGTGTCTCATGCCATGCATTCCTCCTCCTCCTCCTCCTCCATTAATGTGGTTGAGCTTCTCAGATCACTGTCATTACATGAAACATGTAGCTAAAAAATCCTACGTAATGACATGAGATCGTTCCGTTTACATGAGCAAATAGTTATTATCCAGGGAAGCATGCATGGATGAAGTATTGGGAAAACAACATGACACCCATATCCATCCATGGGTTTAAGGAAGAGAAAGTGAGAGAGGATATGTCTGAAACGATCAGCTAAGGCTGAAAAGAGGAGGCGGTGGTTTCCTTAGAAGACCAAAGTGTGGTGACATCAAGGAATGCAGTGTCGTAACTGAGGGGGACAAAAGTCCAGTTTGTGATGGTCATGGATCAAAGAGGTGGTGGCAGCACCAGATTCAAATTGCTGTGGTGTGCCAGCAGCAGACAACGTAGAACATGCCCTTCTGAAACAACACAGAGGTGACACCGACCGGCAATTTGATCCTCTTTTTTTCTTGGCTTCTAACATAACACGGTCTGCAGTAGAAAAGTGAGGCAAAAATTACAATCTCTTGATTCACCTTCTTCGACCTAAGCAACCTTTCCTTTCAAATATAAGAAGACCAACAGATAGATAGATGCATGTGGCCAAAGGTCCGTTGATGAATGCAAATAAGGTTGGAATCAATAATATAATCATCAAATCAATAATATATCACAAGTATCAAATAATTATAATTGATAACAGATGAAGAGATATCGTAAATTTGTTAAGGAAAATCCTCGAAAATTCTCTCTCCTAACATGTCTGCACCTGACCTCCGACGATTCCCATCACCATGAACCCAGTTGTCATATCTTTCTGCCGCTGCATCTTGTCGCTAAACACCTACGCTGCACTGCAACAGCCCCCTAGACGTGACCTCTACCTTCGGCGACTGCAGCGATATTGATCCTGCTATCATCATTTTCTTCCACTACCACTCTCACTGCTTCAAATCACATCCTTTACTACCGCAAGAGTACATCAGCGCCCCCACCTTCTTCCTGCAAAGGCAGAGATGTTCTCAAAGAACCTTCTCCCTTGATCTCACTCACGGCCGCATAGAAATTCATCGGTAGAAAGTCATTGCCAATCGGTCGCTCTGCGCTCGCAGCATCGCCAGCTTCTCCCAAAGTGGGACTATGCCTGCAGCATCGCCAGCTTCTTCCAAAACTACAAGTTGCAGCATCTCACTGACCTGCAAGCTACAGCACGCAACGGTGGTGCCACAGCTGCTGCAGTCGTTATTGCTTGCGACAGCATCGACAACTACAGCTGCATCGTGAACAGTGGCAGCATGGATCTTATTGCTTGCTTGCCATTAATGCCTCAGTGAAGACTTGTCAAGGTGCAGCAGACCTTTTGCTTAGAAAGGTACAGGTGGCCTCAACGGTTTTTTTTTACCCATCTATTTTTGTTTACCCATCTAATCGTTGCAGACTTTCACTTTTTTCACTTTGCTCCTATATATGTCCAACATGTCCTCATCTAACATTCCAATTACTATTCCCGTAGGAAACCATAGTACCTTTTCCCTTACGGGCCTTATTTCTATCATGCTACCACTCTCATTCCCTTCAAATTATCCAACGGTGGCAATTACGCAACATGGCGTGCTCAATTCTCTAATCTACTATTTGGCTATGTTCTTCTAGGATTTGTCGATGACCCTCTTCGTTGTCCACCAACGATGCTCAACATCCTAGGCACATCCAGTCCAGTACCAAATTCAGACCACAAAATATAGTTACGTCAGGATCATCTCATCCTTCAAGCAATTCAAGCCTCGGTCGCTGGTTCCCTCTCCCCACTCATTTCTTCATGTGACACTGCTATCGAAGCTTGGTGCAAGTTGCAAACCATCTTGGCCAATCGTTCCTGCACTCGCATGCTTAGTCTTCTATCCAGTCTTATGAAGATAAAACAAGAGGGAAGTATTGTTGTTGATTATCTACACAATATAAAGATTATCATCGATGACTTGGCCTTGATAGGTCATTTCCTCGGTGATAAAGAAGTTAATGTCCATATCATAAACGGCCTAGGAGACGAGTACAAGGAATTGGCAGCAGCAATACGGGCACGTAATTCACTAGTGTTATTTGAAGAACTCTATGACAAGTTGACTAACTATGAGATATATCTCAAGCGTGAGGACAGGTTGCCAAGACCATCAATTACAGCTCAAGTCAGTCAAAAACCTAAGAAGAAGAGCAACTGATACAATAAGAGCTCCAAACAAACCTCCTCTCCTCAACCCTCTCAACATTTCAATTGCAACCATCAAGGCGACTACTTCAATTATCCTCATCCCTGGCGTTCTGATCACACAAATTAACAAAGAGTTATCTGCTAGCTATGTGACAAAGTTGGCTACTTTGCAAAAGTCTGTAGAACTCGATCCAGACTTCCTCCTCCGTCGCATTGGCCTTATGCAAATCTCATAACTACTTTGACTACTGGTGATCAAAATTGGATTGTGGATTCTGGCGCATCTCATCACATTACCTCTGATTTATAAAACTTGTCCATCCACAATGACTACGGCGGAACTGAAGACATCATCATCGGTAACGGTAATGGACTCTCCATTACTCATACCGGTTCCACAATGCTTAATTCACATAGTACTTTATTTATGCTAGATGATATTTTGTGTGCACCCCAAATCAAACGAAACCTCATTTTTGTTTCTTAATTCTGCAAACAGAATCATACCTCAATTGAATTCTTTCCTAATTTTCTTGTTAAGGATTTAAGCATGGGGGCATCCTTGGTCTGAGGCCAAAGTAAAGATAACATTTATGAGTGGTTGTTGATTCCACAAATCACCCAACCCACTGCCTACTCTTCGGTCGTAGCTCCAACTGACGTGTGGCATCGTCGTCTTGGTCATCCCTCAACTCTTATTCAGCAAAAACTGCTTTCCTATTATTCTCTTCCTACGCTTAAATCCAATAATATCATAACCCATTGTGATGCTTGTTTAAGTAATAAAAGTCATAGACTTCCCTTTGAAAAATCCTCCATATCCTGCTCTAAACCCTTTGAAGTTATTTACACTGATGTTTAGGGCCCTGCTCCAATCACTTCCTTTGACAAATTCAGATTTTATGTTATTTTCGTAGACTATTTCACCAAATACACATATGGTTATACCCTCTTCATCATAAATCTAAAGTTTCAACAGTCTTTACCAACTTTCAAAAATTGGTCGAGAACTTTTTTTAATCTAAAATTAAGACTATTTACTCTGATGGTGGTGGCGAATATCAAGCCCTCACAACCTATCTACTTGTGGTATACAATATGTTGGGAAATCTTTGGGGGCGACATCACATGCACAGTGGAAGAACAAGAAAACAAAATTCCCGATTCCCAAAGAGATGTTCGTCATCGTGCGAAGATTGGTGCGCAAAATCTACGAAACTTAAAACTGCGTATAGAGTAGATTGTGTTACTTAGAGAGATCGTATATCCCTGTTTCCTTGAAGATATTTAGGAGAGGGTGAAGGAGGTCAAATGTCCTCCTCTTTAGCGATGATCCACACAGCAGGGCTACGACGACACTCCTCAAAACTCCAGGCCTGCTCTGAGGTGGAGAGAGGAAGGAGAATAGGAGAGGCAAGCAAAGGCTCTAGCCTATGAGGTTCTGAATCCCTCCTATTTATAGAGGTCTCCTATGAAACCCTAATGGATCCTCCCTTAGTGGGTATTGGATCTGCATCCAATAACCCAAGCCTTTTAGATTAGTGGATCTGCTAGTCATAGGTGCCCAGCAAGCCAATCACGTGAGTGATGGCACGTGTGACTTGATACAGAATCTTTTTGCTTATTATATTTTGACGTATATCACTTTATAACTATTGCATAAATGCATATATATATTGTAATGTCCTTGGATTTGTGCAATGGGAATCGGATCGTGATGAGATCACGATAATGAGATCGATTCACCTTTAAACACATATCCTAAATAATCCCGGTCATAGGTTACTCGAGAGGGACATCGTGGATAAGGATAGACCGGTGTGCTATATACTCGTCCATATGATGGATGCAAATGGGTCTCATAGTCTGCCGTGTAGGGACACTAGGGATCTGAAAGATGTGCTCATTGGAGAATAAGTTCATCGATTGATCCGCTTACGGAATGTTGGATGGTTGATGATGCCTTATTGTCGACAAATGATTCCCAGAGTCCTAGTGGTGTATCCGGTCCTTAGACTTGAGACACCAAGGATGTCCCTGATGAGTGCTCCACTCTTTGATACCGCACTTATAGGTTTGGTTGTCCCGCATCTAGTCTGATTGGTCATTGGGAGTGGTAGTCGAATCTTACGAGGGCTATTGAGTGTCGATAGAGGATCATCCACTCTGGCCATGAGAGGAATATCCCATGTGTTCTTGCTCGGACAAATCCCTCGCCGTGGTCATTCGGGTTGAGAGAGAAAGAGTTCAAAGGGAGAACCGATTAGAAGCGAGACTCGAAAGTAGAAACCGTATGGGTCCGACAACACCATGCTCGATATACGGTCTCGAGATATTAGATGGATGAGGGACTATAGGTACATGGTAACTAAGACGACACAGGTCCAATGGATTGGATTCCCCAGATCGTCGAGGACTACCACGTAGTGGCCTAGTACATCCCAGAAGTCGATGAGTCGAGTGAATTATTATTGAGATAATAATTCACCGAAGTTAGAAGGAGTTCTCGACAGGTATGACTCACGGCCATTTCGATATTGGGCCTAGAGGGTCACACACATATGGTAGCCATTGCGATGAGTAGAGGTTTGGATATGAGATATCCCGACGGAGCCCTTTGTCTTATTGGATGCAGATCCAATACCCACTAGGGAAGGACCCATTAGGGTTTGACACGGGATCTCTATAAATAGGAGGGATTTCGCCTCATAGGCTAGAGTCTTTGCTTGCCTTCCCTATTCTCCCTCCTCTCCACCCGTGAGGCACGGTTTTTTTTTGAGGAGGGTCGCCGCAACCCCCTGGTGTGGTGGATCACCGCTAGAGAGGAGGACGCTTGACCTCCTTCACCCTCTCCTAAGGATCTGCAAGGAAACAGGATATACGATCTCCCTAGGTAACACAATCTCTACGCAGTTTTTTGTTTTTTATGGATTTTTGAGCACCAATCTTCGCATCTAATTTATCGAATATCTTTTGGGAATGGGGATTTTTGTTTTCTTGTTCTTCCGCCGCGATATGATGTCGCCCGCCGATTTCCCAACAAAGGGTATCGAGCCAGTTGTTCGTATGCGAATGATTGGTTTTGAACTGCGTGTGTTGTGTTTAGGAAGAATATTGACGCCAAAATCGTTGGACGAAAAGCCGGGAAGGGGCAATAGTTGTTGCCCTCGATCTGCGCGCGTCACTCGAAGCTGGGCATGGCAACAAGAAGCGCTGTGTTCGCAAAGAACCGGCCCGGATCTCGCTTTGCAGCAGCTTTTTTGCCGGCGGGGTCGGCGCCCACCAGGCGAGGGGCGGCGGCAGCGGTCGTCGTAAGAAGGAAGCGGAGCCCGCCGTAGGGTAGCGACGCTGCCGCCGCCGAAGGGCCGGCGCGCCGCCGCCGCAGGGCAGCGACGCCATCACCGCCGCTCATGCATAAACCCCCCCCACCCGTGGGCGCTGGCTGGCGGGACAACACCGCCTTGGAGGCGCCGACGCCCGGCAAGGGCCCACCCGCGATGATGTCGCCGCCCGGTAGCAGGCCGCCGATGGCGAGGGCAAGCCCTCGCCGCCGCCTGACACGCCCATGATGAGGGTGGCGGCGGCGGCAGCGGCAGCAGCAGAGAGAATTAGGGTTTTGGGCAAAAGGACGGTTTGCCCCCGTGAATTTGAGAAATTTCAGTTTTTTTTTGTCCAAATTATGAAAATACCCTTAGAATTGAGAAATTCCCTACATGTCCCACGATTTCAAAAAAAATATTAATTAATTAAAATGTTTAGTTGATTATTATTTTTATTATTATCTAGTAGTCCTACATGATGATGATTATTTATACATGTGATGTATGATGTGGACGGATGATCATGGACCGTATGATGATGTGTGTACTTGTGATTATTATTATTGAGGTCTACGAACCTCCATTATATTTTCGTTTATTGTCGGGCCTGCGTGCCTATGATTAAGTTGTAATCACATGAGGAGGCGGCGGGGAGCGTGGATGCGATAAGCGGGACCCACGAGACGGACGATCGCGTGATGCATGGAGATGCATCAAGATGTCGACGAACCGACGAGGGACGAGATGGACAATCACAAGGGCATGGAGATGCACCGTTGCACACATAGATCTTGATGTGAGTGATTAGGCCTACTGGCTCGGGCCTAATCATATTAGGTTGTGGTCCATGATCATCTGATGTGATTGCTTATACACATGCTAGATATGTATATATATTTGCATGCGATGTAGATATATATTAAATATGTATATGTGTGACATGTCATATTAGGAGACCAAATTATAGAAACATCTCTCGATAATATTAAGTCGATAAACGTGAGGCAATTAGATTGACCCACGTGGCCTTCCATCGTTATGAGTAGGAACCGATTCTCGGTGTAGGTTGAGTTGGTCGAGTCCCTCGAGACTCACCTATATCGCGATTCGCTATCTTGCTTACGACATAGAGATGTCACCGTGACCGAGGACATTGTATGCTTGGTCGAAGTCCCTCGAGGGTATATCATCAAATCGACTCATCTTGTAACGAAGGTGTTGACTTAACCGAGCATCATGGTTGGTTGAGTCCCTCGAGGCCATGGTGATTCGGAGGTCGAACAGGGACGGGAATCACAAGGAGTTGTGATCGGCAAGATTTGCCTACCTTTTAGGCTTAGTGTGATTGGTCGAGTCCCTCGAGGTTACACTAAGACGATTGATTGGATCTGATCCCCACTAGAAGTTGTTTGGAGACTTCCGTTTCACGGCCGAGGGTGTCGCGTGACTCGTTAGTAAAATAGTGGGAGCATATTAAGATAGAAGTCCATATCTTGATAGTTTATTTCTTGCAAAATCTGCATGTTATTCATTTTTGCTACATCTTTATTTTTTAAAAAATGTCGCTTTCAAATCCCTTACGTGGCATACTTGATGTCAACCGCCTTTATCGGTCCAAATTATACCTGGATTGGCTCAGAACTTGAGAATTGTTCTCTCAGCGGGAGAAAATCGTGTAACGCCCTTGATACTGATGATGCCTACACACCCAAAAAAGGGCAAGCGAGGATGAGATCGCCACGTGAAGTACATTGATGACTCCACTCTTACCGCTTGCTATATGTTGGGCTCTATGACTCAGAGTTAGTTACAGAGACAACATGAAAAAAATGGATGCCAGATCCATTCTCCTACATGTCCAAAAATTGTTTGAGGAACAGGGAAGGACTCAACGATATGAGATATCTAAGAGCCTTTTCCGCGCTAGGATGACTGAGGGGACACCGGTTCAGAACCATGTCCTAAAGATGATTGAGTGGATAGAGAAACTCACAGGTCTAGGAATGGTCCTAGAGGATAACTTGTGTGTGGACATTGTGCTTCAGTCCCTACCAGATTCCTTTTCACAGTTCATAATGAATTTTAATATGAACAAGCTTGAGGTGACTCTCCCAGAGCTCCTCAATATGTTGAGGGAGGCAGAGAGTACTATTAAGAAAGAGAAGCCAGTTCTCTACACTGGTGAGACCAGAAAGAAAAGGAAAGCAGAAAGGTCCCTTAAGAAGGGAAAGGGCAAGGGCAAACAAGGTAAAGCAAAGGTTGCTAAGAAAGACCCAACAAAGGACAAAGGCCAGTGCTTCCACTGTGGTAAAGATGGGCATTGGAAGAGAAACTGCAAAGAGTACCTTGCAGAAAGGGCGAAACAAAAGCTTGATGAAGCTTCAGGTACATTCATGATCAGTCTCCATTTGTCAGACTCTTATGATAACACATGGGTATTGGATACCGGTAGTGCTTATCATATATGTAATTCGTTACAGGTTCTAGCAAGGCCTAGGAGACTACAGAGAGGCAAGATGGACCTCAAGATGGGTAATGGAGCAAAAGTTGCTGTATTAGCTGTTGGCGAGATCGCCCTACATCTGCCTAGTGGAGCTTTTATTGTATTAGATGCATGTTATTTTGTTCCTTCTATTATCAAAAACATTATCTCCATTTCATGTTTAATAGTTAGTGGATATAAATTTATTTTGAGAACAATAGTTGTTCGATATTATTAGATGATAAGATCATCACGAAAGGAACATTGCATAATGGTTTATTTATGTTAGACACCACTCCACATATCATGAATGTAAATATGTCCAAAAGGAAACGAGATGAGTTGAACAGTGCATACCTGTGGCATTGTAGGCTAGGTCACATCCATGAAAGAAGGATTCAAAAGTTGCTAAATGATGGATATCTAGATCCATTCGACTATGTGTCATTTACAACTTTTGAGCCTTGCATTCGTGGAAAACTGACCAAATCTCCATTTAGTAGAACTGGAGAGAAAGCCAATGAGTTGTTGGAACTCATACATAGTGATGTATGTGGACCCATGTCAACTCATGCCATTGGAGGTTACTCCTACTTCATTACATTTACTAATGATTTCTCAAGGTATGGATATGTGTACTTAATGAAGTACAAGTCTGAGACCTTTGAGAAATTCAGAGAGTATAAGAATGAGGTGGAGAACCGTGACCTGAAAAGAGTATCAAAACTCTTCGATCGGATCGAGGAGGTGAATACTTAAGTACAGAGTTTACTCGGTTCCTCAAGGACCATGGGATATTATCCCAATGGACACCTCCTTATACACCTCAGCTCAATGGTGTCTCGAAAGGAGAAATCGTACATTATTAGATATGGTGCGGTCCATGATGAGTTTATTAACCTACCTATCTCATTCTGGGGATATGCCCTAGAAACCCAGACTTACCTTTCTGAACAGAGTTCCAACTAAGTCTGTAGTGTCTACACCATATGAGAGATGGAAAGGGAAGAAGCCTGATCTTAAGGTTGTTAAGATCTGGGGGCTGCCCCTGCCCATGTTAGAAGACACAACCCCGATAAGTTAGAATCAAGGGCGAGAGCGATGCAAATTTTGTGGGATACCCCAAGGAAACTTGTGGGTATTATTTCTATCATCTCGAGGACCAAAAGGTCTTTGTAGCTAGAGAGAGCAGTGTTCCTTGAGAAGGAACACATTCTTGACGGAGACAATGGGAGAATGATAGAATTGTTGAGGTTGGAGAACCAAGCTCAACCACCACTCTACCGAAGTCCGTTTCGTACCTAATACACAAGTATCAACTTTTTGTGGTATGATAGAGTATCCCATCTTCTGAGAGATATGTGGGACATATTAGAGCAGAGGATGTAGAGGATATTGATCCTCGAGACCACGAGGAGGCTATTATGAGTATAGACTCAGGGAAGTGGAAAGAAGCCATGAATTCTAAGATGGATTCTATGTACTCCAATAAGGTTTGGAACCTAGTTGATGCTTGAAGGTATTGTACCCATCGGTTGCAAGTGGATCTTTAAGAAAAAGATCGGAAGTAGATGGAAAGGTAGAGACCTATAAAGCAAGGCTAGTGGCTAAGGGTATCGCCAAAGGCAAGGTGTTGACTACGACTAAACTTTCTCACCAGTAGCAATGCTAAAATCCATGAGAATTCTATTGGCTATTGCAAAGACACTATGATTATGAGATCCGGGATGGATGAAAACCGCATTCCTCAACGGGAACCTCGAGGAGGAGGTGTATATGATGCAACCTGAGAGATTCGTGTCCAAGAACTGCCCAGATAAGGTGTGTAGGTTGCTTAGATCCATTTATGGACTAAAGCAAGTTTTCCGAAGTTGGAACATAAGATTTGATGAGGCAATCAGATCTTATGACTTCGTTAAGAACGAAGATGAGCCTTGTGTATACAGAAAGGTAAGTGGGGGAGCTATCACCTTTTTTTTGGTGTTATATGTGGATGACATCCTCATCATTGGGAATGACATAGGAATGCTATCCACAAGAAAGGCTTGGTTATCTAGACACTTCTCCATGAAGGACTTAGGGGAAGCATCTTATATCTTGGGGATTAGAATCTATAGAGATAGATCCAAGAGGATGCTTGGCTTGTCCCAAATCAGGTACATAGAAACTATTGTCAAAAGGTTTGGCATGAAAAATTCCAAGAGAGGTCTCATACCGATGAGACATGGGATATCGCTTTCTAATATGTCCCCAAAGACTCCAAAAGAAAGGGCTTAACATGGATATGATACCTTATGCCTCAGCAATAGGGTCTATCATGTATGCCATGCTATGTACTAGGCCTAATATAGCATGCTCCCGAGTGTCACGAAAGGTGTATCAAAGCGGATCCGTGCTTGGAGACCGGAAAGTAGTAAAGTGTATCCTTATGTACTTGAGAAGGACAAGGATCTTTTACTAGTATATGGAGGTAATAGCCTTAAGGTTGAAGGCTCTACCGACTCAAGTTTTTTCACCGATGTCGATGATAGCAAGTCGAATTCGGGGTATGTGTACACCTTGAATGGAGGAGCAAGGTGTCTTTGGAAGAGTTCCAAGCAAGATACCCGCCGACTTCGACCACAGAGGATGGAGTACATTGCTACATCGATGCAGCAAAAGAGGGAGTCCGGGTGAAGAAGTTCATCACAGATTTGGGAGTCGATACTGAGATAGCGACAAGTCGACTTCCTTATATTGCGACAACTATGGGGTGATTACTCAAATAAGGGAACCCGGGTCTCATCGAAGTGTTCCGAGGAGGTTCCACTTATAAGAGAGATCGTGAACTTGAGGAGATGTTGCAGTGGAAAGAGTTCCATCCGAAGGTAACATTGCAGATCCACCGACAAAGCCGTTGTCTCAGATTGTCTTTGAGCATCACGTGAGTCCGATGGAGATCGACATATAGGTGATTGGCTTTTAGGTCAAGTGGGAGATTGCTAGTCATAGGTGCCCAAGAAGCCAATCACGTGAGTGATGGCACGTGTGACTTGATGAGAATCTTTTTGCTTATTATATTTTTGGCGTATATCACTTTATAACTATTGCATAAATGCATATATATATTGTGATGTCCTTGGATTTGTGCAATGGGAATCGGATCGTGATGAGATCACGATAATGAGATCGATTCACCTTTAAACAGATATCCTAAATAATCCCGGCCATAGGTTACTCGAGAGAGGGACATCGTGATAACCGGATAGACCGGGTGCTATATATACCGTCCATATGATGGATGCAGTTGGTCTCATATGCTCGTGTAGAGACACTAGGGATACAGTACAAGTGCTCATTGGAGAATGAGTTCATCGATTGATCCGCTTACGGAATCTTTGGATGGTTGATGATGCCTTATTGTCAAACAGCGATTCCGAAGTCCTAGTGGTGTATCTGGTCCTTAGACTTGAGACACCAAGGATGTCTGTATGAGTGCTCTACTCTTTGATACCGAGACTTATAGGTTTGGCTGTCCCAAATCTAGTATGACTTGTCATTGGGAGTGGTAGGACCTTACGAGGGCTATTGAGTGTCGATAGAGGATCATCCACTCTCGGCGTCATGAGAGGAATATCCCATGTGTTCTTTTCGGACAAATCCCCGGCCCGGGGTCATTCGGGTGAGAGAGAAAGAGTTCTCCGGGAGAATCCGATAGAGCGAGACTCGAGTAGAAACCGTATGGGTCCATGGGACAACACCATGCTCGATATATGGTCTCGGAGATATTAGATGGATGAGGGACTATAGGTACATGGTAATCGAGGACGACAGTGTCCAATGGATTGGATCCCCCAGATCGTTTGGGGGGACTGCCAGTAGTGGCCCAAGACACGCCCCGTAGTCGATGAGTCAGTGAATTATTACAGATAATAATTCATTTGAAGTTAGAAGGAGTTCCGATGGTATGACTCACGGCCAGCTCGATATTGGGCCTAGAGGGTCACACACATATGGTAGGCATTACGATGAGTAGAGGTTAGGATATGAGATATCCCACCGAGCCCCCTTGTCTTATTGGATGCAGATCCAATACCCCACTAGGGAAGGACCCATTAGGGTTTGACACGGGATCTCTATAAATAGGAGGGATTCACAGCCTCATAGGCTAGAGTCTTTGCTTGCCTTCCCTATTCTCCTCTCCCTCTCCACCTCCCAGAGGCCCTGGAGTTTTTGAGGAGGGTCGCCGCAACCCCTGCTGTGTGGATCACCGCTAGAGAGGAGGACGCTTGACCTCCTTCACCCTCTCCTAAGGATCTGCAAGGAAATAGGGGATATACGATCTCCCTAGGTAACATAATCTCTATCATAATTTTGTGTTTTCATGGATTTTTTGCACCAATCTTCGCATCTAATAAATCTAACATCTTTTTTTGGGAATCGGGGATTTTTATTTTCTTGTTCTTCCGCTGCGCATATGATGTCGCCCCGCTGATTTCCCAACAGGATCTCTATCCAATAATCTCTCAAGGGCTCTTATTGGATCTCGTCCATATGATCCAATAATTCAGGGGCTTATTGGATATCTAATAAGACAAGGGCTCCGTCGAATATCTCATATCCGAACCTCTACTCATCGCAATGCCTACCATATGTGTGTGACCCTCTAGGCCCAATATCGAGCTAGCGTGAGTCATACCTGTCAGAACTCCTTCTAACTCAGTGAATTATTATCTCTGTAATAATTCACTTGACTCATCGACTACGGACATACTAGGCCACTACGTCGTAGTCCCGAGACGATACAAGGGAATCCAATCCATTGGACATGTCTGTCCTCAGTTACCATGTACCTATAGTCCCTCATCCATCTAATATCCCAGAGACTGCATATCGAGCATGGTGTTGTTAGACCAATACGGTTTCTACTCGAGTCTCGCTCTAATCGGATTCTCCCAGAGAAACCTTTCTCTCTCAACCCGAATGACCTTGGCTAGGGATTTGTCTAAGCAAGAACACATGAGATATTCCTCTCATGACGCCGAGAGTGGATGATCCTCTATCGACACTCAATAGCCCTCGTAAGATCGACTACCACTCCCAATGACTTGCTGTACTAGATTTGGGACAGCCAAACCTATAAGTCTGGTATCAAAGAGTAGAGCACTCATATAGGACATCCTTGGTGTCTTAAGTCTAAGGACCAAATACACCACTAGGACTACGGAATCGCTGTCTGACAATAAGGCATCACAACCATCCAGCATTCCGTAAGTGGATCAATCAGTGAACTCATTCTCCAATGAGCACTTGTACTGTATCCCTAGTGTCCCTACACGAGCAGCTATGAGACCAGCTGCATCTATCATATGGATGGGTATACAGCACACTAGTCTGTCCGGTTATCACGATGTCCCTTTTGAGTAACCTATGATTGGGATTATTTAGGATCTGTGTTTAAAGGTGAATCGATCTTATTATCCTGATCTTATCACGATCCGATTCCCATTGGACAAATCCAAGGACATATATATATATATATATATATATATATATATATATATATATATATATATATATATATATATATATATATATATATATATATATATATATATATATATATATAGTTATAAAGTGATATATGCTGAAATATAATAAGCAAAAAGATTCTGTTTCAAGTCACACATGTCATCACTCACGTGATTGGCTTGTTGGGCACATATGACTAGCACAACACCTCAAGTCATATCCACATACTCCTCAACTCGTCGGCTCTGCTGACGTAAACATCGACATATAGTTGAAACTGGTCTCACACTCCTACACCAAGCCTCTATGCCACCAACTTTTTGGACTGCAACATTTCAAGCTGTCGTCTACCTCATTAATCGTATGCTCACTCCAGTCCTTGAGTACAAGTCACCATTTGAAAAATTATTTCACAAATCCCCGAACCTTTAAAAACTTAAAATGTTTGGTTGTCTATGTTATCCATGGTTGCATCCATATGCCTCACATAAGATAACATCAAAATCTAAACCTTGTGTTTTCATTGGATACTCCCTTGACCATAATGCCTTTCGATGCTATGAACCTCAATCTCGAAAAGTCTTTACGTCCCGTCATGTTATCTTTATAGAGACTACATTTCCATTTCACAACCTTGAGTCTCCTACTATGCCACCTACTCAATTACATATACATCACTGGAGTACACCATCAATCCCGTCAACCGAGTCTCCCATAATATCATCTAGTCCTTCTCAGGATTCACACTCTCTCACTCTCCCGGTGCAATAGCTCCTCACCCCCTCCATTGTGCCTCTCCCTTCTTCACTAGGTTCCCCTACGACTGAAGGCATTCCCTCGGAATCACAATTGCTACCTTTATCCTCTCCTAGGACCAATGACACTGAAGTCCCTCAATCTCCACCGCCCATACCTACAACACACCCTATAGCCCCTGGATATCTAATGACAACACGATCCAAAAGTGGTGTCTTTAAACCATGACAAATCCTTGACCTACATACCATCACAACATCCTCGTCAGAGACCACTGAACCTACCACAATTACTCAAGACCAAAAATCTCTATACTGGCGTAAAACCATGTGTAAAGAATATGATGCGCTCCTCCATAATTCTACATGGACCGTTATACCCTCTCATCCCACACAAAACATCATCGGGTGTAAGTGGGTCTTTCGAATTAAGCGGAACCCAGATGGATCTGTAGCCAGATATAAAGCACGTCTAGTGGCCAAAGGGTTTCATCAACGACCTGGTGTTAACTTCATAGAGACATTCAACCCTATTGTTAAACCCATAACAATCTGACTTATTCTAAGTTTGGTCATCTTACAAAGCTAGCATTTACGTCAACTCGACGTTAACAATGCCTTTCTACAAGGGACCCTAACTGACGATGTCTTCATGCAGCAGCCTCTTAGCTTCATCCACCCTCAATATCTAAAGTATGTTTGTAAACTACAAAAAGCTATTTATGGACTTCATTAGGCTCCAAGAGCTTGGTACACTGACTTAGCTCATTTTTGACATCAATTGGCTTCATCAACTCCAAGTCTGATACCTCCTTATTTCTTCGTCACCAAAGTGACAATATAATATATCTTCTAGTATATGTGGATGATATTATTGTCACAGGCAACAATCCTATGAAAATCAAGGCATTCCTCAAGCATTTAGCAGATCGATTCTCCCTTAAAGATCTAGGACCCTTGAGCTATTTTTTAGGAGTGGAAGCAATATACACATCTTCCAGGCTCTTCCTATCACAACAAAAGTATATTCAAGATCTATTATCTAAAATGAATATGTAAGATGCAAAGGCAGTTCTTGGCTCCTTACAACACCTTTGTCTACTGGTGAGTCGCTCAAACTTTATGATAGAAGCCCTGCTACAAACCCAACTCAATACCGTCAAGTCCTTGGCTCCTTACAGTACTTATCTCTCACCCATCTAGATATCTCATCTGTGGTCAATAAACTATCCCAGTTCATGCATCGATCATCTACTATGCATTGGTTTGCAATTAAACGAATCTTGCGGTATCTTCACGGGACTATCAATTATGGCCTCTTTTTCCGCAAACATTCCCCCCCTTAATCTCCATGTCTTTACTGATGCTGATTAGGTAGGGAATTTTGATGACAGAACATCCACGTCAGGGTATATTCTCTTTCTTGGATCTAATCCAATTAGTTGAAGTTCTAAGAAGCAAAAGACAGTTGCACGTTCTATGACTGAAGCTAAATACCGACATAGCCACCGCTGCTGCAGAACTCAATTGGGTCATGAATCTCCTCAAGGAACTTGGCATCAACATCACCTCTACTCTTATAATATATTGTGACAATGTCGAAGCCACTTATCTATATGCTAATCCAGTATTCCACTCACAGACGAAACACATAGCCATCGACTTTCACTTCGTATGAGAACAAGTTGTCAGACATCAACTATATGTTTCTCACGTACATACGACTAATCAACTAGTGTACTCTCTCATAAAGCCTCTCACCCGCAACTCGCTTTCATCACATCAATCCAAAATTGGCCAACTATGTTGAAAAGATGTCGTAAATTTGTTGAGGAAAATCCTATCGACTTTCACTTCGTGTGAGAACAAATTGTCAGACATCAACTACGTGTTTCTCACGTACATACGACTGATCAATTAGCGAACTCTCTTACAAAGCCTCTCACCTACAACTCACTTTCATCACATCGGTCCAAGATTGGCGTTCTTGACATAAGCATCGTCTTGCGGGGCATGATAACAGTTAAGATCTTCCGTGATAACAACCTCAACAACAGCTAAGATCTCCCCAATTCTGTTGAAAAGATGTCGTAAATCTGTTGAGGAAAATCCAAGTTGTCAGACATCAACTACGTGTTTCTCACGTACATACAACTAATCAACTAGCGAACTCTCTCACAAAACCTCTCACATCGGTCCAAGAAAATTAAGATATTCTGTGATAACAACCTCAATAACAACCAAGATCTCCCAACTCTATTGAAAAGATGTCATAAATCTATTGAGGAAAATTCTCTCTCTTAACATTTATAAATATGAGGTATTGTATTGTTTGAACTTAATGCATTATTCTCCTTTGTATTTCTATCAATAATAATATACAGATATTTGTTACTTCGGATTTCAAGTATTGTGAACTCATCAAATTAAGCATAGAATTCACTCATGTCATGTAAAAAACACAGAACACTTCTAAATAAATTATATATGAAGTATTTATGAGGATGACAACTCAGCCCGTTATCGGCCCATTTAAGCCTTCGAAAGCCCTCTGATATACCTCAATCGAACGGTCGGCGTCTGCGATACCAACATCCAATGGCAATTATCCGACGGCTACGATTGATCGAACAAATAACAGGTTCATCTCATTTACGAAACTAAACAACAACAATATGAAACGAAACTACTGAGATCGAAACCTAAGGGACGCTCTTTGATATGTCCATCAATTGGACGGTCAGCGCACCCGATATCAACGACAATTGTTGGCTATCCGACGGTCGCGATTGATCGAACGGCCGATCGAAACGATTAGGGTTTGGGTTATAAAACAAAGCGGCGCCAACGGGTAACGGCGCGCTCGTCTCCTCGTTAGGGTTTCGCCGGAGCGAAGACAAAGTCTCCCGTCTCCCCGCACCATGGTATGCTCTTTGATCTCTTCCTTATCCTTCGCGCCCTGTCGTAGTGCTTTCTGCTGCCTGTCGTAGTTACGTTTGCTTGCTCATTTACACGTCGTAGAGGGGTTGGAGGCCTGATGGGTAGTACTCACGGTTTGGGAAATGTCGGAGAATAATTGAAAAGCATGCAAGTGACCGGATAGTGCTTCTGTAAAAAATGAATTTTGGAGTGTGAGAAGGGGTTGAAATATGGGATTTAGTGTTATGATTTGGTAGGAAGACATGAAGGTTTGCCTTTCTTACATCTGTGGTGTTCTTTGTCTAGGATGGTGTGCGATGAGGTGCTCGGGATGGTGAAACTTCATAAGAGAACTAAACGAGACTTACTAGTGTTTGCATTGGGGAGTGGCTTTGTGATTTGATGCAAGGAATGGAATCTATGTGATTGAAGAAAAATATTCTTAAGGAATCTTCAATTTTTTTTGTTAATGTTTAAATGAAAAAAAAAACTTATGTTGATTGCAATTTTTTAAAAGTAAGTTGCTGAATGAAGATCCAATAAAGCCAAATACTAGTGACAATTATAGATATATAAGTCCATCTTCTATAATGCATTTTGTTAGAGAGAGAGAGATAGCCTTTGTAGTCGAAACTCATCTCTAACTATGCAGCTTCAAAAGATACTTCAAGTCTCGATAAAAGCGTGTTTCTAACTTGTCATATGTTGGTTTTTGAGAGTCTGACTAGTTTCTCCTTGGATCGTTCAAATCTCCAAAGTCATAAAGGGCCAGTGCAGAAACTTAGGGCAAATGAAGGAGGTTTTTTCATATTTATTTTGTGATTAGCTTGCCATATGCTATTTGTTATGTGCCAACATTAGTTCTAAATGTTGGCTAATCTAGATTGGTGACTAGTGCAGCTTTTCTGGTGTGGACTTGTACCAGTGCTTGGAATCGACTAGAACAGTAACACTAACTATTTAAAAGCTGATTTAGTTCTTTCTCCTGATCATGGCTTCTTTTTGTTTGACTTGAATGCAGACGAAGCGCACCAAGAAGGCTGGAATTGTTGGCAAATATGGTATGCTGTGCTCTGAATCTGCTCAATAATTTCTTCTCCTTTCTACGTAATAGATTCACCAGTTGTGTGCTTATCTAAGTCACATTTCTTGGCTTCAGGTACCAGATATGGCGCCAGTTTGCGCAAGCAAATTAAGAAAATGGAAGTTTCGCAGCATGCAAAGTATTTCTGTGAATTCTGTGGAAAGGTACAACTTCTTTCAACTGAGTGTGGTTGGTCATATTTAGGCACATTGCATTGCATGTACAACCTAGTTATAAAAAACAATTAAGTTGACCGAGCTCTACATTTCCCTTCTCCCGAAACACATCATTGAAGTTTAAAAATTTTGTTTATATGGATCTTGTGATTCAATGCCTTAAAATTTGTGTCATGAGTAAAGTTTTGGCTTAGCTTGTGTTGGATTGTCGTTTTGTCTAACATATGAGTTCATGTGGTTTCTGTATGGTTTGTGGGTGTTTTGATGGTCATGTGCTCTTCATCATTGCTATCACAAAGAGCTCGCTGAATGTATGGTTCCTTGATTAAATTGGTGCATAAATTGTTTCCGGGATTGGTGTTTCATTGTATCGTTTAATCTCTTTTTCATAAATTTGTAGCTGCTACTGACCAACATATCTTAACGCTCTTGTTGGCACTTTCCTAGTATGCTGTGAAAAGAAAAGCAGTTGGGATTTGGGGATGCAAGGATTGTGGGAAGGTGAAGGCGGGTGGTGCTTATACCTTGAAGTAAGTGTGTTGTTCTTTTGTGCTCTGGCCTGGCTATTTGCCTCTGTTATTTTGCTCTTCCATAATGTTGTCTCCATGATGTCTATATTAGCACTGCCAGTGCTGTTACCGTGAGGAGCACCATTCGCCGGTTGAGGGAGCAGACCGAAAGTTGATGCCGACAATAAGTGAGCAGTCAATTCTGGTAGAAAGGTGATTAGAAGAAGTGCATCCTAAGCAAGTTGGTGTTTGGCTCAGCCATATTTGGTGTTTGATAGTTGGACAATGTGTTGTTGAGTTGGTACCTTTGAGGCACATCTGAATTCTGAGTCTTACTTTAATTGGCTTGCATGCCTAGGAAAACATTTGTGGTAATGATCTCTTGCATCTTTAATTTTGGAATTGGTATAATTTTTTTTGGGAGAAAAAGAAAAAGATACCTTCAAACGCTGTTCCAAAAGATTTATTTGCCAGTTGGGAGTCGGAAATGAATGCCTCGACCTCAGGTTTCTGCTTGCAGGATGAGTGTAGATTGACTAACCTTACATCCTGCTGCAATGAACCTGCCTGGAAGATCTTTAAGCTTGTAATCTGTTTTTGTGAGAAGCATCACATTCTAAAATATAGTTATAGATAGTAAAGAGGGTTATTTTCTTAAAAAGAAGTTTTTCTTTGGGGATGGTGGGGTTTTTTCCCGTATGTTGTTTCCCCCTATTGCTCGTCTTTCTCCTATCGTCGCGTCGTCGGGGTAGAGAAGCAATGGGGCTTTGCGGAAGGAGGGAGGTGGTGGTGGTGGTGGAGCCAAAGCAGAGAAGTAAAGGGATAGAGAAGCGATGGGGCTTTGCACAGAGAGCGAAGGATGTGGAGTCAAAGTTCAAAAAAAAGAGTACCGGATGTACTTTGTGGAAGTGGTTTGAGGTGTAGTAGGCCTTCTTTTTTCCCCATCTCTTGTAATAATTACATGAAATGGGTAACCACACCATTATTTATCATGAGTCAATGAACTCTGCTTCCACAATATTCCCCTGATCATGAAGGCTCTCTGGCTTTCCCTTGAGAACAGATTAGTCCTGTGAATCCCCCTAAAATACCACAGCAGTGTGATCGCCCAGGTCCTCACTTTTTAGGCTGCAGACAGCGAGTCAAGATAGCAAGGCTGGAGGCTGGAGGCTGGAGGCTGGAGGATGGCTAAGAAGTATGCATGATGGTTGGTGTGTCAGCCATTCACAACTCTTTTAAATTGTGCTTGGTTCGTTGAGGCAGGAAATATAGACAATGAAACCTGCACCTCCAGCATCAACAGAACCCCGATGACATCATTCAACTCCCATCAAATATATGCAGATATGACAACTCAAATAGCATACAGAGATATATCAAGAACCTTCTTGTACAAACAAAGAAATTTGCATTCATCACAAGACTACACATATGATGGTTGCAGGATGAGGTTTTCAACTTACATACCTGATGGTTGGTGTATCAGCCATGCCATTCAGAACTATAAATTATGCTTCTTTGTTGGGAAGGGAGGAGGCAGGAAATAAACGATCAAATCTGCAACCTCTCGCGACAACACGACCATGATGACATCATGAAATTCCCATCTGTTATTGCAGATACTACGATTCAATTGCGTACGGAGATATATCAACAAACTCGTTGTACAATCTAATTTAATTTTAAAATAAAAATAAAAAATTCTTCCAAGTAACACATAACTTGATAAATTTAACATGACACCTGCCATTTAAAAATTAACTGCTATGCTAATGGAGGATGCAACCAAGCTCTCACATAAGCTGGAGATGAATGTGGGATGATAATTGAGCATGCTGCCAATACACTCCAAACTTGGTGCTCATGAGCTAATTATTAGGATTAAAAAAAAAAAAAGGAAACAAATCATGGTCTGTACCCGACATGTCAGAAGGGGAATCCAAATGAAATCATTCTAATAATTTCACGCACTGGGCATGATCGGCAGACCTATCAGTACACGAGGCATAAGGGCTCCATTGTAAAGGTCAGAGTTCCAAGTTGAGTTAGAATAACAAAATTAAACTAATAAACATTCAAAAGGTAGACGCTCGCCCTGTGCATCAACACCTAGAATTTGTAGCAAGACTTTCCGAAACAAATAGGAGATATTATTCAAAATACAGATTCATATCATGCCTGCCCTCTAAAATGCAGTGTTTCTTGTTCGTCTAACATTTCAGACATTTAAACCTTGCAATAACAATGTCTTGAGGAAGAGACAATCATATTTATTTTGAATAGTGATATTGTCCTAAGTTGGATATCATGAAAAGATTCACGTAACCGACCCAAAAGTCGGGATGCTAAGGTTGGTACTTAGCTCTTTACAAGCTGCAGTGACATAAATTTCCCACCTCAGCTACTATTGAATCCAAAGCAATTCAAAAGAAAGAAAAAAGATCAGGATATCCATCAGTTGCATGTACAGTTCATATTCCCTCAACAAATTGGAAGTGAATGTGTAACCGGTTCACTTCTTCGCCAGTTGTTGCATGAAATTTGAGGAAATTCAAAGTCAAGGCCATGAGAGTACAGGAGAGCTGAAGGAGAGATTTTATATAGCTTTGATTAATTCAAAATTATCAGTATAGTATTAATGACAAATCTGCATTCATTAAGTGATACATAAAAACACAATATGTAATACCAACAAGAATTATCCTTCTCATCGGAGATAAGTCAGAATAAAAGGGCAGAGAGCATAACAAATATATATAATTTAACATTCATCTAATGAAATGTTTCTAATGACTAAATAGATTTGTGCAATGGAGAAAACTCCATTGACATTGTTATACAGTGTTAACTATGTTTATGCTATGAGATCACTAGGGGAAGTAAATCATATGCCCTAGGCTTACTATATTACCATCAAATCATTGCTGTATGGACACTAAAAGCAGTCCACAAGGAACAATACATATGAACCAGCAGATATTTAGTGGTGAATCAATTCATATTAAATGTGAAGAGAGTTAGAGAGATACCTCGGAAAACATTGTTGAAAGCAATAATAGAGATTTGATTGCTCTTAGTTTGAATAGTTATTTTGTCATGAATAGAACTTGATGGTGGCCAACCCCAAGCAGATGGGACATTACAGCTTCTTGCTCTCGTTATGGACTCCCTCAGGTACTTGGCTCCTTGCAAGCTTAAGTGGTGTAGATATCAAACCTCCCCAGCTATTACATACAAAGAACTTCAAATCTAAAAGTCAGGATATCCATTGTTGCTTGCATCCTTCCTTCGAATTCCCCCGATTCATTTAAATTGCATGTCTGACTGCTCCATTACCTTGCCAGCTATTGCATGGATGTGAGACAATTCACAACTAAAGGCCACAAGAATAATTCAAAGGAGAGTTATCTAGATTAGCTTGTTCCAGATAATTAACACAAAATGTAAATGAAGGATCTGCTTCATTACATGACACAAGAAAACAAAATGTGCCATACCAAGCATAATTTTCTCAATTTTATCTTTTAGATACAATACATGAGAACAAAAAGGAGGGAGGCAGAACAAACATGTCCAATTTAACATTTATCAATTGAAAGCTTTACAGTAACCAAACAGAATTGTCACTTGATGGGGAAAAGCTCCATCAATATTTGATATACAGTGAGTGTTAACCGTTAACAATGTATATTCGAAGAGCTCACTACAGGAACTAATTCATATGCCCTAGGCTTGCTACTTCTAAAAGGAAAGAGACAAGTACCACCAAACCGCTGCTGTAAGTATATGAGTACTGCAAGAAACAGTCCTCCGCAAGGAATAATGATATCCCATACCAACGAATAAAATCCCTCGTATGGACTAGCATACATGTAGGATGAATTGAAACGAGGCACATAATGGTGACTTCTATAGGCATCATATGCATGGGGCAGTGCTCGAACAATAGTATTTCCAATATAGAAGGAAGGAGAAAGAGCCTTATATTTGGAGCTAGAGAATATGTTAAATAGAACCTGTGGGAGCAAAAATCCATCAAGTATTAAGCCAGCATAGGACATCAAATCGCCCCACAGAGTATGATGAGGCCGGGTAACATAAAGTGGTCTTCTTTTTAATTCCGATTGATTAGATATTCTGTGAACGAACCAGGCGGTCAACCCCCCAACTATATACAAAGGTAAGCATGTTTTAATAGAATTTTTTTCTGCTGTCCACAGATCCCTCTTGCCTTCATCAGCTGATCTTGCAGTACATGAAAGTTGAAGAAAACGAATTAGCAGTAGGAAAGCTACCATCGTCATGATCCTTACTATCACCTCATTTACCTCAAGCCACCCACCGCTCCATAATAGAACATTTTGACTGCCACTTATTCTAAACAAAGCTTGAAAATTGAGCACCAAAGGGATCATATGCCCCAGAGTGAGAATGACGACCATTGTGATAGATACCGATGGAAGCACTTCTGGGTTATTTTTGAAATGGAAGAGCTGCAATCCAATGAAAATGCACGAAAGTGTCAGAGAGACCAAAACCAGGATAATTTCTATATCCATCCTCCACATAGATTGAATTGCCTGGTTCCTGTAGATAGTTAATGAAGTAATCTCCAGATGTTCAAAGAAAAGCGGGTCCGACTTGTCTCGTGTGCTCCTAATTGTTCCATTAAGTTGCTCCCCCACTTTGGGATTCAAAGGAGCAAGTTGTATGTTGATAACAATTCCACAGTCCATGGACTCACCTTGTTTCGCTTCCTTCCTACCAGCCAAGGAGCCTATATGCCGACAACCAACCAAGCAAAGAAACCCAGTTTGAGCATTGTATATTCCTTCTGCTGAGATCTTTTCAGCTTCATTCATACTTGAAGATGCATTTGGAAACGTAAAGTGTATCCCATAGCTCACATTGTGAAGGCTGCGATGCTCCTCGCTAACTGAGGGCATAGTATCTACATTGGATCCAAACAAATTACCATAAATCATCTGGCCAATTGAAACTGGGGTGAAGTCCCCCCATGTCGTCTTTCCCTCAGAATTTTTCACAGACACATGAAATCTAAAATCACGAAAAGCATTTGCATCAGGATATGTCCTTTTTCCCACACTTCTGGAACTGTCATTTGCACAAGACTTCTTCACAACTTCTGTCCTAGTGTAATTGTACTTCAAGCCAGGAAGAGAACCCATATAACGGTCAGTGCTCCAGAATGAGACTGCATCAAAAGAGCCAGAATCATTCTCATTGTTGTCACTCCAAATACGCCCGGCAGCAGTATACCGACTCTCAATCGACCATACAGCAGGGAACCACAAGCAAATCCTAATTGTGCAATCATCAACAGTAGATCTCGACAAAGAATCGTTCAAGCTCCTTACATGACACGCAACAAGGCAAAGCCGGTTCTTCTGAGGATCCCAAGCCCCTTCACCAACCAGCGCCTTCCCGGGGATCAAGAGACTGCCAAAGTAAAAGCTACTGGTATTGGAGAATCCGATATACATATGAAACTTTCCATCACCAGAACATTGTATTTGATTGAAAGACATGAAACCTAGAGTAGATTCTGAGATGTCAGCAAATGGGCTACAAAATCCAGATGTGCAATTCTTCCCCAAATCCAACTCAAACCGCACCCTTGAAAGACTCTGCATGTAGTAGCAGAAAGAAGCAGACTCAAGCCGTAGCGACTCCACAGCATTTAGACGAGCACATGATTTCTGTGCATGAGATATCTGTGTGTACGCGTAATTCCCCGGTGCATACGCTAAGATAGCAATGGGATCGAAATGATTCGAGCTACCGACGGCATCCAAGCTCTCCAAATTCCCACTAATCAAGCTCGAATATATGTCTGTAATCTTTGGGTAATCGAGCATTAGGACAGCAGAAATCTGTAGAGGTTCACCTTCAAGCGATCGGCCATGGCCGGTCCCCACCATGCAAAGCTTCCCAGCGGCCTCAGACCAGTATCCGGAGAGATCGAAGCTAACCATTCCGCGCTGGGGGAATGTCCGAGGGATCCGAGGCCGGACATGATGGAACTCGCCAGCGGAGCGATCAAGTACGTGCCGGCCTCGGATGTGGTGGAAACCGGCGCCGGAGCGGAGGGTGAGGGTCGCTATGATCTGGAGGACGCCGGGGGTCTGGGTGGGGAGGATGGACCGGCGACGGAAGAAGAAGGATCTGGAGCGGTCGCTTCCGCCGAAGAAGGCGTCGGCGCCGGAGAAGATACCGGTGGAGAGACGAAAGGCGGTGGCGTCCAAGGAGTGGCCTGTGGTGGGGGATTCCGCGACGACCGTGGCGCAGTGGTCGGCGTACGAGATCGGGGAGGAGGAGGCGGAGGAGGAGAGGACGAGGGCGAGTAGAATTACGGAGGAGATGGGAGAAACCCTAACGAGAGGGGAAGAGGAAGTCGTCGCCATGGGCGAAGCTGCGAGCGCGCAGGGAGGCAGGACGAGGGTGAGAATGACGGGGGAGTGGGCGAAGAGGGAGGCCGGCCGGCCTTCTTATTGGTTGCGAAACGTTATTTTCGTGGACCGAACATAACGAAACATTCACATCCCGTTACAAAGTTTGTAACGAGAAGTTATATGACCGCCGAATCCCAAACCCCACGTTGGCGTTTCTTTTAATGGAAAAACATTTAAATGTATCGATAAAACAAGTTATTGGTTACAATGGGTCCCACTTCAGTGCGTATGACGTGTCACCTGCGTTGACCGTTTATGCAACGAATCTGATCACCATGATGCAGCATTGCTGTTTTAATCATCCGATTTTTCTATTGATAAATAATATAAACGAAGAAGTGGAAAACAATAAACAAAAGAGGGCAACATTTTAACCAAAATTAAGTCAAGAACTGATAGAAGCATATCGAACTCAGTTGAAGGAACGGATATCATCTGATAAAGAGTGTGGATTGATTTGGATTTTGGACAAAAATCTTGTTAACTTAAGCACAAAATAACCACAGTATGATATCATCTCTTAATTATACATTGTGTTGACTTTGACTAAGTATTGCCGATTTAAGTATTCATGCGGGCATCAAGAAAAATCATCACATATATTTGATAATTTCGCTTCACATAACTCACCATTTACATCACACACATGATATTTTACTAATTGAGATGGATGAAATTTCATCATAATGTTTATGCCAATAACATTGCCCCCCGCCCCCCAGAAGGAAATCTAAGAGAAATTGATGTCATTCATTCGATGAAATATGACTCTTAACATTGAACATTATTATACTCTCAGAGAATAGTGCCCCCCCCCCCCCCACAAGGAAATCTAAGAGAAATTGATGTCATTCATTCGATGAAATATGACTCTTAACATTGAACATTATTATACTCTCAGAGAATAGTATTGTTGCAACTATTATCATTATCATTATCATTGTAATGATAATGATAATAGCATTGAATATTATTATACTCTCAGGAGATAGCATTGTCGTAACTATTATCATTATCATTGTCATTATAATGAGATCACCCATGACTTTTATCTTCATAGAATATATCTAGTTTATTTTAACCTTCAAATAAGATATATTGGAGAGTTGAAGTTCGGATTAACTTGTTATCTCTAGAATATTCTTAATGAGTCGAGATTGGAATGAAGTATAACCCATAGAAAATTTTTAAAAAAATCAAAAAAAATTATTATGTGAAAAATATTATTTTATTCAAATAATATTTTTCAAACTTTTGATTTCTAGAATTTCATTTCAATCTACATGCTTCTTCTAAGCATATCTCAAACACACAGACATAAGTCTTTTGGGGGAGTGACTTTGAAGATGGGACATTGTAAGACTTACATCAGGATTCTCCTAGTCAGGATTATCATATCAAAAAGTTCAATTCAAGATCTATTTTACAAGCTTAATTTTTAAATTTGACAATGACAATGTCATCACAGCAGAACTACCAAATTAAATTTGACACTTAACAATATTGATTCTAGTCCATTTATCTGCTGCACACACAAATTTCTATTTGAACACCATTGTTTTTGTTAGATGAAGGCAAAGACATGGAACCTCACTGATTTGTGTAGTTGGGAGTTCCCTGGCTGCTGCAAGATAGTTAAAAAATCCCTACAGCAGCATATCTTGGAGTTGTTGTTGACTAGTTTTCTTTTGGAAACCCTGCAATACATTAAACAGAGGAGGAATTTTGAGATAATTAAAACAACATAATTGGGGTTCGTGCATAAGTTTGATGATCAAACAAAAGCTTCATACCTGCTAATAAGATACTCTAGTGGCAGTTCTATGGAGGCATTTACAAGGCAGGGTAGCAGTACAAGTTTAAATGCCTACATTGTTTCTATCACATTGTTTCTTTGGGAAAGCAACAATGTGGAAGCATTGTCAGTGGTGGAGGTGTTCACAGAGGAGATACAGATTGACATCAACATTTACTGATAAGAAACAGCCACGTTAACATCAAGCCTTTAATTCCACCTACTCCACATAGATGACTTCCTTCAATATAATTATGAGCCAAAAGAAGAAGGAATCATAGCTAAGTTAGTACAAGAAAATATTCTGCTTCATACATGACTAAGAGGTCTTCAAAATCTTTTACTTCCTTTTCAAGTATTTGAATGAATAAGTTGTACTAGAGGTTCTAGATCATTGTTTGACAATGCCCATGACATTAGTCTTGATTTGGAATGACACACTAATCTAATCAACTTAGTTTTGAATCATAATTTTTCAGACATATTATAATAGTAGATAACACCATTAACAAAAAAAAAAAAAGATTAAACACCATCCAATGCCCTATCAAAGGAAAAAAGATATAACACCATTGATAGACATTTTTAGATAAAACACCATTTAATGTCCTATTAAAGGAAAAATATATATAACACCACCAAATGAACTCTATATGAGCATTAAATGATGAACAATATAATTTAAAATTTCTGAATTCAATCAGACATGTTAAAGTTTGAACAATATTGAAGTACACAATTACATAACTTAAGCTCTAGTTCCTGGTCTGGGATAATAATGCTTTCAGCTTCAATTGTCTATTGCTAATAGTATATATGTTAATATCTATGTGTATATGATACTAGCTAAGCAATAAACAAAATCTAGTTAAGTGAATAATGGTGCTTTCAGCCATCTTCCTGAACATACCATTTGAACTAGCTAAAGTAGCATGAACATTGATTATGGAAAATAAACACACAATATGAAGCAAAGCAAAGGAACACATGCACAATCTACTCCAAGATCAGAATTTCAAACTAGAAATATTTACATATGATATTTACATGATGAATAAGTTAAGACGGTTAAACCATACAGCTGGTGCTTTCTGAACTCTATAGGTCAAAATGTAACCTAAATGCCTTCTGGGCAAAATTAATTTGAACTTGATTTCACAATCATAAAGTAGTATCGGCTGTGTTGGCTATTCCAACTTTAGCCTTCTGAGGTAGAAATTCATCGCAGTCAGCCCCTTTGACAGCAAACTCCATCAGAAGATCCTCAAATAGTTTCTCTAGGTAGCTCTTGAATGCTGGTGAGCAACTCTTATCACCCTTACTAACATCATGCACGCCTTCACCAACAACACATCCGACTTGTGCACCACCCATGTAGGCTTTGCATGCCACAAGAATCGTATGCCCACGATTTCGGAAATGTCCAGCCACAAAGTCATCAAAATGCTGTAATCAGAACATGGTAGAAATCTGCGGTTATGAAAGTCATATTAAAAGCACTGCAAGCTCAAAGATAAAGAAGTTTAGCTTTTCAAGAGAAGTATAAAACACATACAGAGAGCTTGCAAAAGTTTAACTTTTCAAAGTCATAAAAAAAACAAAAAATACATATGAATTGTTCTAGTTGTATCCAGGATGCAACAAAGGGATGCACACCTCAAAGTGCAAAAAGAAATATGTATATAATGATGCATGATTCATACCGTTGGAGGCTTCCTTAGTGAATATAACATTGTTTTGCATGACAAGAGAAAAGTACTCTCATTATACATCAGAGATTCCTTCTCCCCATGATCTGTATTAGCTGTTTGTGCATATCCTGGCTCATTGAAGTATGGCTTGGTATTGAGAACAAGAGCCTGAATAGAGATCAAGACCTGCAGCATTGTTGAATTTAATGGATTCCATGTTTCGCATCCACTGCCAGGCCATGTATTCAGAAGGCTAAGGCAAACCTTCCCACAAGCATACAAGTTTGGGTTTAGTCTGAGCCCACCAGAATGATAATGAACCATCTGCATGATATTAGAAAAGAATCAATCTATTTCTTGCGACAAAGATAGAAATCATTGATTACTAGAAGTATAATAAAAGAAGTTACACACCGGAGGGGTTTGGGGATAGTTCGGAGGAAAGTAAGTGTCGAAGAAGAAAAGGCCATCATGATATGGAGTTCCAGGTGGTCCAATTATAACAGCCCTTAGAATGTCCATCCTACCCTCATAAATTCTAACATATATCATCTCTGTTCAGGACGTGACATGAGAACCAAAAAGTCAACAATATCAAATGAAACAAGAATGAAAAACAAAACAAAAGTGAATCTGATCAGCTCGAGTATCACTCATTTGGTTTCCAATTCTGGCAGAGCAAAAGCACTACGCTGTCAAGAATTTTATGAGACCATATTATAACAACAATGGTAACATGAACCTCGCTGCTGTGACACTTGAGAAACATGATGCAGATGACATGAAAACTGTGTAATGAGAGCTATCATGTAGGAAAACAAGTTATTGTATGCATCCAAAGAAACAATGCAGGACGAGCACAACACTACTATGCATCCAAAAAAAAAATTCCACTAATTGACATTAGGAATGCAAGTGTCTGCTTAAAGAGAGCCTAATCTTTTCAACTTACATGTTCCCAAGTTCAAAGAATGCGTAAAAACTAGTGTCACATACATGCAAGAAGACAGAAAATACCAGATAACAGACAATACATGGTGGATGGTGTGGATAAGTCTGTCCAGCTTATAGTTCTTATCGTTTACTTCAGACATTAGCGTGAGAATATGATATAACACTACTATTTGAGGATAACAGAGGTAAGTATCTGACACAATTGTGTGGCTGATAGACACATCAACTTATTTGGGTTAGTGATATTTCTTCCTAAGATGAGAAGAATGAGGAAGTCAGTCTTTTCTTATTTTCTGCTTTCCTTTTTCTTTTCAACCTATATGCTTTGCAGAAAATTATGCTACACTAATTCAACATATCACAAATAAAATGGACAACCTTACCATCTAAGTCATTAATAGGACATACTGGTAATTTTCACAAGGATTGAATGTTGAAATCTAACAAGATCTACATCAACAAAATTATAAATATCCAGAATTGACTGTGGTGCGGCGTGTGTAACAAACTCACCAGGTAGATCTTTTTCTAAGACCTTCCACTCATGCTGAATCCTCTTTGACCAATCTTTTGAAGGCTGTTAGTATAAAAATATCAGGAAAAGTTAGCACAGCATTTAGAATTAAAAGTTGCATAGAAATGTTTTGTATTACTAACCTTTTTAGTAGATGGAATAGCTTTTAGAAGATCTGGTCTGCTGAAATAATGATCTTCATGATCCTGAACAGTATCAAGTTGTTTAAATGATCTATATTTCACATCAATTTCATCTTCAATCACTATCTTGTCCTTGTTCTTGCTTAGCTCTTTGGTAGCAGGAACTTCCAGCCATGGTACAGTTAACTCAATGCCAGTTGGCAGGTCCAGATCATCAAATTTAGCAGCCAAATTAAGATCAAAATCATTTTCAATATCTTCAGCATCATATTCGTAGTCATATTCATCATCATAAGCATAATCATATTCTACATCATCATAATATTTAAGATCCAGTTGTCCTGCCTCATAGCTCTTTAAATTATCCAGTGGTGCGACATGTTCAGAATCATTATTTGCACTCGAACTCATAAGGTCATTGAGCAAGGCATCCTAGATTGACAGAAAAGGAATAATTTCTTTCTTATTCATATTAGTTGATAGTTTGGGTAGTTGATAATTTGGGAAGCAAAATAACATGCTAAAATAAAAATTCTCAGTAAGAAGCTCTTTGGGTATAAATGAAGAACTTTTCTACCTTCAGTTGCTTTGGACAGCTTTTATCATTTCTGACAGCTTCTTTGTTCTTGTAGTCTGAAGTGCTTTCACCGATTGACACAACACCATCATCATCTCCAACAAGCTCAATTACAACATGAGGAACAACCTTAAACACAAACATAAATAAAAGCTCAACAAGCATCTAAACTTTCCTATATAACAAACTCATTATCTGATGATCCAAAAAATAAATCAACAATGAGAAATAAACAGTTGCAATCAACATCAATATGACATTCAGATAGCTTCTATTAAAGGAAGATAAATAAAAAAATTGGTAATGAAACTCCAACAAGGCTTATGTACTTTACCTAGGGTATCAAATCAACACTAACAACAACACCAAACCAAGAAAAAAAAGAAAGGATGTTAAAGATTAGAAGCAATACGACAAAAATAACACTGCAGTTCATCGGTTTAGGATGTTAATTATTGTACATGTCACAACAATACAATTCATATCACAGAAATAAAAAGCGGATGCATATATCTTCCTGCACAAAAGATAACTTCAAAAACAGAAAGCTGCGATAAAGGTGCTGCAAATCAAGACTTGCATTGGCCAAGCATCTAGCCCCTCTTGGGCAAGCCAGACCCATGAAGTGGAGCCCAGATGGTAAGACAATTGCATGCTTGAGATTGATGCAAGACTTGCATACGCACAATTCTTCTTAGCATCCATATAAAGCTTTTTATCAATGACAAATAAGCTCCATCCATAAAAACGAATATGAAAGAAAACTTAAATACCAAACGGAATAAAATGCAGAAGTACCACAATCTAGAACTAATGTGGGCAGAAAACAAGACAGACACTCTAATTCTTTCACAAGCAGAAGATGAATTCTTTTAATCAGAAACTGCTACCAGTTTTTCGTTTATCATGGTCTTACCTTTGAAGCATTCGTAGGTATCAGATATCAGTTCACGATAAATAGAACAATAAGTATTTCTCAGATTTAATAGAACGTGGATTTTCTATGCCAAGAAGCACATTCACGAGCCAGATTTAATGAATATCCATCCAATTGAGAAAGCAATGAGTCATCAATAAGTTCCACATGCAATAAAATGGACGTAATAAAAAAAGACAGATAAATATGCGTATTAAACTCATTCCTAAGACGTGATGCTACACTCTAGGGTTTTCCTTTTTCCGCCCAAGAATAGGACATCGACAACACGATGACCTATCCGCAACCCAGCCCTCAAGATCGGATTTTCATTGGACCCATCAACATCACAGGAGATGATTCAATCGAAGAGAAGTTACGGAATCGAGGAACGAGAGAAAAGAATGGGGAGGGAGATCGACACCAGCACCTGGCTCCGCTTCGGCTTCGGCGGGCTGGAGGTGCAGGCCGACGGCGAGACCTCCACGATATCGGGATCCTGGAAAGACGAGCTGCCGAAGAAGAGGACGAGCCTGCACGGAGGTCGAAGAACCGTGAGCGAAATTGTTGGTGGGGAAGACGAGGGGCGGATGGAGGGCTCACTCGGGTTCGGCGGCGGGCGGAGGCTCCATGGCGGCCATCGGCGTTGATTCCACTAGGGTTTCGGTGACCTGGGAAGGGGAGGACGGGGGGAATCGGGGATTAAGTAAATAGTATGATCGAACGAGAAGAAGGAAACTTAGGAACGACAGGAACGAGGAGCGACAAGGGAGGGAAAAAGATGGGGGAGTGAGACTGGGAATCCTCTCCAACTACTGTAACGACGCGCCGTAATCGGAGCGTTCATTGTTTCGAAGCGTGGAGTGGCCCCCGCGGATGCACGGGTGTGATGGGAGAGTGAGTTACAATACTTGCAGGTGATCCTAGGGGGGAACTATCCAATCCAGTTAGCTTTACCATGAGACTCTTTCCCCCCGCTCTCTTTCTCTCTCTCTCTCTCATTCCTTTCCTTTTTCTTTTTTATCTTTTAAATTACGACAAAATATATTTTTTGAGCGGTTTCTTAGGAAAAAATCCAAGTCATTTTTTTTTCATATTTCACCTCTGAAATTTTTATAATGCTTTTAGTAAGCCCTTTTCTATCTTAAATAAAATATTATCATCGTTAACAACTTTCTTAGTTTCATTATAATCTAACTAAATCAAACCAGCAATATCGATTTATTGTTAGTCCAAATCGATCATAATATTTTGAATAGAGTTATAGTGTTTTTTATTACTAATTCTATTTGGATCACCGTAATGAAAATTTAATTAGTTCAAAGACATGGTAAACAAATCTCAATTAATTGAACAACTCAATTAATCTCAATTTTATATATATAGTAAAACACTCTAATCTCAATGTTGCCTTAGTATTGTTGTAAGAATAATAATAATAATAATAATAATAATAATAATAATGAATATAAATATTTCGAATCACCTTATGTTGCGTTTAGTGCTGTTGGAGGAATGGCATCACTGCTCATTGTTTATTAGAGAAAATAAAATATTAAAAAAAAAAAGACCAACAACAACCACATTGACCATATGATTTTTAGAAAGATGAATTGGGAGGCATGCCATCACTGCTAATAGAAAAGCAGCATCATGTAATTAAATTATAATTACTATAATAATAATAATAAAAGTTATTATTATATTTATCTTCTTCTTCTTCTTCTGAAAGCAGACTCCCTCATAACTGAACAATGACACGCTAACCAATGGTCCACCAACATCCATCCCATGGGTGTCCATTCGGATCACTGAATGAGCACCGAGTTATAGTGCCTCTGCCTCACTCGGATGACTTCACTTCGTTCCTCTGCTTCATCGTTAAGACACCGATCAGAAGATAAAAGTCTACGGGCATCAGACTCCACCATCGAGTAAGAAAGAAAAACCAGACTGCAGTGTCACAAGTCTAAAACTATGGTGGGATGTCACGGATAGTCTGCAGAAAAATGGACTCTCTCACTCGTACATGTAAAACTTGGGAGATCATGAAAGAAGCGACAAGGATGATCTCAAGACCCTCCACTTTCTGTTTACGATGGAAGCATCTGATTCTTCTCGCTAAAAGCAATGATCATATCTATATTTATTTATGCATATATAGATGGGGAGACATGAGGAAACTTGATTGATTTGCAATAACAACAACAACTGGTCATTGGAGTTATTCCTATCTTTGCTGTTTGCTTCATCAACAGCTTGAAAGATGAAAATAACATAGGTGTGTGTGTGTTCACCCATCTAAAACGTAAACCAAACTCTAAATCATCTGGAGACCTGCTGTTGGCTCTCAGGCAGGATTTCTGGCGACGATGCTCTTCCAGAACCAATGCTTCTCCCAAAGCCGTGACATCTCTTCGATCGGAACTTGCTTGGTTTCGGGTAGAAGCAAGATGACGAACGAGGACATGATCACAATCAAGCCAGCAAAGAGGATGAAGACCCCCCACCTCATATGGCAAAGCATGGCAAGGAAGCACTGAGCGATCGCGGCGGTGAAGAACATGTTGACGCACACCACAACGCTTTGACCTGCCGATCTCGTCTCCAGAGGGAAGATCTCGCTCGGAACCAGCCAACCAAGAGGTCCCCAGGACCATCCGTAGGCCACCACGAAGGCACAGATTGCGATCACCAGGATCACAGCCAATCCTTTGGGGAGCATCACCCCATGACCGAATTTTAGTGCAAGAATTATAGCGACGATTACCTGTCGGAGACCAAAAAAAAGAACCAACTTTTGTCAGTCAGAATCAGTGGAGACACTCTGGCGACGACATCAACACTCTTGCATTGATGTTGTGAGTGAAGCAAGTCCAGAGTCTCATCATAGTTCTCGACAAACCGAAGCACATCAGTCGGTCATAAAAAAAGTTAGCACCTATCATATTTTAATTCTGCTAAATGGAGAAAACATGCAGCTATATCATCTCAAATTAGAAGCTCTCGGAAGATGTTAAAGATTTAATTTAATTTAATTTAATTTAATTTAATTTAATTTAATTTAATTTTTTTTTCTCATCGATTGGCATATTGTTACCAATCGACTTGGCATCCGAATTTTAGAGCCAACGAGTTGGATACTACGGAAGCTGCTTACCATGGAGGTTATCATCTGAATGCCAGCTTCGATGAACAAGAATCTCCTTCCCATCCTATCGACGACCGACATGGAGACGAGTGCCCCGATCACAAGCATAGAGCTCGTTATGATGGACGAATAGAGAGAAGCCCCGGAGCCCATGCCCAGGCTCTGAAAGATCACGGGAGAATAGAATAGAATCGAGTTCATTCCGGATAGCTGCTGGAACGCAGGAATGCCAAGAGCTCCTATAACGAGCTGGGGACGATTTCTTGGCTCGAGGAGGTTCCTGAAGGGATGCTTCACCGCTCGCGCTGCTTGGCTGGCCTCCTTTAGGTCCTCAAACTCTGCATCCACCTGCTTGGTCCCCCTTACTTTTTCCAGTATTAATCGTGCTTCGTCTAGCTTTCCTTGTTCGACGAGGCTGTTGGGGGTTTCGGGAAGGAAGACACCGCCCACAAACATCAGCGTCGCCGGCACCGTGGCGAGGCCAAGGGAGAGTCTCCATCCCCATGGGTGAAGCTTTTCTGTGAAGTAGTTGATAATGTCAGCGACCAATATACCCAAGCAGGTGGTCAGCTGGAACAATTGGTTGACCGCCCCTCGGATCTTCGGTGGCGCTATCTCCGAAAGATAGAGGGGAACAGCCTGTCGCAAGCATCACAGATATCAGGAACGCGTCGAGACATCAAAAAAAGATAAACATGCTTTTCGCTTGAACCTGCTCTTCTACATGATGCTTGTTTGTTTCTAGGATCATGCTGATGCATAGATAACGCGATAAGCTTAATGGTTAGAGCGATTAGATCGATTTGATAATCAAAACTTTAGCTTGGATCTTCCTTCCGTGCACTGCAACATCGATTCAATACCAAAATTTTGCGATTCTAGCTTATTAGCTTACTGGGGAGCATCATTCAGATGGGTCACGCTCCGATGCGTATGGCTAGTAAGTTCTTACCTGATTTCCAAATCCGATGCCAATTCCAAGTAATATTCGGCCGACGATTAGCATGAAGATGTTGACAGCTCCTGCATTGATAGCTCCGCCGAGGAAGAAGCTGACCGAACCACACATGATGCTGATCCTTCTTCCGTATTTCCTGGTCACCGGCGAGGCTCCAAAAGTGGAGACGAGTGCCGCGAAGTAGAGGGCGGACGTGAAGAGAGTCAACACTTGATTGTCGTATTTACAGTAGTCGGTTTCATGAAGATGTGCTTGCTTTCTCCGGTAGACACGGGGGAAGAACTCCTTCAAGAAGTCGTCCATGGAAGTCACTCCACCTGCAGGTTTGGATGCTGAGTGAACTGGGACGAAAATTTCTCTCTTTCATCACGAAATAAATCCTAGTAGACTTTCAGATTAATTGTTGGGAAAATGATACTTTACTGATCCACAAAATTGCTCTGTTTAATCACAAAGTTAAAAGGAAAAAGAATCGAAGCTCTTGGCAAAATTTTCAGAGCATTTATATTAAAGCGATTAGGAACTGTGAACCTTTCGTTTGCGCAAACGAGGAAAAGGATATCCGAAAGTCAAAAGAAGATAAAAAAAGTAACTCTAAAAAGTGTGCCCGTCTGAGTTCCCAATTCGTGGGGGAGCGGCCTTCAGGACCTTTTCATGAATACCCAATAAGAATAGATTCATCTCTCCGGTCTCCGGCCAGGAAGAGTTAAATACCACACAATTTTCATGGAGATAAAAACCGAGACACACGAAATACCCATCAACGCCAACTATCTTCCGAGAACACCCGAAGATTTGATCGAGGAACCATTAACGACCAAAACTTTTCATTTCAGAGCGATGGCACATCAGATGAAATCATTTCTCCAACAAACAAAACTCTGGGGAAGACCAGGAAACGCGAAGAAGAGGGGGGGGTGGGGGGGGGCTCGAGGACTTACCGGATACGCCGAGATCGTAACCAAAGAGGGACCCTCCGAGGGATCCCACGACGCATGCCAATATGAAGTAGCCGGTGATCCTACCCTCGTACAGCTCTGCTCTCCTGCCCAACTCACCACCAACAAAGCCCCCTGCCATCGCTCCCGTCTCCCTGTCTGTCACTCAGCTTCTTGTAACTGCAGGAGCAAGCCAGATCTCTTAGAACGACGGTCAAACTCGAGAAAGAAACAAAACATGAAGCGAACACTAGATGATCAGTGTTATTTTACTAGCTGGTAGGAGGATGCCTGTCGATGAATCAACAGACAGACAAGTCATGTGAATCCGTAAAAATAAGAGGCAGGCTTTGACTAGAGCAGCGGGGTCTCCATCTTGGTGAGGCTCCCGAGAGAGGGAGGGAGGGAGGAAGGGAGGGGAGAAAAGAATGGCATGCCTGCTGGACATGACCGGCATAAGAGCAAACCGCGACTTGGAAAGAAATAGTAGTCTATGATAGGGTCGGATATGTCGAAAGAAACAATTTTGTTAGGTTTGGATACGGTGAAAGAAATCAATATCTTGGCGGCTGCGGGGTCTGACTTGTACCACAATCGACTTTGGTTGAAGTTGGAAATATGATGATAATTTATAGGATCTTTTTTCGATGAAAAGAGTGGGTAAGGCGGAATCGAAGCGGACGGCTGCTGTTTCATTGTTATTTCCCACGTAATTGAACTTTATCTCATCATCATATGGAAATTTCAATTTTAGCAGCCACAACAAAGATAATGTTTCCTTACAGCAACGAACATATCTGTCTGTGGCCATCTATGACCAATATCGCAGTGTGAATCATTTGCTTCGGATATCAGTGGTCAGAAGAGGAGGCTGATGATGTAGGATTATCCAATGATGTGACGCAACCAAGAATTTTGTTTCCTTTGTTACCAAGGATCTGTTGACTCATTCTGATATGAAAAGTCAAAGAACCGAATAATTTATGGTCGGCTTTTATGAGGGGTTTCAATGATCGGATAAAATAAATCCAAATGCAATTCCGGGTAAACATGGTATGTTTTATCTGCATTATCCTCCTGATCTTTTTATGTATATATATATATATATATATATATATATATATATATATATATATATATATATATATATATATATATATATATATATATATATATGGTTCGATTCTGGATCCTAAAAAATGGAAAATATTTGGTTGAATTAGATGCCTGGCTCGGGACAAATGATCCAATCGGTACAAGATTATAGAACATGTCAAGAATTATTAAGATCCCGTGAGAGAAAAAGGAATATGGATAGGAGACACGCATTTAGTGGAGGAATTTATTATGCTTATCGGGAATTTAATACTTGACTCCTTTGTTTTATGCCAACATCTTTTTTGGAAACCAATATCTTCTTTAAAAAATTATATATACGAGTCAAATTACAAACGATAATATATCTATTTATTTTTAAATCATATAGACCAAGTCATATCATAATTACACAAGTTATATCCTATTTGACTACAGAGTCATGTCGAATAATATATAATAGATTATACTTGATCATATGAGTTGATCTAATCAATCAACTTAATTTAGGTTAGACTTTAATTTAATCATTTCTATTAAATTAGATTTTAATATTTTAAAATATTATGACATAATAATTAACTTTAAAATTATTATTTTCATGAATTAACTAATTTAGATTCATGATTCCAAATTTAAAACTAATTATATCATAAAAATTTATACATAATTTCTTGAAACATAAATATGTCTAATTAAATGAATTAGAACTATTATTAAATTAACTAACCATACTAATATCATAATTCAATGATCATTATTTATTAATCATAAAATTTTAAAATTAAGATATTATTATGCATCACATAAATTATAATAATTCTGACATCAAAGATTTTAAAATATAAATAAAAACTAATAAGAAAAGAATAGAAGATCTTACCTCTACTCGGGGATTTCTCTTCTCTCAAGAAATCCTATTCTAAATTCTCATATAATTTACATATAATTTCTTGAAACATAAATATGTTTAATTGAATGAATTAGAACTATTATTAAATTAACTAATCACTCTAACATCATAATTTAATTATCATTATTTATTAATTATATAAATTTTTAATTAAAAATATTATTATGCATCACATATATTATAATAATTCTAACATCAAAGGTTTTAAAATATAAATAAAAATTAATAAGAAAGAAAATAGAAAAATCTAACCTCTCCTCGAAAATTTCTTTCCTCAAATAATCCTCTCTTAAATCTTTTCACTATTAAACTTGATAAAGAGTGAGGAGAACCCCCTTTTTATAGAAGAAGATTAATGTGCCTAAAAGGTAAATAATAATTTGATTTTTATTTTTTTTACACACAATGATAAAATTATAATATTTATTTCTTATGGTTCATACATAAAAAAATTTAAAATATTTACTTTCTAAAATCACTTTTTTTTAGGAAATTAATAAATTAATAATTTAATTGATCAACAAAAATTTTAATTTATCCATGTGATTAAGAAAATTAATTATAATCATTTTCTTAACCATAATACATAAATAAAGAAGTTAATAATTTAAATAAAATAATATATTATTTATGATAATTAATTTATGTCAAGGGAGAAATAATGATCGCGCTGGTTACATGCCCAATAATGTTATCAAACACCCGTGGTGCACAAGTCCATAATATTATTATTATGTTTTGGGAAGGTAATTGACCTTTCCACGACGGTGGACGTACCTGCCCGTGTCCGCTTCTCTCACCGCCGTCAATGCCGCGTGGGATTTGTCCTCCCGCGCCGAGTTATCGTCCCGTCTGCTTCCGTACGCCTGCTTGGAGCTACGCCGATCGTGATCGAGAAACCTTCTGCGCCCGCTGAACTCTCCCGCCGCCGCCGATGACGCAATCCTGCACTCGACACCAAACCTCGGCAGATGTGGCTTACGACCCACGTCCAACCGTGCCCGTTGGACGCGCACCCGCAAGACAGCACAGCACGCCCGTGTGTCCTTCAACATCGTCCGAGTCAATGGGGTGACATGTTCATGCATGAAGATGCTTCCTTCTCCACTGAATTCAACACAAGGTGGCACAGGAAATATAGAGGAAGGGTTACAGATTCCCCTCGAGTTCCCCATTGCACCAGTTGATGCTCGTGAATAAGAAGTTATCAGAAAATCTAGCATGGTTCGAACTCTGTCTCTTCTCGTCCTATTAAGATTTGTTTTATCGTTCTGAAATTCTTGTCAATTCCGATAAATTGTTTTTTCCTCTCTCGACCGATATCATCTCTCCTAAAGATAACTCTCAAAATGTTTGCTTTAGAGCTTCAAACTCTCTAACTCAGAAAAAGAATGACAGCCATCAGAGCCACAAATCCATAGAGGAAGAAGGAAGAGGCCAAAACTCTTCCTACAAGACAGCATGTCTTCCTTCCCTGCTTTGATGTTCTACTTTTCCTGTTGTTGATCTCGGCCTCTGTCCGTGTCGCCGTGCAACCGTCCGATGCCAGCACATGGTCGTTGCTTGACGGCACCTTCTCCTTCTGGCTCAGCGTGGCCATGGTTGTTGGCATCTTCACCGTCATGTTCTCTGTCACCTTCCTCCTCCTCGTATATGTCAAGTTTTGCCGGTTCACGGTCGTCGAGCTATCCAGAAACGACGGATTTCTCCTTCTGCAGTGTCGGTTCTCGGGCATCAAGAAGGCTGCGGTCGAGTCGCTTCTCGTGTTCTGGTTCTCGGAGCTGCGCGACGCGTGGGATGGCCTTGAATGCATCGTTTGCCTGTTTAGGTTCGACGGCGCGTAGCTCCTCCGCCTGCTGCCCAGGTGCAAGCATGCGTTCCACATCGACTGCGTTGATCGCTGGCTGGCGGCTCACTCTACTTGCCCGCCGTGTCGACGCAAGGTCAACGCGGAGGACGACGATGCCGTCTTTGAGTACTTCACAAGCTCCCGGTTCCTGTTCGCCTCCTGTCGGCACGAGGAGGCGGTCGACGACGTCGATCGTGTTGGAAGATGCTTTAGGAAGATCAACATGCCGGATGAAGGCATGAACAGGGCTCGAGCATAAGATCACGGTTAGAAAATTGAAGGCCAAAATGTGTTTCTAAACCACCATAATAGAAACACAAGGAAATTTAACGTAGAAACAAAAATTGCATACCTCTAACTATTATCATCAAGAATTTCAATAATGATTTCTCTTAGTATTTTGATACCTCTCGGCTCATAATTTTCGCTTTAGATGATATAGAAAATCCTTAAGATTTGAAAAAGATAGAGCTTAGAGACCAAAAACCTCATTTATATAAACTCTCTCGACGAGAATGTTTATTACCACTAACTTCGTAATATTCAAGAATTAATTTAAGTTTGTAATGTTTGAACCATAATAAAATTTTTTAATGATAATAAATAAAGTATTTAATAATAACAGTTGCATTCATAATGAATGAAAAATTGAAATATTTAGACCATAATAATGAAGAAATTGATAATATGAATGATCAACTTAATGAGAACGGTTACATTCGCTAAAAAATAATGATAATAGATGAGGAATTTAATAAGAATGGTTACATTCTCCCACTTCGTCCATAACTTAATAACTTGAATTAATCTTATCGAATAATTTTCTTAAGAAATAAATACATGAATCATAATGATAAGTCATCTAAGAGCGAGTATTATCATTCATATATCACGATCTATTTAGTTTCTTAAGAATTAATCTTAATATGGTAAATTACTTAATGAATAAACCTTATGTTTATTCTTGGTTTAGTACAAATATATTTTCTCAAATTAATGTGCAAATGAATGAAAAATATCATAATATATAAGAGTTCAATACAATTATAAAGTGAAACAAAGTCTCATTTTCTCTACATGATCCTTGAATTTAAGATGTAACATGCTTTTAGTTAAATGATCAGTAATCATCAATTCAATGTTACTATGCTCAATGACCACTTTTTTTTTCTTCCTTTACACATTCTCTTATGGCTAAATACTTAATGTCAATGTGTTTACTTTGACTTCCACTTTTATTATTTTTGGCTATAAAGACAACTATTGAATTGTCGTAGAAAATTCTTAATGTCGATGCCTAGAAATAGAATCCATGATTTGAAGCCCAGAAATAAAACTCTTAAGTCATACACCATTTGAAGTAGCCTCAAAATAAGAGACAAACTTAGCTTCCATGGTAGAAGTAGCAATCAAACTACACTTCTTTAAGAAATAACTTCATCAGCCATCATAAAAATGTATCCTGATGTTGATTTATGAGAATCAACATAATTGGCAAAGTTTGAATTTGAGTAGTCAATCATATCCAGATTATTTTATGTCTATATATAATCATATAATCTTTGGTTTCTTGAAAATACCTCATCACTTTCTTTGTAGCTCTATAGTGGTCCATATCTAGATTAATCTGATATCGACATAGCATCCCCATAGCAAATGCAATATTAGATCTAGTACAGACCTAAGCATACATAAGACTTTCTACGATAGAAGCATATATGATGTTTTTTATTGATTCCCTCTCAAGGTTGTTCTTTAGGCATTGGTTCAAATTGAACCTACCACCTTTTGGGAGCAACACTTGGTGAACAATCCTTCATCCAAAATCTTTCTAAAAACTTATTGATATATGTTTCTTATGATAGACCTAAAATGCCTCAAGGTCTATCTCTATGGATCTTAATGCTAATGAGATAATATTATTCACCCATGTCCTTCATAGTAAAGTTTTTATAAAGAAATTGTTTCATCTCATGCAGCAAACCCTTATTGTTGGTTATAAGCAAAATATCCATTTACATATAAAATAAGAAAAATATATTTTACTTTCACTGATCTTTTGGTATATATATTGATCCATGAGATTTTTAACAAATCCGAATGAAAAAATCACTCTATGAAATTTAAAATACCATTGTCGGGAGACCTATTTTAAACTGTATATAGATTTCTTAAGCTTACAAACTAGGTATTCACAGACACTAGAGGAGAAACCTTCATGTTATTTCATATAAACCTCTTCCTCTATATCTCTATTAAGAAATATTATTTTTACATCCATTTATTGTAACTCAAGGTCAAAATAAGCAACTAATTCTAAAATAATAAAAAAAAATCTTTCTTAGATACAAAAGAAAATGTCTCCATATAATCGATTCCCTCTTTTTGAGTAAATCTCTTTGCAATAAGTCTTGTCTTGTATCTCTCAATATTGCATAACAAATTTTTCTTGGTTTTAAAGACACATTTGCAACTAATAGCCTTTACTCCATTAGGCAACTCTACAAGATCTCAGACTTTATTACTCTTTCTGGAATTCATCTCCTCTTTCATGGCATCGTGTCACAAATCTGACTCTTTATAACTCATGGCCTGTGAAAGGGTTTCAGGATCAATTTTGGCTCCAATATTGTAGTCATATTCTTATAGATATATAACATAATCACTAGGAATTACTGATCTTTTATTTCTAGTAGATCTTCTTAATGTTGTACCAATGTTTCCCTAAGGAACTTATGGATCAACTAGTTGTCCAAGAGCTTGTTGTAATTCCTAAACTGCTTGATCTATTAGAATACTATCAGTAACTTGTGGAATCTCAATGATTCGTTGATTAACACCGGTTTGTACTTAAGGAATGCTATGAACTATACCCAATTTATAATTCGATGTGAAAGGTTGAGATTTTATATGATCATGTATAGAAGCTATGTTCTTGAGCTGATCGCTCCCACTGATCTATGTCATCCTCGAGAAACTTAGCGTTTCTTAATTTCACAATTCTAGTTGTGTGATATGGACAATAAAACTTGTAACATTTGGACTTTTCAGCATATACAATGAAATACTCACTAATAATCCTCGGGTCTAGTTTTTTCCCTTGTAGATTATATATATTAACCTTAGACGAATATCCCCAAACATGCATATGTCGTAAACTCGATTTCCAGCTTTTTCATAATTCAAATGGTGTCTTTAGGATAATCTTGGTTGGAACTCAGTTACTATATATACAGTAGTCTTTAGTGCTTTAGTCTACAAGAATTTAGGAAGATTGGAGTTGCTAAACATACTTCGCACTATGTCTAATAATATTCGATTTCTTCTTTCTATAATACTATTTTGGTCTGAAGAACCTAGCAGAATGCATTGGGCAACAATATCATATTCTTGAAGTAATTTAGCAAAAAGACTAGGGGCTTGTCCATTCTCAATATATCTACCATAATATTCTCCACCTCTATCTGATCTCACAATTTTAATTTACTTACTACATTGATTCTCAACTTCAGCCTTAAAGACTTTGAAGACATCCAATGCTTCATTTTTGTTATGAAGCAAATAGATATACATATATCATAAGTAATCATCTATAAAGGAGATGAAATTTTTTTGACCATATGCGTCCATGTCTAGACAACATATAGCAGTATGAATGATATCTAATATATTTGAACTCATATTAACATCTTTCTTAGATTTGTTGGTCTGCTTTCTCTTAATACAGTCCACATAAGTCTTAAAATTAGTAAAATTAAGAGAACTAAGTATCCCATTATTAACTAATCTCTTAATTCTCTCTATGGAGATATGTCCTAATCTCCAGTACCATAACATAGAGGAGTCCTTATTAATAATACACTTTTTAGTGCTAGCGTGAACATACATTGAACTATGAGTGTCATTATTTTGTAAGAAAATATGATAAAGACTATCAAACAATATACTATTCCCAACACAATCATATTTATATAATAAACAAAACGATATACCTTGAAAATAAAAGGAATATCCAAATGATACGAGTCTGAAAATATAAGTTAAGTTTTGTGAGAAACTTAATATATAAAAGGTCCTTTCCAATTTTAAAATAAAACCACTACTTAGAGTTAAAATGCATGTTCCAATTGCCTCCACATGTGAGCTCATCTTATTACTTGATAAGATACTTTAATAACTTCCTACTAGCTTCCTTAGGTTTTGCATACCCTACAAAGAGTTTGTAATATGGATTATTGATACAAAGTCAATCCACCAAGTGTTAATATTAACATTAACCATATTAGATTTATAACACACAAATGAGGTTCTTTTCAAGCTATTATTGGAATTTCATACATTTCTTCTTCGTGTATCCCTTATTTTTACGGAAGAAACACTTTACTTCTTTCTTGATATTAGTTTGGGATAATATTTTACATTTTCCCTACTAATTAGCTTTTTGATTGGTTTGATTTTTTTTCAGTTTTATTTTTCTCGTGAGTGGTTACCACCAATGCACTCTTATTTAGCTCCATCACTAACCTCTCTTCTTCTTGAACACACATGATCATTAATTCATTGATTGACTATTTATCCTTATGTGTGTTGTATGAAATCTTAAAAGACACATATTAATATGAAAGACTGTTTAGAATGTTGTGCACTATGAAGGATTTTGACATATCAATCTCGAGTTTCTTAAGTTGAGTCACAATATCTCGTATTTATATTATATGTTCATGCACACCCTTTATGTTGGTGAGTTTAAGGGATGAGAATTTCATTACTAAGGACTTATTAGTGCCTTTTCCGAAGTGACGAATTGATACCGGGGAGAGTAAAAATGCAGAATGAATTTCGAAAGAACACCAATAGAATAGTTGTTCAGATAGAAAATGTCATAGAAGGCAAGGAACGAACTCTTGAAGAAACTTAGGTAAAATAAAAAATAGCTCACCACCAAGTTTAAAATCAAAAGGGATACAGAAAGATCACCACCCTAATGACAATAAACAAGGATACAAAACTGAAAGCAAAAGACTCACCACTCAAGGACACATTCAAGAGATACAGAGTTCAAAAGAACACTCCAAGAGAGCTTCTACCAATATCCTCAGTTTTCTAAAGTCTTTCCTAAGCCCTAAACCCCAAAATAAATACTAGTGCATGAAACAACCCTTCATGCATAGGAAATTTTGAAATTAAGTGCTTTACAGCAGCTAACCAACTCCATTAATCTATTCCTTAGCTATGAAGAAAAGCACCATGATACAACTTTACAGCTGCCAACCAACTCCATTAATGTATTCCTTTGTAAAGGGAATATGCTGATGAGCTATCTTATCTGAGTAGGCTGAGTTGAAGATTATGTAGCAATATTGTTGGCTGAAAAAAATATCATATTATCAGTATGGTCCATATGAATATATTGTAGCAAATTAGACACTCCCGTGTCAATCTCCTCTGGTTGAAAAAGACTTGTCCTCAAGTTCTTGTTTGTTTCGTCATTATGATTATAAAAAGGACTTAAATCAGCCACATTAAATGTTAGGGATACTCCGTAATCTTTAGGTAGCTCAATCTCATAAGTATTTTTGCCAATTCTCTTAAGCACCTTGAATGGACCATCAGCTTTAGGTTTCAATTTTCCAAATTTTTCTGGCGGAAACCTCTCCTTCCTTAGATGAATCCAGACTAAGTTACCTGTATTAAACTCCATAATTTTTCTGTGTTTGTTAGCAGCTTGCATGTACCTCTCATTTTGTTTCTCAATGGTTGCTTTCACACTCTCATGCAGCTTCTTTATCTGCTTAGTGTTGAATCTCGGATTTTGATGATGAAGTCAATTGTCATTTGTTGTCTAATCTATGTGTTGAGATAAGTGTGCAGGATTAACTACGATGAAAGTTAGACATGCAGCAGGAGTTGCGCCGGAGTCAAGACAATGATCACGTTGGGAGTTCGAGAGTTCGACGGAAGTTCGGACAGTCGTCGGAGGTTCTGCGGGAACAAATCCGAGAAGTCCATAAGCTTGCCAAAAGAAGCTCGTCGAGAACTCACCAAGTGGATCGTCGCAAGTCCAGGAGTTTCTTGGGAAGTCCACAGGAGCATCACCAGGGTTCATCGGATGATCGACGGAAGTTCAGCGGAAACTTCATGGGAAGAAGCGATTAACGCACCGGAGCAAGCTGCAGAAATTATCTTAGGATTTATCGTAGTTAGCACAATGATTTAGTTGGAAATGAGAGGTGATCCCATTAGCTTAATCTTGGGGCAATTGGGCCCCTGAAAAACCCAAATTGGGCCGAATGGATCTACCCATTCGGACCCTGATTGCTGTGGGAGGTGCAACCCAAGCCAGGAGGTAGCACTGCACTGGGCTAAGTCTCCGGGGAGACCGGGCGGTGCAACCTCCCTAGCCGAGGAGGTAGCACCGCACCGGGCTCGATCTCAAGGAGGCGGTGCAACCTCCCCCAGGGAGGTAGCACCGCCTGAGCTCGATCTTCGAGCTCGCCATGCGGCAACAACCCCTGATCGAGGTGCAACAAGCTTGATCCCGGAATTCCGGAATTGACAGTTTTGAGCTCCAAATTTGAACTGGGTTGGGGCCTATAAATACCCCACCCATTCAAAGATGAAACAATAGAACTAATTTTCGAAATCTTGATCTCTTTTCGTGATTCTTAGAGCTCAAAATTGTTGTAAAGGCCAAAAGTTCTCCTCCCTCTGTTCTTCAAAGTTTTGAGTTGTAAAGAGAGGAGAGAAAATTTCTGTAAGGGTTGTCTCCTAAGCCCGTCAAAAGGAGTGAAACTGTAAAAGGGTGGTTGGCCTTCGCCTATTGAAGGAAGGCCTCTAGTTGACGTCGGTGACCTCGTCGGTGGAGGAAGCCAAAAGTGGAGTAGGTTAAGATTGACCGAACCACTCTAAATCTCGGTTTGCATTTACTTTGAGCATATTATTTTTACTGCAAACCTCATCTGAAGCTTACTGCTTTCTGCGCATATACGATCGGGTTTCAAGCTTTGCACTTTCCGAATCAGCGTTTAGACGTAAATCTTCTTTTTCGTACGATCATCATATTTCATATTACGTTTACGTTTTGATTTTTACCATAACTGCAAACTACCTTTATACCCTTGCTTAAACAGCATCTTGCCTAATCAAGTGATTTACGAATCAGCATTTAGACGTAAATCAGTTTCTTCGTATGAATGTCGTATTTCAGTTTGCGATTATATTTTGGTTTTCATCATAACTGCAAACTGCCTTCATAGATTGACTTTAACATCATCTTGCTTGATCTTAAGTTAAAGTAATCTTAGAATCGACGTTCAAACAGAAATCGTTTTTATTGTTCGAACGCAGTTTCGTTTTAATCGCAGAAAGTTTTCCGTTGCACTAATTCACCCCCCCCCCCCCCCCCTCCTTAGTGCTCTTGATCCTAACAATTGGTATCAGAGCAGGGTTAACTCTCTAACGGATTAAAACCCAAGAGAGATGACATACACTGGAAACCAAGAGGGCCATTCTATTACACGTCCACCCATGTTCAGTGGGATAGACACACCTATTGGAAGACCCGAATGAGGATCTTTCTTATTTCTATGGATTTTGAACTTTGGAATCTTGTCAAAAACGGATTTTCGAAGTCTTCTCTTCCAATAATCGATTGGAATGAATTGGAGAAGAAGGCTTTCGCTCTTAATGCAAAGGCTATGAATGCCTTATTTTGTGCACTTGATAAAAACGAGTTTAACCGTGTTTCAACTTGTGAAACCGCATTTGATATTTGGCACACACTCGAAGTGACTCACGAAGGCACAAGTAGAGTGAAAGAGTCAAAAATCAATCTTCTGTTACATTCTTTTGAACTTTTTCGGATGAAACCGAGTGAAACCATTGGCGGTACCAAATTCTTCGAGCTAGCAATTCCCCTCACCTTTGTGAGCTTTTGCATAACTCTTTTGGTCGTTGAGCAACTCATTCCACCTTGGATGGTCTCATCCTTTACCAAGCACCTCGCTTGCCTTGAGCACCATCAAGTATAGTTGTCAACGTTGAGCCGTAGCTCAAACTCAACCATCCCAACCTTTGTGCGCTTCACATTCTTCCAAGCTTGTCTGTTCTCGTGGTGCCTCTTGCGAAGGGTTGGCAATTCCTCTGAATGCCAATCTCGGATGCCGCTCCTCGGCGACTCCTCTTCCCAACATCTCCATGCCCGTTTTCCCCAAACGAAGCCGGCGTGTCTTGACTGCCCTCAGCCTAGTCCTGCTAGGTCCCCACGTTTGCATACTAAGTGTTTCTATGAGTGCTTGTCCCCATTTCTCGATACCATCATCACGGACTTAGCTGGTTTTGCCTAAGTCGTGCGACACCCTTGCGTGTCCGTCCCAAGAAGGGTCGACCTCCCCGAAGCCTCCCATGGTCCCTTAGGTCCCAAAAGAGAGAACAGGAGACAGAGAAAATGCCTCATTCGGGATCCACAAGCAAACATCTCCGAAAAACACTTTATAGACAATGCAAATTACAAGCAGACTTTACAAGCTCTGAGCAGGTTGCACAACAAAGGGTAAAATGGTCCATTCTGGACCGAAAATCTCTCTGCGTGTCCACATGACACAACCTTTATTTACAAGCCTAAAGCGGCCACCGACCCAACTAAAATGGGACTATCAAGCCTTCGGCCATCCCCCTACATGCTGTACAATGCATGAACATACCAAAAGACACGGACATACATAAGCATTACATCAAACCCCCTGTTTAGAAGTTTGTCTGTGACAGTAGGTTGTCCCAACTGTTTCATCATCCCACAATCCTCTAAAATAAAGACCTTTATCTTTTACGGGAATACTTATCATGTCACAAATGAATCTATCCATAATAGAAATATGTTGTCCAAAGAGATAGGTAGACACTCTTTCTTCTTCATCTACTTATAGATTGTTGTAAAACAACCTAACAAATCTTGGGTAGATGGGTTCACTAATTTGTAGTATTGGGAGTATATCTAAATTTACAAACCATTGAATTGTCTCTAAATTACTTAGTTTATTTAGATCAACATACTTTCCCTTATGGACATTTCTAAATTTTATGGAAGCAAATATTTGGGCATGAGGTCTTGAATCGAAAAGGGTGGAATCAAAGTCTTCTTCTAATCTCCTCTTCCCTTTGTCCCTAGCGGATCTTCTAGAGCCCATAACTACTACTATTTAAGAAGATAGTAATGAGCAAGAGTAAACAGAAATCAAAAGCTTCTTAGAGAATACCTTAAGTGAGATCTTCAAGAGAATGAGAAATTGTTGATCATTCCTTTGAAATGGGTAGTATTTGGGCAGCTAAAGGGAAGAAATGGAGGTGGAGAAGTGTTGGAGCTGCTAGAAGGAGAGGGGAGTGAGTTGGGGTCAGTTCCACCGCCGACCCTAGCTCGGTTTAAAAGGGGGCAAAGTTGCGGGCGGTGGCACCGCTGGTTGGGCGGTGAAACCGCTTGCAACTTGTGACAGCCGGTGGTGCTACCGCCAGTTGGGCGGTGCCATCGCCTACAGGCGGTGAGCACTTGTTTGGGGCCTGATTTGCATGTTTTCGACTTGAGGAGAGTTTTCATTTGTGGAGCAATCAACTTTACTTTCGTAATTATGTAAGAGTTTTCATTTCAAGATGAGAAATTTCGTACGTTCAAGATAGATCTTATGACACGCATATTCTACTTTAAATGTCATACACAATTTTAGACATATTCATGACTTATTATCCAAGTTGATAAACTTTGTAAGTTTATGATAAACTTTGCTTACAAGACGTAAGTTCATGATATAGTTGGATCCGAAGGTAAAGAAGAAATCAATTCGATGAGTTCAGAAATCTAGAGGGTATGTGAAGGCAGAATTATGAGTTTCAAAATCTAAGGGATCAAACAGGATTATATTAGTTTCACTCTGTAATATTAATTTTCTAATTCTCTTTTTACTGTTTAGGTTAGAGAGTATTATGTGTTCTTTTGGATCTCGAGTCATGAATATCGAGTACCTAAAAAGTAGGATATTATCTCTTGAATAGCAGTGACTTTAGGGTCTCAACTCTTAGGAATGGATCTTAGAATCTTATTTACGAGCTTAAAATCCGAAAAACTTTTGCCGAGTCCTTTTAGACCATTGACGACATCCGTGAAATGGGTGTACATGTCACCAATAGTCTCGCTCGGTTTCATTCGGAAAAGTTCAAAAGAATGTATCAAAAGATTGATTTTTGACTCTTTCACTCTACTTGTGCCTTCGTGAGTCACTTTGAGTGTATGCCAAATATCAAACGCGGTTTGACAAACCGAAACACGATTGAACTCATTTTTATCAAGTGCACAAAATAAGGCATTCATAGCCTTTGCATTAAGAGTGAAAGTCTTCTTCTCCAATTCATTCCAATCGATCATTGGAAAAGAAGACTTCGAAAATCCATTTTCGACAAGATTCCAAAGTTCAAAATCCATTGAAATAAGGAAGATCCTCATTCGGGTCTTCCAATAGGTGTAGTCTGTCTCATTGAACATGGGTGGACGTGTAATAGAGTGACCCTCTTGGTTTCCGGCGTATGTCATCTCTCTTGGGTTTTAATCCGTTTGAGAGTTAACCTTGCTCTGATACAAATTGTTAGGATCAAGAGCACTAAAGGGGGGTGAATTAGTGCAGCGGAAAACTTTCGATAATTTAAAACGACATTCGTACGATAAAAAGGATTTCGGTAAGAAAACCGATTCGAAAATCACTTTAACTTGTGATCAAGTGAGATGCAGTTAAAGTAAAGATATAGAGATAGTTTGCAGTTAAGATAGAGAATAGAATGTAATTGCAAACTGAAATACGATATTCGTACGATAAAAGCGATTTCGGTATGAAAGCCGATTCGGAAGTTGCTTTAACTTAGATTAGGTGAAGTGCAGTTAAAGTAAAGCTATGGAGGTAGTTTGCAATTAAGATAGAGAACAAAAAATAAATGCAAACCGAGATTTTAGAGTGGTTCGATCAATCTTGACCTACATCCACTTTTGGCTTCCTCCTCCGATGAGATCACCGACGTCCACTAGAGGCCTTCCTTCAATAGGTAAAGGCCAACCACCCTTTTACAGTTTCACTCCTTTTGACGGGCTTAGGAGACAACCCTTACAAACTTTTCTCTTCTCTCTTGAAAGATCAAAACTTGGAAGAAAAGGGGGAGGAGAACTTCTATCCTTTACAACACTTTTGAGCTCTAAAAATCACAGAGTAAGATTGGATTTTCGGTGCCCTTTCATGCAGGAAAGGGTGGGGTATATATAGGCCCCATACTGGTTTGAATTTAGAGCTCAAAAATATTTTTTCTCGGATTTTCGATGTTTTGGTGGTACTACCTCCTAACTGGGGCGATACAATCGCCTGACAGCTCGGGAGACTGAGCCTTCGCAACCAAGATGGAACATTTGCTTCCGGGCGCCGACCACCCCTGCTTTCCTTCTTCTCCACCACCCGCGTTGCTTCCTGGTCGGCGACCACCGCTGTCGCTGCTCCCCGGCCAACGCCCACCGCTGCCGCTGTGCCCCAGCCAGCAACCTTCTCACCTCGCTTCCTCGATGCCCGCATCTCACTCGAGCGAGAAGGGCCGCGGCCACCATTTCCCAGCCAGCGGACCACACCGCCATCGCTGCCTTCCCTTGGTTGCAGCTTCGGCTGTGTGATCTGTCGGTGTTGCTGTTTCTGTGGTGCGATATAAACAGAGCAGTCGTCGGTCCCTCTACTATCGCAAGCGCTGGTTGCCTCTACCGCCGTCGTTGTTTCTCGGCCACTTCAACGCCACCCCTCTCCTTCGTTGCCGAGCCACCACAGCTGCCAGCCACCATGCGACGACCGCCGCACGCCTCCCAGCAGCCGATCCTCCTTGCTCTGCATCCGTAGTGCCAGAAACAGGGCAACTCACCGGTTGCCCTTGTTCCCAACCGTGACACCGCCGACTCCTCCTTCTCCACCGCTGCTGCTGCTTCTCGGCCGCACGATCGCAGCCGCAACCGCTACTTGCCGCAGCCCTCATTGCAACGGTTGCAGAAACAGAGCTTCTTCTGTTGCTGCAGCCCCCGTCGATCCCAGCTGTGACCCTTGCTGCCTCCTTCTCCACCGCCAACGCTGTGCTCCGGCCAGTGACCACCACTGCTACCAGCCACCACAGCCTTCTCCTCAACCGCTCATGATCCTTCTGGTCAAATCCTTCGGTGGTGCGACAAAAACAGAGTATGCAGCAACCACCACGCAGCAACAAAAATAGTGGCGCCCTCTGCTGCCGCAGTCGCTGATTGTAACCACCGTAGTCACTCCCGGCCAACGACCAACCCCTCGTTCTGCAGCAGCCGCCCTCCAACAGCGAACGCAGCAACCGCAGCAAGTACGTTGCCTTGCCTCAACCCTAGCAGTGCACGCAACACCGATTACTCTTCTCAACCTCGGTCGCATCAACGCTGCCTCCCCCTTGCTTAGCATATTATGCCACAACCACAAGTTGCCATCACCACAGGTTGCCATCACCGCAGCCTCAACCCCATTGCTCGACGATCGTCCCTTGGGTCGCAGTAGCTACAGCCACATCAACGCAGTCGCCTTCCAACCCCGACGCTCTCACCTCACGCAGCGATAGAAACAAGACAACTACTCTTCCTCCAATGCAGCGACCGTAGCACTGCCCTTGGCATCCACCTCTTCGGCAACTTCGCATCGACAGTGTTGATGCCCTTGCCCGACACCAAAAATAGGAGTTGAGATTACAGATTTGTAGTTTTACGCAATGACCACTGATAACTCGGTGAAAGCACAAATGGAAGCATTGGAAATCAGAATTGAGAACCGACTACAAGAAACACTTAATGATTTCAAAAAGAGCCTACTGGAGAGCCTCAGCAAATTTTAACAAAATGGGGGCTCAAGTTCTACGTTGCACATATTTGAAAATACAGGAAAATGACCCCAAGATTGTGACATAAATTACTCACACATGAAGATAAAATTTCTGAGATGGAAAGATGGAGATCCGACCAATTGTATCTCTAAGGCAGAAAATTTTTTTCGTTTTCACATAACCTCAGAAGAATCCAAGGTAGAAGTGACCTCAATCCAGCTCGAGGGAGATGCACTCCAGTGGTATGATTGGTATGAAACTTTTCACGGAGTTCCTTCGTGGGAGCAGTTCAAAAGAGGGCTTATTGTTCGCTTTGGCCCATCCGAATATGGGAATATTGATTGTCAGCTCGCCAAAATTTGTCAGACTTCTACAGTGTTAGAATATCATAGTAGGTTTGAAATATTATCAAATCAAGCTAGAGATTGGTCGGATCGACAACTTCTGGATACATTTATTGAAGGTATTATTCCATAGATCCGGTGTGAAGTTAAGGCTCGTCAACCCCGCACTATGATAGCTGCGATCTCATTTGCAAATCTACATGAGAAAAAAATTAGCAAGGAAATATCAGCAAGGGGTTTGTACTATCATGAAAAATGGAGTATGGAGCACCGATGTAAACAAGGGCAACTTCTGATGATTGAACCAATTGGAGAGGAGCCGAAAGTTAAAAATATGGACTCCGATCATGAAGGTATAAATTCTAATGAAGATATTGAACCTACCATACATACAATGCATATATTAGCCGACTACTCTAACCCGCAAACTATGAAAGTTGATGGAACTCTAGAGCATCAGCCTATTATAGTTTTGATTGATACTGGTAGCACTAACAATTTTATAGATAGTGAGACTGTTGATCGATTGGCCCACCACATTGAAGACTATGACAGATTCGAAGTAAAGATCGTTGATGGATGGATTTTCACTTGTGATAGCAAAGGTTCAAAGATAAAATTGATTATATAGGGCCAGAAGTTTTATGCAACGATTACTATACTGAAAGACCGACCTGTTGCTTATACTATCAAAAAGTGGAGATCATACTTGATCAACGGGTTGTGATGCGTTGCAGATAGTCTATGGCTAAATTGCTGAAAGAAAAGCACCCTGAGATTGATGCTGCTCAGCCTTGAGGACAAGGCTGATTTGAAGAGGGAGGAACTATTATGACCCTTTTTCTGAGCTTTTGAATAATGTTTATTGTGTCTGTTTAGTCCAGTTGTTTATTGAGTCGGTTTGATTCAGTTAGAGTCAAGTAGAGGTTTATTTAATATTTATTTATTATTAGAGTTCAAGTCCTGATAGACTCTAGGTGGAACTCTATAAATAAGGATGTAACTGTTTCATTTCAGTTATCTATGAAAAATATTATTCTGTCTCTTGATAAATCCTAGGAGGCTGATCCCCTCGAAGTGATCAAGGAGGGCCAATCCCCTCGAAGTGATCAAGGAGGGGGGTCGATCCCCTCGAAGTGATCAAGGAGGGTCGATCCCCTCGAAGCGATCAAGGAGACCGATCCCCTCGAAGTAATCATTATCATTCCCTTTTCTCCTCTTTCTTCCACGATAACACTTTAGGATATTATAATTGGTATCAAAGCGACGATAAAACCTTTAGGGTCTTATTAAAATACTACTGATTGAGTTCAAAAAATTTTATAGCATCTTTTGATGTAGTTATCAAGCGACGATAAAACTTTTATATATATGTATATATATATATATATATGTATATATATATAGGTATATATATATATATATATATATATATATATATATATATATATATATATATATATATGTATATATATATATATATATATATATATATATATATATATATATATATATATATATATATATGTATATATATATATGTATATATATATATATATATATATATATATATATATATATATATATATATATATATATATATATATATATATATATATATATATATATATATATATATATATACATATATATATATATATATATATATATACATATATATATATATATATATATGTATATATATGTATATATATGCAGAAATAATTATTTTATCTTTTATTTAAATAAATTTAATTAGTTTGGTCGTATTTCGTTTATATAATAAGCTGTCATATATTGACATCTACTGAACAAAGGAGAAAAAGAAAGTAAATGCATAAAAGATAGCATAAATCAGATTTGATTTTTGAGTGAAGATTAGGAATCATATTCATCTTACAAAGATGAGAAAAATTTATCAATCAAGACTACTATCAAGAAATGAAGATTATTTTTCAAATCATAAATATTAACTTCTTCAAAGGAAAAAATATATATATATATTTGATTTGATACAATTATATATATTTTTTATTCATATATTAGAGCCTATAAAAATAAAAAATGCTAGTACATTATATTGCACTACTCAGATATGAATCAATAAATTTAGCTCTTTTACCACTTTATGTGTTAGTGGTGCGAGGCTATAGTTATGTTTTTGGATGATATGATCCAATGGTCCACGAGATGCAAAGCTTTCATCTCTCTCTTAATATTTATGGTTATTCTAATATTATATTTTTAATTATTTTTTAGCTGTTATTTTTTTATATATCTCTTTTTATTTTTGTTAGTCTATTATCATTGTGGATAAATTAGCACTTATAATAGATTATCGTATCACATGAGTCATTAGCCCATAAAGAAAGAAAGACTCACATGGATCTCGACCCCAATGGGGCTCAGTCCATTTATCATAACCCTCATTCGTTCCCTTTTTAAAATTGCTTACAAATATACAACTCATTATAATGGTAACTTGCAATCTTGATATCGTTAATTTTGTGAATGTGCAGCTACTAATGCTTCTTACTACATCATAGTCATTATTCCAAGTTACCCTTTTAATTAATTAATATTAAAAAAAGTATTTTGTTATCTATAAAATTAGATGAGATAATCGATTCATTAACTTAATAGATATAAATCATAGACTCATCTTATCCTATAATCTAGCTAAATTCTTCTCCCACATTTTATTCAGGAGAGCTTATTAGACACTGATATCCATAAGAAGATTATAATCATCTGGTAAAGAAGCATAGCAAATAAAACATGATAACTCTTTGGAGACTTGTGTTGGTGTAAGATTCCTACATGAGAAGCACATTATTATCTGAAACTAGCAAAAGCATAAGTTGAGTGGTGACACACAGGCAGAGAAACTGGTTTTCTAACAACAAAAAGGTTGTGTTTTTTGAGACAAAAGTCTCAATCCATCCAAGCAGAAGTAATCAACAGTATTCACCTTCTTTTTTCTTTTATTTCAAAGGTGAAAATCATAATAACCCTACTCATATGAGGTCATTTATCCTTCCAAATCTTTTGAAACCTTCAAGTTTATTACAAATTTTGCGTGTAAATTTGTCACCCTATTCACTTCTCTATATAGAGTAACCGAGCAACAATATTTCTAACAAAGAACGGTGATCGTCTTCTTCCTAGGTTATTTTTTATCATCTTGCTATATTCAATCATAACCGATACTATCTTGTCATGGACTTAACGCTTATGACCGTCCGATCATAGGGTCGATGGCGTTGGCCGTCAATCCAGCCCAACCCAAGCACCATGGTTTCAACTTGGAAGGAACCTAACCTGATCTGATGAATCACTGAGTGAGAGGAAAGGAAAAAAAGGCATAGGAAAATGATGGAGGAATCTGAACAACCATGTGGGATGTTGTTGTTCCTTCTCGAGGGTCACTCTCTCTCCATGCCCTGAAACATTCTTTGAGCAGTGACAAGCGTGCTGCTGGTGGAGCCACCGGATCGAATGCTTTATTCTGGTGGTTGACACATCCTGCTCACCATCTTCCCCGCATGAGCTTTGGGCACACCACCACAGTCTACTTCCAATCCAAATTGCCCTGCACACACCCTACTGTTGTTTTGTGTAGTGTCTTGGTGAGCCTTCTTCTTCTACTTGCCTTCTTACCGCACGTACATGCTCAGCTCCTTTCACTTTCTTGGATGCTTGATTCTACTTGGCTTGTAGACCGACCGGACTTATGCTCATCGCAACAATATCTCTTCTACGCTGCAACAAAAAAAAAACAGAATTAACTTAATAGATCTGAATCACTAATCTAAATAGCGGAATCTCGATTCTCTTTCTACGTTCGATATGAGACTAAACTTGAAGTGCATCAATATATATATTCATACTCACACTAGCGAATTAGCATAGGACATGAAAGCTTGTAGGCTAACTTATCTTAACATGCTTGTCCGTTTCTGCAAAAGGATCTCTTCTCTGAGTAATCAAGCGAGACAAGCGAAGGGATAATTTGTGTGACATATTAGTATTCTGTGATATATCAATGCCAAAGAAACATCTATGCTTCAACTAGAAAGAAATAGACATGAACAAAATGTTGCATGTTTAATAATGAAAAAAAATAATAATAATAATAATAATAATAATAATAATAATAATAATAATAATAATAATATTGTCTTCAATCATATCTTATTATGCAATCATTAGAGTTGGCCAAGATTTGAAAAGATTAGGCAAAAAAAAATTGGTCCAATCAGAGACAAAAGAGGAATAAATCGAATGAGGTGGGAAAAGAAAAAGGTTGCAGCAGCAAAGAGAAGCAGGGAAAAAAGGGTGAGTAAAAAGATGGTCCATGTCGATTAACAGAACTTACTTGTTCTCTGACTGCAGGGGAACAAAACTGCAGAAAAGCCTTGTGACTTCCATCCTCCCGAAAGATGAGCATGTGCTCAAGTTCTTTCTCCTCATCACAAAGTGGACTGTCAACAATCCAGCGGAAAAAGGTTGAGGAAATTTGTCATACACCTCAACCGCACAAGAAACACAAGAATGAGCCAGTGCACCATGTCAGCATCATTCCGTGGTTGAATCCATCCATGGCACATCTCTGCATCAGAGCTTCCTCCATTTTGCTTCCTTTTGGTAGGTGATTGATTCCTTTCGTCTGTATAACCCGTGTCACATCAGTCCGATACAGGAGGCAGATGCTTGGACTCTTCAGCTACAAGCTGGCCATGAAAGAAGGGTGAGGATGAAGCTTACATATCTAAAGCAGAATACAAACACTTGGGTGTTAAGGATAGAGCTAAATCATGATGAGGTAATGCCACGAATGTATGAACATAATATCTAAAAGAAACTTATAAGATTAAAAATAATAATAATAATAATAATAATAATAATAATAATAATAATAATAATAATAATAATAATAATAATAATACTAATAATAAAACAAATACTATATGCGAAAGAAATTTTAATATAAATAATCGGAACCTCATTAGTTATTCGATTCAATTAACCGATTGGAGTCTAAATCAAATCACTCCTTGCGAAAGCATTTTATCTCTATGGATAAAGCTATTATTCCATGTGAGGAATAAAGCAATGAATGGATTGGATGCTCTGCTGCTGGTCAATATCACACCCTTTGGGACAAACAAAGGCATACATGAACATCCGATGCACCACACGTCGCATGATCATATGAACTCAAAGAAGGAATCCAATTCGGATTGGGTATCAAGCAAAAAAAGAAAATTATAAATCATATATATATATATATATATATATATATATATATATATTCTCGCATAATATAATACGTTTTAAAAAAATCCGAAATTTTTCTTAAGATACATTTTTTTAAAAAAGATTTTATTCATTTTTTATAATTTTATTTTCGATAGAAAAATGTTTTTATGTACATAAATTAATCGGATAAGGTTGTCGAATCTTCATGTCTAGTAAAAATATTTTGTCAACTTTTCGTTTGACAAAATAGATCCCCTAACTACAAACAAAACTCAAAATATCTTCTTATTTGAATATAAATAAGAAAATAATTTCTTTTTCCCTCGTCATGGAAACCAACAAAATGTGGTTTCCTGTAGATGTGATGGACATGGCAGATGTGAGAGAAACATCGAACAGACAGAAGTGATGGGCAGATCGATTTACGGTGCAGCGAGTGTCTGTAGATGTACGACCTCTTCCGATGCTTCCAATAGGAATTTGCCTATATCCAACAGAGAAAATAAAACGTTAGCATCTGGCCTTCTTCCGGCTCCTACAAGAAACAAGCTTCCACTCACTACAACTACAGAAGTTGGCAATCCTCAGCATGGGAAAAAGAAGTGCCAAAGATGTTCTTGGTCGTTCATACTCTTACACTTTTGTCATAGATTCTCAATCCTCTATAAACATCTGGTTCTGGTGAGAAAGAAAGAATTGAAGATAGTGAATGTGAAATAAGAAATGATGGATTAAGAAGCTCGCCAAACCATCTGATGTTGTTGTTGTTAAGATTAAAAAAAAAAGAGTTATTTAGAGAGTTTGCATCCAAAGATTGATGATGGCATGGCAAGCTTAAAGCAGCATCAGCATGCGGTGAGAGTAGTCAGTCTCGTCGTTACATATTTTCTAAATTGACGACACTCGAAAAAATAAATCTTCACTAAAATCCATAATTTTAACGAAAAATTCATCATTTTCGTCACTACAGTGGTATAATCATGATGAGACTCGGACCGACGATGGGTTATATTTTACCATTGATTATGTTCCTATAGGTCAATTTTTCTTGTAATTAATCGTATATGAATCAAACCAAGTTGATGAGACGACGAGAATGGTAGGTCACCTGTTCTTCTTACCTTCTTCAGCCAACCACTATTCTTGTCTCTTCTTCTAGCTCTACTTAACAATGTATATATATATATGTATGTATGTATGTATGAGGAACGTTATACTTGTACTGTGTGTTTGCTCGTGATCATTATGTTACCATCGGCCACTGCATTGTGTTTGGTCTGCGCAAAAAACATCGTGCAAATTGCTATGCTCAAACTTTTCTTGCCCACCGACAACGAGAATAAAAAGTTAATCGATATTTTAGGCGAATACAATGTGTTTAGTACAGTAATAAAAATAAAAATTAAAATAAATTTTTCTCGGCATTTTTGGAATCATGTGAAACCACATGCAACGATCTCCATGTTCGAAGAAGACCATGCAAATTGCCAACCATCAATGGAATAGGAAGCCAAGCTTGCATATGCGTAAGACATGATGACCAGTGAGTCCAGTCCCACCATGGACGAGCTACCCTACAAGTGAAAAATCTCAGGGCATATTTCAACCTTGTCTCCATCCATTTAAAATATTTCGTAGACCCGGAGGACCATCATGCGAGTAGCCTGATGAGAGTAGGGTTCTTGTTGGAACTCACCGGAGGTGGATGTTAAAAGTGAGAGAAGCTGAAATTGGGCATTTAGGAACCCAATGAACAAAGCACGCAGAGAACAGCAAAAAGGATGTATTACACGCATTTTGATTCGAGAAAAGAAGAAACAAAAGCATGCATAATGCTCTCCTTTGGAGAAAGTTGGGAATACCAATCTCTCGATATCTTTAACTTCATGGGGAATTACTAGGAGCAGTTTCATCACTGTTGATCTTTCTTCTCTTTTGCATCGAATCTAATACAGAGCATCGGAGTTTCAGATCCATGCATGCAACCAAGGAGACATCCATCGTAAAGATCGAGAGCCACCACGCACCCCTAAATTCGAAAGAAAAAACAATGTAAATAAAGCATTTCGACGAAAGACGAGAAAAAGTAAAAAAGAGGCAAAGAGAATAAAAAGTGATGAGGATCCTTCCTTTGTGCCATGATAAGATCACTACTTTGCTTTTAGGGTTTGATAATGAATGTTACCCTTAGATCAAGCTACCGCCAATAATTGAGATGAGAGGGAAAACAGATTAAGAACGCATAAAGCAAAAGATCATCATATGGCACAGTTGTTCAAGTTGCATCTGATTTCTGCTTCTGGAATAGAACTGATCAGTGTAGCTTTTTGCAATCAAAGCTACCTTTTGGTGCATGAGATCGATCCATTGGAACCACAAGGACAATGAGTGGGGAAACTCCATTTCCAATCACTGCAACTTCCACTTCTTTCCTCGGTACCTCCACCTAAAAGACTCCATGTTTCTTGAGAGTAGACCCGAGCTTCTGCTTCCTGAGAGATAATCGCACCATGCACAATTAGAGAGATACTTTAATGGATCTCCCACCTCTTTTGTGACAACATCTTCTTAAGTCCCTCAGAAATGTAAAATTTCCGAGTCTATTTAACTAAGGGTTGCGGCATGGCATGGTGTGGAATATGGAGGTGGCAGCATATAGACAAGGAAGACGGATGGGTTCGCTGGGGAGAGGAGTAATCAAAGGAAAAAGAGTGCTTGCAAAGGACATGGCGCACCCGACACAGATTTTGAGCTGTGTACGGTCTCAAAGCTGTATCTCCACAAGGAATATAAATATAAATAAATAAATATTTATTTATCTATTGATATGTTTCTTTCCCCAATGAATAATGTCCAATGGTTTTGGGCATTTTGTTTATGGTTTGTGGAAAATGTAATGCTCACTGAGAATGATTGGAGTTTGTCCCAAGTTGTTTTGTCTCGTTGTATTGGTGAAGATAATAAATACTTCCTTCTTTTATTAAGATTATATTAGAATAATGCATGACCATTGGAGCAGTAATCACTCATGATTAGGAGTTTTGAGGCAATTTTTGGAATCTTGGAGGATATAAATTGATGACATTTAGGGGGGTGTAGATCGGAGAAATGGATTGCTACTTATGCTCGGGTAACTCATGGCTGTACTGCTTCATACCTTTTGACTGACACGTGTGACATGGACAGCCTACCGCTTTGGAGCATGTTTTAAGGGAACACCGCATGAAAATAATTAGGTTGTTTTGTACATTATATGCATGTCTCCATGAATCATTGAGTGTGAATCGATAGATACATTATGGACCCAATTAAGCTTAGGTTGTTAAAATGGAGTCTAATATAATGATCAAAGATATAAAACTTTGCATATGTTGTTTGAATGTACATGTTTTTGTTCTTCGGAAACACAATTTTAATGATGAAATTATCTATTTTATCGTCAACCTGATGCGATGAGATTGATGATCTGGGCTCTTTTTTTTTTTTTTTTTTTTTTTTAATATTATTGAATTTAGAAGAGAGAAAAAGACATGAGCTCAAGGGCTGTAAACCAATTAAGAAAAAAAAAACTCTCAAAATAAATAATATTTGTGTATCACATCTTAATCCATTCCTACAACAACTTACATCAAGGGTGTATTCGATGAAAGAAATTTATAAATACTAAAAATGAAAGTATATATAATAATAATAATAATAATAATAATGATAATAATAATAATAATAAATCATTTGTCTTGTGGCCAATAACATTAAGACTTCAAAGACAGAATCAAGCAAAAAGCATAGTTTTCTAGCTTTATCATGGAACATCATGCAAGGAGTATAATTCCTTAGCTTTAGCATGGATCATCTACATGTAGATGATCTCTCACTCATGCTTGGTGAGAAATAGACTATAAGTTCTTCTCCATCTTAATTGCCCAAGAAAACAAAGCTCAAAGGATATGTTCTTCCTTCATGCTTTTGGTAATTGACTCTAATATTCTCACTTTTGCACTTCATGAACTACAATAATAAGAATGTCAAATTCCGAGTAATCATTCATTCTTAGTCACACCACTAATGAACTATCAACTGGCCACCAACATATAATTAATTATTTGTTAACTATGGACTTGTCTTCTATACGGGTGGTCCATATCCTCTCACCTCGAGCAGACTAATTTCCAGTGTGCTATGGTGACTTATCCTTTGTCACTCCTTAAGGACTCCATGTATGCAATAGATTACAGAAGATAAAACAATGTTGACTACAATACATACTTAGGCCAATCCTACCAATACAAACTTGTAGCTTCTACCCTAATTAAGAACTCATATTTCCCTAAAACATTCTTTCACTGTGAAACTGCCACTACCTTTTGTTTGCCCACTTTGTGATAAAGCAAAAGAAAGGAGGGGGGAGAAAAGCAAGGAAAGTAAGAGAAAACATTAAATAAAAGATGGGTGGAAAGGAAGCTCCTCTCCATACCTTGTAAGCATAACCTACAAGCCCTGAGCTGGTATTGCTTTCTTCTCCAAACCTCAACCAGTAAAGTGAAAAGAAGCAAAGGTTGACCTGGGTGACAGGGAAAAGGAGTGGGAGCTGCACAAGGATAGGGCGGAAGAGGAGCTGTAGGCATGAGTAGAGGAGCTTATCAGAGCTCCATAGTGCAGCAAATGATGGGGAGAAGCCCTAGCTTGTGGAGCATGAACAACAACCTGATGCCACCTTCTCAGGAGATGTCCACTCTCTTAGCTTCTTCCTCCTCTTCCCCTTCTCCTTTGTCTTCCTCCGTCTTCCCTAGGTACCCAAAGCCTGCTGGTTTTGCCCCCATGATCCCTTGCCATGAATCCCAAGAGGTACCTGAATCATGGAGCCAGCTGTTGCTGTAATACCCTCTCTCTCTCTCTCTCTCTCTCTCTCTCTCTCTCTCTCTCTCTCTCTCTCTCTCTACTGTTGCTAATATAAGATCTGTTCTGATATCCCATGCATGGTGCGAATACAATTTACAGGGGGGGATTGGAGGAGGAAGAGGAGGGGCGCAGCCACACTGGTAATTTCCCAGTGAAGAGGATGGAGAACTGGAAGTACCAACTGCCATACACACCAGCGAATGCCCACATGGTTGATATCAAACAAGAGGGCTCTGAGGTCGGACACCATGCCTATTACCATGGCAAAGAGCAAGGAGCTCAGGGGGGTAGGACTTCTTGGAGTCAGATGGTGCCAGCTTCCTCTCCCAGGTCTTGTGTCACGACAAGCTTCAGCAACAACATCTTGGACTTCTCCAACTGCAAGTCGCAGAGAAAGCATCACAAATCTGACCTTTCGTCCGAGGTAAGGAAAGCAAAGAAAGGGTTTCGTTGTTGTACATGTTCTTATCGGTTATAATCTTGCTCTTAAAAAAGGCAACTCAACGATTAAAAGAAGAGAAAAAATCTTATATTTGGTGTTCTTCAGATCCATATAAGTTCTCGATATAGCCAATATTTGTTGCATATACTCTTACTCTATGGTGTGCAACTTCTTACTTTCCTTTCTTCCTTTGCCAAGTGCAACAGCAACAGTGGTGCAGCTTTGAAGAAGGCTAGAGTTCAGACCTCCTCAGCACAGTCATCTCTCAAGGTTTTTATCTCCATACTTACATAATAGTTGCCCTCTCGCTCGATAGAAAAGATAATTTATAGATGTATCAAGTGAAAGAAAGCATTTGACGATGGTTTATGTGTGTTTCTTCCCAGGTTAGGAAGGAGAAGTTAGGAGATAGGATAGCAGCTCTACATCAGCTAGTTTCTCCATTCGGAAAGGTACTACTACCAGGCTATGTGCACTAGATCTAGATGCGAGAGGTCACTCACTAGCCGGCTGCAAGTGTTGCTTCTGCTGCGCAATGGCTCTCTCTCTCTCTCTCTCTCTCTCTCTCTCTCAGTCATTCTTCCTGGTCATCAAATAAAGAAGCCCTGACATGGCTCCCTTTTGCAGACTGACACTGCGTCTGTCCTGTTAGAAGCCATTGGCTACATCAGATTCCTCCAGGGTCAAATTGAGGTCCAATCTCTCTCTCTCTCTCTCTCATGAACAAAAAGCACAGATCTTTGGGTATGGATGAGGTCGCGCGTGCGATAAAAGCTGATGCAATGGTCAAACCATCCTTTAGTTATTGTTGTCTTGCGTCGTCATGTGTTTCAGAGATTAATACCTCTTCACCCGATTCCCAACCCTTTTGCTTCATGCAGGCTCTGAGCTCCCCGTACCTGGGCAGCAGATCAAGGAGCACGAGGCAGTGCGTAAGTATCCAAAATGCCCCATTCCTTCACTGCTCCCAACACTTTACCTCTTCCGTTAATTAGGGCTGAAGCATAAGCAGACAACAGCAAGTTTCATGAGCTCTCCTGCACATGCATGCATGCATGGAGATTCTACTACTTTTCATGTGAGCTTAACAGTGGGATGCTTATCTTCCAGGGTAAAGGAGAGAGTAGTAGTATATTTGTGGAAGACCCTGGAGTACAGGTACATGTGGCTACCTCCTGCTTCATGTTCTTTTCCTCCTTTAAAGAGAACGTCGAAAGAAGAATAAAGCTGCAACTTTACAGCCTTCAACATGATTAGCTATTTATTGGCAGATTTAGGAGATATCAAAACCATGATTAAATCCAATTTATCCTGTTCCTTTGAACAGCTGTTGAGTGCTGATAGCTGCATGAAGAGAAGAGGTCCACCAGCTGATCAGGTACATCGTGATGTTAATTAGGTGACTCAAAGTAGCTTTTTGCCCTGTCGTTAAAGGGTTATGATTGATTGCAAATGCTGGTCTTTCTTTCACATGTTATTGCATATCATTCATATCAACAGGATGATGGTGGTGGTGGTGGTGGTGGTGATGGTGATGAAGATGAGGATGAGCCCAAGGACCTGAGGAGTAGAGGACTGTGCCTGGTGCCTGTGTCCTTCACATTGCATGTTGGGAATGACAACGGAGCCGATTTCTGGGCTCCTAACTTTGGGATGGGGTTTCAATGAGAAGGGCATGGCACAAGTCTTCACATCAATTTATGCTTGTCCGCTTGACATCTCACTGTAGCAAGAGAAAGGAAAAGGGAAGGAATCTTACACCTCATGATTGAAAAGCTTAGGGCCCTCTTACTCGGGTACTTTATTGGATGTGGCAAATGTAGCATATTAGGGATTTCAAATAGTGAGTACATGTAGACATCAGGGCATGGGTTTGTAATCTTCAGACATGGAATGAACCGATTGTCTCCTTCAAATTCATTTCATTGAACTGTACTACTAATATTGGCCACCAATTAAATTGGCTGTGAATGCCTCAAAATTAGCTCTTGCGGAATTGCTCGGAATACCTTGTTTTTGCTGATGCTGCAAGCATGTATTGTTATACATATAATAATAAGCTTGAAGGGCTGATTGTTATGGTGCTTATAAGTTTAATCACTACATTAATTTGGGAATTGCTGCTGATGCAAGTATTTTATGGACTCTTTAGTGTCTGTCATTCGGTATGATGAATTCAGTTGTTCGCTTCTTCTTGTATAGTTGACCCAAGGGCGAGTCAAAACTTCATCATCCTTTCTTTGTGGCTCTTGTCTGATCACAGAGAGAGAGAGAGAGAGAGAGAGAGAGAGAGAGAGAGAGAGAGAGAGAACGAACGATCATTCCTCTTTCAACATCGATGCGGATGCAATGCTCCTCTTGAAATTCTTTGCTTGGCTTTTCGTCCCAATGACTATAATCTTACAAAAATACTTAATAATATCCAAAATAAAATGGTTTACGATGAACACCCATGATCAAATTAAACAAATTATAAAGCAACTGTATGTTGCAACCAACAAGCTTTAAAAGATACCAAGAAATATGTGTGTGCTGAAAAATATAAAACAAAAGCGCAAACACTTGATGTGCCTTTTTATCATGAAATTTCAAAGGATTTCACATTCATAACAAATGAAGAAAGGCAAAAAAAAATAAAGTCAACACCACAACAATAGTAAACATAAAGATTTCATGACATACTAGATATTAAATTCTTCTTCCTAATGTTATACCATTCTTTGAGTAAAAAAAAGAAATATTCAAAAATGAAGTTTATAATATATTTAAAATGAAATCAACTCCCTCTCTACTTTCTTCTTCTTATCATCAACATGCCAAATCATGCTAAACACTATTTGATCTCTCCTAGTGTTAGAACTCTAAATGGATTTAAATAAAGTTAATATTGTTTATAATCTCTCTCTCGTGTCATGGTAAACTGCATTATTTTCTTCAAATCTTTCATGTGTTTCCTTAAATAATGTTGGTCAGATTCAAATCTCTGTAAGTACTGCATTTTATTTCTTCTCAGCTTAGTTATTTGCTTTTCATTCCAAAATCAGAGCTTGCTTATATTTATCTATTCATTCCTTAAAAGAATTCAATAAATAATGTCACAACTGAGATTATGCATGTATTTCTCAATTAAGGATTTTGCTTTTCATTTGCCGCCTTTCTCTGCCTCTCCCATGACAAAACTTCTAGCTTCGCTAGAAGTTTATTCTAGGATTCTCTTTATTACTTATCGTAGACTCTTTATTTTAGGATAGGATCTTTTAGTGACAAAATAATCAGTTAATGAAAGATTATGGATCTTCTCTCATCTCTTCCTCATCCATAATCCATCACTTATAGTGGTTCTATGAGAGACAAAAAGAGAGAAGAATACGAGTCTAACTTTTCTTAAAGATCAACATTACTATAGCTTTCGAATCTGACGATGACCTGCTTACAGATTAAATAAAGGCTTTTTGAGTATCATCGAAAGATACGTATCGTATATTTGATCTATTATTATTTGATTTTATTTTTTATTATTAAAGTTTTTTACATAACAGTAGCATATTACAGTTTTTATGCTTATAATTAATATCATAGCTATGTTTTAAAATCAAATACTTTAAATTATCAAGGTATTTTAGATCTATTTTATATTAATATTTGTTTATTAGTATCATTCACTCACGAAAAAGTGTTGTTTGATTTTAATTTATAATGCTTAAACAATATATTTATGTTATCGTTCTGTTTTTCTATCTAATCGATGCTATAGCCTACTTGTAGGCGATGCGAGGTTCCTCGTATTTGATCGATGGATCACTATTAACAACTTGTTGTTGGCAATAGAATTGTTTAGGGTGACGACCTCCAGTGGTCGCCAGCCCAATCGCGAGCAATGACTACGTACGTAACGGAAGCACCATGGGGTGCGATAATCAACGACGATTGCATGCATAACTTCTTGTATACAATAGCCTTATGATAATTGGCCTACCTTAGTCACAGGTGACTATAGTAGCACCACTGTGTGTAGCGGCTGTAGCGACTATAACAACATCGCTATGTGCCGTTGTAATAGCGTTGATGCCTGCGACAACTACTGTTAGTCATAGGTGCCCTGCAAGCACATATGACATGCTACACAATCTTTTTATTTATTATTATTATTGATATTTTCTCACTTTACATTGCATGTTGTATATATTGTGATGTCCATGGATCTGTACAATGAGAATTGGATCATGATGAGATAACGTTAATGAGACTGATTCGCATTTAAACATAGACCTTAAATAATCCCGGTCATAGGTTGCTTGAGAGGGACATCGTGATAACCGAACAGACTAGTGTGATGCATACTCATTCATATGATGGAGGCGATTGGTCATATAGCTGCTCGTGTGGGGACACTAGGGATATAATGCAAGTGCTCATTGGAGAATGAGTTTACTGATTGATCTACTCATGGAATGCTGAATGGTTAATGATACTTCATTATCAAATAGCAATTGTGTGATCTTAGTTGTGTGTCTAGTTCTTAGAATTAAAACACCAAGGATGCCCTATATGAGTACTCTGCTCTTTGATACCGGACTTATAAATCTAGAGATTCTATATCTAGCACAACCGATCATTAGGAGTGGTCGCTAACTTTATGAGGGCAATTGAGTGTTGATAGAGGATCATCCGCTCTCAGTGTCATGAGAGGAATATTCTATGTGTTCTTACTCAGACAAATCCCTAAGCTAGGGTCTTTTGGATTGAGAGAGAAAGAGTTCTCCAAGAAAATCCGATTAGACTCGAGTAGATTCCACATGGGCCTGATAGCACCATACCCAATATATAGTTTTTGAGATATTAGATGGATAAGGGACTATAAATATATGGTAACTGAGGACAAACAGATCTAATGGATCGAATTCCCTTGTATCGTCTAGGGACTACGGCGTAGTGGTCTAGTACGTCCGTAGTCGATGAGTCAAGTGAATTATTATAAGAGATGATAATTCATTGAGTTAGAAAAATTTTTGATAGGCATGACTCATAACCAGCTCGATATTGGGCCTAGAGGATCATACACATATAGTAGGTGTTGCAATGAGTAGAGATTTAGATATAAGATATCCATTGGAACCCTTAGTTTATTGGATATCGAATAAGCCCCTAAATTATTTGGTAGAGATCCACTAACCCAAGAGGCTTGGGTAGTTAGATAGAGATTCAATACCCAATAGGGCAGAATCCATTAGGATTAAGTTGATAGGGATATCTATAAATAAGAGGGAACTAAATGAGCATAGGCTAGATCTTCTTTGGTTGCTACCTCATTCTCCTCCCTCCCTCTCAACCAACAACCCTAATTTGAGGTGTATGATAGTAAAAAGGGTCGACCATTTCTTGATCACGTGGTATGCATGGAGAGGAAGATCGTGTTACAATTTGAGGAGCATCTTCGTCGCATCTACCATATGGATCACCACTAGATAGGAGGATAGTTGACTTCATCCACTCCTATAGATATGGGATTTTATAGGGATATACGATCTCCCTAGGTAATAAATCTTACTTATACACGGGGTTTTGATTTTGCATCTTATTTTACTCATCAATCTCCACATGATGATGAGAACCCTTTGTTTAGGAAATCTGAGATTTTATTTTTTTATTTTTCTATTGCATATATGATGTTTTGTTCAGGTTTCCCATTAGCTACAATAATGCCATTGTGGCATTTGTTGGTCGCAATCGATGTTGACTAGATGTTGAAGGCCATAATTCTCAGCATCTACGTGGTGGACATATAGGCACAATTGCGCACTATGCCAACCGTGGGGATTGGTGGTTGGCGCATATGCATGATTGCATGGTGGGACGATTTGTCGAAGATGCTTGAATAGCAACGCACTGCAGAGGCATTCCACCAGTGAGGAATACAACGGCATGGGGTGACGACTGGTGAGGTCATGGGTCGACCACTTAAAAGCCGCACCACCATAGGTGGCACGTAGGCGATGGACAACAATTGTGCCACCGACCTACACGCATGGGTGTAGTGGTATGTAGTGATGATAGTTGCGAGTGAGGACTTAAGAGTTTTTTAAAATATATTTTTATTCTCTAAAAATTAAATAATTATAACCTATGTACTTAAATTTACTTTTTAGTTATGCCCATAAAAAATAAGATATTTTCATTATATATTTGACTTAAAATTATAATTTTACCACTTAAAAATTAAAAATTTAACTTATTATCTTGATTATAAATTGACTAATTTAATTTATTTTGATCAAACTTAACCATGGTTATATTTTGACTACTTGACTGGATTTAGACTCAATTAATAAAGCTTTAATCGAATTTGAAAATTTTAAAATTTGATGATATCTTGATTTTGGTCAAATTTAATTTTTGACTGATTTAGTTGAGTTGATGTTTAGCCCAATTCTAATCCTCCCCAATTAAATAGAATTGATTAATCTAATTTATGGTTATATGTGAAATTTTAGAAAATATAAATTATAATTTTTTTTATAGTTTCTCATATGACATATTGATAAAATACTTATGTTTGATAAATAAAAATCTAGTTATTGTTTTTGGATATTTGTTTAGTTATTGACATGCATATGTTTGAAATTATAACATAATATTTATTTATACATAAAGATATCATTTATGATTTATTATGAATATAATTATATATGAGTTTTCTTTATGTTGATTAATATTCAATAATTATTATGATTGTTATTTTATTATTATTAAATTATTTGAATATATATTAAATTGAAAAAAATTAGTAAATATTATTTGTAACTCATATCCCTAAGTTTTATCTAACTATTAGTTACCAAAATAGTTTAGGATGATAGGCTTATAAGATATGAATTATAATAAATATTTTAAATTATATTCATATTACTGGATTAGTTTTGTAATTGTTAAAGTAGCCTAGAATAATAATTTATAAAATTATATTAAATAATTAGTTCTAGATTATATTAATAAAATAATATTCCCAAAGATATACATAATTAAGAGGTTTAGATAATTCTATAGGAGAATCTACTTAAAATAATTAAATAACAGGATAGGATAATATTATTTTGGATATTCTTATAGTTTATGATTATATATACAAAGATAGCAATACTATTTTATAGGGATAATACCAGTCATTCATAAATAATTTTGAGTAACAAAAGATATGTTAATATTCTACCCAAAGGTAAAATGGAGATGGTATTACTAATTCAACATTTATTGAAAAGCTTAAATTATCAATATTATATTATTTTATTATAATGGTACTTCCATCATTATATTCTTATAAATATCTCTATATTTTTAAATTAAATTATTATAAATATCTCTATACAATTTATATTGAGTGTGTTAACTAGTTGAAAGGATCAATAACATAATTACTAAAAATTCTATTAAACAAATAATTGAGATAAATGATCAAAAAAGATATAAAAACTTAGTTTATGATTATTACTAATAATATTTAGACTTTATTATAATCTATAACTAGTGCACTGGAATATTTAAAGATTAATTAAATTTACTAATAAATTATTGGCTGATACATTAATGAAAAAATTGACTAAAATTCAATATGATAATATTTGAGAAAGTCAAGATTATATCCTCAATATTGCTGACAATGCTATAAGCTCAAGAATATTTGACATAAATATAGTTGAATTCTTTCTCATATAATTTATTTTTAATCTTATTTTTTTAGTTTGACTTATTTAAAATTTACTATAATAAAATTAAGGATAAGTAAAACTTAAATGAGCTAACTACTATATATGTTTAGAAATAATTGAGATTAAAGTAGAAAAGACTTATAATATTTTGGATACTACTCAAAAAGTTGATAATAAAAAAAGAAAGTTAAAATGTAAATCACGAAAGTTTATAAATATTATATATACTCATAAAAGAAAAATTTTCATAGTAAAGTGTTATTTTGGCAAAAAAAATCATGTAAAGATAGACTATAAGACTTGGTTTGATAAGGGAAAGATATAAGTTTCAAATCAAACATTATATGTCCTTTTTTAGTACTTGATGAATTGATTATGATGCTTTAATTTATGTTACTAATAATAAAGATTTATTTTAATATGAGAATCAAAAGAGTATAAAATAATTATCATTACAGAGAATCATCTTAAAACAAGAACAATACTGTTGGGAAATCCTAAGGGGCGACATCATATGCGCAGCGGAAGAACAAGAGAAACAAAATCCCCGATTCCCAAAGAGATGTTCGTCGTCGTGCGAAGATTGGTACGCAAAAATCCGCGAAACATGAAACTGCGTATATAGTAGATTGTGTTACCTAGGGAGATCGTATATTCCTGTTTCCTAGCAGATCCTTAGGAGAGGGTGAAGGAGGTCAAGCGTCCTCCTCTCTAGGTGATCCACACAAATAGGTTCAAGGACGACGCTCCTCAAAACTCGGACCTACTCGGAGGTGGAGATGGATGGAGGAGAATAGGAAAAGGCAAACAAAAGCTCTCTAGCCCATGGGGCTCAATCCCCTCCTATTTATAGAGGTCCCCTGTCAAACCCTAATGGGTCCTCCCCTAGTGGGTATTGGATCTGCATCTAATAAGACAAGGGCTCCGTCGGATATCTCATATCCGAACCTCTATTCATTGCAATGTCTACCATATGTGTGTGACCCTCAAGGCCCAATATCGAGCTGGCCGTGAGTCATACCTGTCAGAACTGTTGGGAAATCCTAGGGGGCGACATCATATGCGGAGCGGAAGAACAAGAAAAACAAAATCCCCGATTCCCAAAGAGATGTTCGTCGTCGTACGAAGATTGGTACGCAAAAATCCGTGAAACATGAAACTGTGTATAGAGTAGATTGTGTTACCTAGGGAGATCGTATATCCCTATTTCCTTGCAGATCCTTAGGAGAGGGTGAAGGAGGTCAAGCCGTCCTCCTCTCTAGCGGTGATGTGATCCACAGCCAGGGGTTGCACGACGCTCCTCAAAACTCTAGACCTACTCTAAGGTGGAGATGGAGAGGAGAATAGGAAAAGGCAAACAAAAGCTCTCTAGCCCATGGGGCTCTGAATCCCTCCTATTTATAGAGGTCCCCTGTCAAACCCTAATGGGTTCTCCCCTAGTGGGTATTGGATCTGCATCCAATAAGACAAGGGCTCCGTCGGATATCTCATATCCGAACCTCTATTCATTGCAATCCCTACCATATGTATGTGACCCTCTAGGCCCAATATCGAGCTGGCCGTGAGTCATACCTGTCAGAACTGTTGGGAAATCCTAGGGGGTGACATCATATGCGGAGCGGAAGAACAAGAAAAACAAAATCCCCGATTCCCAAAGAGATGTTCGTCGTCGTGCGAAGATTGGTACGCAAAAATCCGCGAAACATGAAACTGTGTATAGAGTAGATTGTGTTACCTAGGGAGATCGTATATCCCTGTTTCCTTGCAGATCCTTAGGAGAGGGTGAAGGAGGTCAAGCGCCCTCCCTCTCTAGCGGTGATCCCACAAACAGGGTTGCGGACGACGCTCCTCAAAACTCCAGACCTACTCTGAGGTGGAGATGGAGAGGAGAATAGGAAAAGACAAACAAAAGCTCTATAGCTCATGGGGCTCTGAATCCCTCCTATTTATAGAGGTCCCTTGTCAAACCCTAATGGGTCCTCCCCTAGTGGGTATTGGATCTGCATCCAATAAGACAAGGGCTCCGTCGGATATCTCATATCTGAACCTCTATTCATCGCAATGCCTACCATATGTGTGTCCCTCTAGGCCCAATATCGAGCTGGTCGTGAGTCATACCTGTTAGAACTCCTTCTAACTCAGTGAATTATTATCTCTGTAATAATTCACTGACTCATCATCGACTGGGACGCATTTAGGACACTACGCCAGTAGTCCCCAGATTTTATCTGAGGGAATCCAATCCATTGGACCTGTCGTCCTCGGTTATCGTGTACCTATAGTCCCTCATCTATCTAATATACCAGAGACCGTATATCGAGCATGGTGTTGTCAGACCCACACGGTTTCTTCTTGAGTCTCGCTCTAATCAGATTCTCCCGGAGAACTCTTTCTCTCTCAACCCGAATGACCCTAGCCAGGGATTTGTCTGAGCAAGAACACATGGGATATTCCTCTCATGACGCCGAGAGTGGATGATCCTCTATCGACACTCAATAGCCCTCGTAAGGTCGACTACCACTCCCAATGACCAGTTGTACTAGATCTGGGACAGCCAAACCTATAAGTCTGGTATCTAACATAAATAAACCATTATGCAATGTTCCTTTCGTGATGATCTTATCATCTAATAATATCGAACAACTATTGTTCTCAAAATAAATTTATATCCACTAACTGTTAAACATGAAATGGAGATAATGTTTTTGATAATAGAAGGAACAAAATAACATGCATCTAATGCAATAAAAGCTCCACTAGGCAGATGTAGGGCGACCTTGCCAACGGCTACTACAGCAACTTTTGCTCCATTACCCATCTTGAGGTCCATCTCGCCTCTCTCTAGTCTCCTAGGCCTTGTCAGAACCTGCAACGAATTTGCATATATGATAAGCACTACCGGTATCCAATACCCATATGTTATCATAAGAGTCTGACAAATGAAGACTGATCATGAATGTACACGAAGCTTCATCAAGCTTTTGTTTAGCCCTTTCTTTTAAGGTACTCTTTGCAGTTTTTCTTCCAAAGTGCCCATCTTTACCATGGAAGGCTGGCCTTTGTCCTTTCTGGGTCTTTCTTAGCAACCTTTGCTTTACCTGGTTTGACCTTGCCCTTTCCCTTCTTAAGGGACATTTCTGCTTTCATTTTCCTTTTGGTCTCACTAGTGTAGAGAACTGGCTTCTCTTTCTTGATAGTACTCTCTGCCTCCCTCAACATATTGAGAAGCTCTGGGAAAGTTACTTCAAGCTTGTTCATATTAAAATTCATTATGAACTGTGAAAAGGAATCTGGTAGGGACTGAAGCACAATGTCCACACACAAGTTATCCTCTAGGACCATTCCTAGACCTGTGAGTTTCTCTATCCACTCAAGCATTTTTAGGACATGGTTCTGAACCGGTGTCCCCTTAGTCATCCTAGTACGGAAGAGGCTCTTAGATATCTCATATGTTGAGTCCTTCCCCTGTTCCTCAAACAATTTCGGGACATGTAGGAGAATGGATCCGGCATCCATCTTTTCATGTTGTCTCTGTAATCAGAGTCATAGAGCCCAACATATAGCGAGAAAGAGTGGAGTCATCAATGTACTTCACGCGTGGCGGCGATCTCATCCTCGTTTGCCCCCTTCTTGGCAGCAGCATCATCGTATCAAGGGCGCATACGATTTTCTCCTTTGTGAGAACAATTCTCAAGTTATTCTGGAGCCAATCCGTATAATTTGGACCAGTGAGGTGGTTGACATCAAGTATGCCCGTAAAGGGATTTGAAAGTGACATTTTTCGAAAATAAAGATACAAAGAGAAATGAATAACATGCAGATTTTGCAAGAAATAAACTATCAAGATATGGACTTCTATCTTAATATGCTCCCCACTATTTTACTAACGAGTCACGCGACACCCTCAAAGACGTGAAACGGAAGTCTCCCGGAGACTTTTAGTGGGGATCGGGATCCAATCGGCGTTTTAGTGTAACCTCGAGGGACTCGACCAATCAACACTAAGCCTAAAAGGTAGGCAACTCTTGTTGATCACAACTCCTTGTGATTCCGCCCTGTTCGACCTCAGAATCACCATGGCCTCGAGGGACTCGACCAACCATGATGCTCGGTTAAGTCAACACCTTCGTTACAAGATGAGTGCGATTTGATGATATACCCTCGAGGGACTCGACCAAGTATACCATGCCCTCGGTCACCACCGGTGACATCTCTATGTCGTAAGCAAGATATGGCGAATCGCGATATAGGTGAGTCTCGAGGGACTCGACCAACTCAACCTATACTGGGAAATCGGGTTCCTACTTATAACGATGGAAAGCCCGTGGGTCAATCTAATTGCCTCGCGTTTATCGAATTTAATATTATCGAGAGATGTTTCTATGATTTGGTCTCCTAATATGACATGTCACACATATACATATTTAATATATATCTACATCGCATGCAAATATATATACATATCTAGTATGTGTATAAGCAATTACACCGGATGATCATGGACCACACCTAATATGATTAGGCCCAAGCCAAAAGAGGCCTAATCACTCACATCAAGACCTATATGTGCAAGCGGTGCATCTCCATGCCCCGTGATCGTCCATTTCATCCTTGTTTGTTCTGTCGACATCTTGATGCATCTTCATGCATCACGATCGTCAAGATCGTGGGTCCCGGTTATCGCATCCACGCTCCCGCTGTGCCTCCTCATGTGATTACAACTTAATCATAGGCACGCAGGCCCGACAATAAACGAGAAATATAATGGAGGTTCGCAGACCTCAATAATAATAATCACAGGTACACACATCACACGGTCCATGATCATCCGTCCACACATCATACATCATATGTATAAATAATCGTCATCATGTAGGACTACTATATAATAATGATAAAAAAATAATAATCAACTAAACCTTTTAATTAATTAATATTTTTTGAAATCAAGGACATTATAGGGAATTTCTGAATTCATAGGGGTATTTTCATAATTTGGACAAAAGACAGAAACTGGAATTTCTCAAATTCCGAGGGGCAAAATTATCTTTTGCCTAGAAAACCCTAATGCCCTTTCCCTTTTTCGCTACTGCCGATGCCGCCACCCCCGGGGCGGCGGCATCTTGACGGACGGAGAAGGCATCACGGGGGGTGGGCGCTTCTTCGGCGGCGCGCCTCGGTGGTGGTGCTATCCCCGGGGCTAATCCCCCGTGGGGGGATTTTGCCCGTGGGGCAAGTATGGCGGCGCCGCCCTGCCCCCGGCGGCGCGTCCGTCTCTATTGGCGCTTTGCGTGGGCTATTTGTCTACGGCTGCACTATACACATGCAGATCGAGGGCAGCAATTGTTGCTGCCCTTCCTTGTTTTTGCGTCAACAATTTTGACGTCAAAATTCTTCCTAAACACAACACACGCAGTTCAAAATCAATCATTCGCACGAGCAACCTGGCTCTGATACCACTGTTGGGAAATCCTAGTGGGCGACATCATATGCGCAGCGGAAGAACAAGAAAAACAAAATCCCCGATTCCCAAAGAGATGTTCGTCGTCGTGCGAAGATTGGTACGTAAAAATCCGCGAAACATGAAACTGTGTATAGAGTAGATTGTGTTACCTAGGGAGATCGTATATCCCTGTTTCCTTGCAGATCCTTAAGAGAGGGTGAAGGAGGTCAAGCGTCCTCCTCTCTAGCGGTGATCCACACAGCAGGGTTGCGACGACGCTCCTCAAAACTCCAGACCTACTCTGAGGTGGAGATGGAGAGGAGAATATGAAAAGGCAAACAAAAGCTCTCTAGCCCATGGGGCTCTGAATCCCTCCTATTTATAGAGGTCCCTTGTCAAACCCTAATGGGTCCTCCCCTAGTGAGTATTGGATCTGCATCCAATAAGACAAGGGCTCCGTCGGATATCTCATATCCGAATCTCTATTCATCGCAATGCCTACCATATGTGTGTGACCTTCTAGGCCCAATATCGAGCTAGTGAGTGAGTCATACCTGTCAGAACTCCTTCTAACTTCGGTGTGAATTATTCTCTGTAATAATTCACTGGACTCATCGACGACACGGACGTATTTTAGGCCACTACGTCAGTAGTCCCTAGACGATCTGGGGAATCCAATCCATTGGACCTGTCGTCGTCTCGCCATGTGTACCTATAGTCCCTCATCCATCTAATATACCAGAGATCGATATCGAAAGCATGGTGTTGTCAAACCCACACGGTTTCTTCTCGAGTCTCGCTCTAATCAGATTCTCCGGGAGAACTCTTTCTCTCTCAACCCGAATGACCTCGGCCGTGGATTTGTCCGAAAGCAAGAATACATGGGATTTTCCTCTCATGCTTTTGAAGTGGATGATCCTCTATCGACACTCAATAGCCCTCGTAAGGTCGACTACCACTCCCAATGACCAATCAGTATTAGATCTGGGGATGCCCAAACCTATAAGTCGGTATCAAAGAGTGGAGCACTCATCTGGGACATCCTTGGTGTCTCAAGTCTAAGGACCGGATACACCACTAGGACTACGGAATCATTTGTCGACAATAAGGCATCATCAACCATCCAACATTTTAGTGGCGGATCAATCGGTGAACTCATTCTCAAATGAGCAAATCAGATCTTGTATCCCTAGTGTCCCCACACAAGCGACTATGAGACCAATTTGCATCCATTATATGGACGGTATATAAAGACACATCGATCCGTCCAGTTATCACGATATTCCTCTCGAGTAACCTATGATCGGGATTATTTAGGATATGTGTTTAAAGGTGAATCGATCTTACTATCATGATCTCATCACGATCCGATTCCCATTGCACAAATCCAAGGACATCACAATATATGTATACATTTATGCAATAGTTATAAAGTGATATATGCCAAAATATAATAAGCAAAAAGATTCTATATTAAGTCACACGTGCCATCACTCACGTGATTGGCTTGCTGGGCACCTATGACTAGCAAATACTAGTTTATATTTATCGCTTATGCCTTGAGATAATTTATATAATGTTATATTCCTACAATTCTAGAAATTTAAGTTCTTTATCTAGAATTGTCAAGATATTATTTCTCTTTTTATGGTTGTGAATTTAATATGTTTTTAATTTAATAAAAGTTACCGTTTGAATTCTATATGATGGTTTATATATAATTATATGAATCGTGAGTTTGCAAACTTTGTAAACAAATATTGGAATGAAATAGTTTGATAAACTCTTTAAGATTCTTTATATCTACAGGTCACTCAATGTTTTCTGTTTTAATAGAGAGGGATATTTTATCATCTTTATAGATTACATGTTGAGATTTGATTGTCTAAGGTCTAAGGCTATTAACAGCTTTAGGTGTACATAAATGAAGCAAAAAGATAATTAAATATAAGAGTCAAATTTATCAAATTTGAAAGAGGTGATAAGTTTTATGGTAGTTATAATTTTATTTTTTTTGTTAGATTTTTATAAAAGTGAGGTATTTGTACTCAATATGCCTTACTAGATATGCTACAATTGAAGGGGATTTTCTAAAGATAACATTACTCTCTTATGAATATGGTTAGGAGCATAATAAGTTATTCTTATATACTTGAATCAATATGAGGAGTAGCTCTAATGACAATTATGTATATCTTGAATAGGATTCTTAGTAAGTTAATTTCATCAACTCATTTTATTTTATTTTATTTTTGGTAAGTAAAAGTAAATAGATTAAGTATAAAGTTTATACAAAATAGCTCTATCTACACAAGTCATAGACAAAAGCCTGATATCTCTTTAGAGCAGTCTCGGAGAGTGCACCCATCTCAAAAAGGTGGAATGGTCTCACTCCACCAAATTATCTCCAACAGTAGTCAAACAAAAAGATAGTGATGACTGCACATGTTGTAGACTATGACTTCTTATTGTAGTCAACAACTAAAATGTAATGTCGAAACATGCCTAGACTACTTGTGAGTATATCGCATTATTAAAACAGATAACTATGGGATATACAATTTGTCAACATCATTCCCGAGATCATTAACTGATAGCAAAATTGAATATGATAAAAATATCTTTCTCTCTTCATATGAAGTGCTCCATTTTTAGATCTTGCTCTATAAATGATCTTGAGTCTCTAAGAATCTCTATCAGAAGCTGAGTATTGCTTATGTTTTGACACTCAAAGATTTTGCGACATCTCTTCTTCTAAATCCACTAAATTGTGCATCTGAAAGTAACATTTGTTAGTTATGTAAGAGATCTTTTTCTTGAGAAGTTTTGCATGAGTTTGCCTAATTCTTGATGTAAATTTGGCAAACTCCTTACTATAGTCAACAAATAAAATGTAATGTCCAAACATGCCTAGACTACTTGTGAGTATATCGCATTATTAAAACAGATAACTATGGGATATACAATTTGTCAACATCATTCCCGAGATCATTAACTGATAGCAAAATTGAATCTGATAAAAATATATTTCTCTCTTCATATGAAGTACTCCATTTTTCGATTTTGCTCTATACATGATCTTGAGTCTCTAAGAATCTCTATCAGAAGCTTGAGTATTGCTTGTGTTTTGACACTCAAAGATTTTGTGACATCTCTCCTTCTAAATCCACCAAATAGTGCATCTAAAAGTAACCTTTGTCAATTGTGTAAGAGGTCTTTTTCTTGAGATGCTTTGCATGAGTTTGCCTAATTCTTGATGCAAATTTGGCTGTTGTAGCCTATTTAGTTCAAATCTCTGTAGAATCTCTTTCCATATCCAATTAGTATAGTCACAAGCAAAATAGAGGTGGTCAACACTTTTTTCCTGATTAACTCATTTTAAGTTATAAATTAGTAGAAAACTCAACTTGAGACATTTATATATTTGGAATTGTCCCGTAGAGATAAGGATCTTTAAATCACATAAAAGGAAATTGGATTCAAGGATTATTTTTATTTTTTTATTATTTATCCTTAAAAAAAAAGGATATAGATTTTATTTTTTTAATCATAGTATGATGATGATTGAATTTGATAATGTAAATTTTTAAAAAATAACAAATTAATGAGAATAAAAATCTCAAAATTTAATCTTGAAATTGATGAGATGTAGGTTAATATTCATTAATCAATTTCAAGGGATTATTGTTTCTCAAATCACTAAAAAAATTAATGAGTGAATAGTAACATAACATTGATAAACTCCCATACTATTATTGCTAATGATCTTATAAGAAAATTACAATCGATAGTTTTGATAATACCTCAAAGGAAAAGAAGATCCGTTATTTTTTATTATTATATGGTATGTCTATAAAAATTATATTATGATATAAGAATCAAAATAATCTCATATTGTTTTTATAAGTTATAAGAAATAATATTTCTGAAAAAAGATACGATACAATAAAAGAAGAGTTAAAATTAATGGACTAGAATAGTGTCTAAGAATACATCAAATTGCCTAGTAACTATAAAAGAGTGTTATATAAACATAACTCCAAAGATAATATCAAATGATATAATAGCTAGACTTATGATTATAGGTTTTACTTATAAAGATTGCATCAACCATAACGAGATATTTTATTTAGTTTTTAAAATAAATTCATTAAGAATAGTCATGACATTGGTGACTTGTAATGATTTTGAGGTATATTATGTGGATATGAAAATAAGTTTTATGAATGGGAATTTAGATTTATATGGATTAATTTAAATGATTTATAAAGAAAATAAAAAATATATAAAATTTAGTATGTAAATTTAGAAAATTTATTTATGACCTTAATTAAACATTTGGACAATGATATAAAGTTTCTTGATGGCATTACTTTTTTCAGATTAAAAAAAATACTATTAATCAATATTTATATCTAAATATTATTGGAAGCTAGTTTATTATATTGATTTATATATGGATAATATTTTATTTGTTAGTTTAATATCTTATATTATTGATATTAAAATATTTAGAGATATATCTTAAGGATTGCTAGGATTGTCTCAAAAAAATATGTTGACCGAGTCTTAAAGAAATTTAGTATACAACTTTATTTAGTAAATAATAAAAATAAAAATTTCAATCAAAACAAGTATTTTTAAAATGACTTTAAAAAATCAGATAAAAAAATATCCATTATATATACATAGTTGAAAGTTTATCATATACTCAAGCTTATACTAGACCATATATCAATTTTGTAGTTAAAACACTATATATATATTAGAGTTACCCAGGAAAAAAATACTAAAAAACTACAAAAATATACTCATATATATGAAAATATATCAAACTAAAATGATGATATTTTCAATTATTGAATTTGTAAATTATCTTAATAATAGGAAGTTCACTTTACATTTTATATTTATTAGTTGAGGGGTAATTTACATAAAAAATATAAAGTAATATATTATTATATTATCAATAATAAAAATTGATATTTTAGCATGTTTTGATACCACTAATCAAGTTTTATAATCATAAAATTTTATTTCATGATTTGATGTGGTTAGATTCAATTATTAGGTCATTGAAGATTATAATATATTATAGTAGTTTTCTTCTCTAAGAATATTAAGTACTATAGTTGTTCTATGCATTATGATATAAATTACTTGATAATTAAAGAGAGTGATACGGGAGTATCTAATTTGCTATAATTTGCTCATATGAACCTTGCTAATGCTATGGTATATTTTTCAGCCAACAATGTTGCCTCTGTAACTCAGCCCACTAAAATATGACAACTCATATGCATATTCCCTGCACAAAATTAAAATTGTTTCAATATGCTTTTCTTCATGACCAAGGATGCATTAAAGGAGTTGATTAGTAGTTGTTAAACACTTAATTTCGAAATTTCCTATGCATGAAGGGTTATTTCATGCACTAGTACTTATTTTGGTATTGAGGGCTTAGAAAAGACTTCAGAAACTAATTATATTTTGGCAGAAGCTCTCTTGGAGTACTCTTTTAAATTCTATATCTCTTGGATGCGTCTTTGAGTAGTGAGTCTTTTGTTTTCAATTCTATATCATCGTTTATAATCCTTAGGGTGGTAAATTTTCTGTATTCCTTTGTGATTTTAACTTGGTGGTGAGCTATTTTTCGATCTTATTTAAGTTTTATCATGAGTTCATGCTTTTTCTATTTAAAACACTCATTCCAGCAAATACAATTATACTATGATTTTTACTTCGAGAGTTTATTCTTTGTCTACTATGACTTTTCTATCCGAAATATTCATTCCAGCAAATACAGCTCTGCTATTGGTTTTCTATCAAAATCTATTCTGCTTTACCCTCCCATTCTGCATCACCCCTAGTATCAGTTTGGTATCAGAGCTAAATATTAGAGATCATGGAAAGGTGAAATGGAAAAGATATAGTTGGTGAAGGTAGTTGCCATGAAGATGATGCTAAGTCATTAAGGTTGTAGCTACGAAGATTGCTGCGTAGTCTACAAGAAAAAAAATGAAAAAATCGAAGAACTTTAAAGTAGACACAACCAACATAAAAATGATGTCCATGAATTTTTTTCTAATGATGATACACCTTCTCATCCAAGGAAGTCGAGAAGATTTTGAGCAAAATATGAAGTCCAAGATGAGTGGCAGAGCAAATACAACATAAGATTTGATATTCCAAAGTTTGAAAGTAAATTAATGTTGATAACTTTATTGATTGGCTTAATATAGTGGAAAGAATTTTTGATTTTCATGAACTACCAGAACAAAAGAAGGTAAAACTTGTGGCACTTAAACTTAGATGAAACGTATCTTTTTGGTAGGAAAATATGAAGAAACAAAGAGAACGTGAGGGGAAAAGTAAGATTGTGACATGGGGAAAAATGAAAAGAGAGTTAAAGAGAAAATATTTATTTGACAATTATAGGTAAGAGATCTTTCTCAACATCCATGATTTTAAGCAAATTGATCTTAGTGTGGAGGAGTACACTATAAAATTCGATAATCTGATGTTAAAAGGAGAGCTTATGGAACCGGAAGAGCAAACCATTGCAAGATACTTAGGAGGTATGAAATATGAGATTGCTAAAGTGGTTCAACTGCAGTCACATTGGTCTTTAAATGATATGAGCAAGTTGACATTAAAAGTTGAGAAGCAATAGAAGTTTGAAAAGAGTTTTCGGTATGGTTCAAAAGAAGGCTATACAAAAGGAGAAAGTTACAAGCCTACTGTCCAAAGCAAGGTGATATCGAAGGTGCAAGAAAAGTGTGAAGAATTTGCTGGCAATAAAAAAACACCTAATTCTTCTACCCCAAGTAGCCAAAAATTGCTTCAAATGTCATGGTTTTATGCATATTGCTTTAGATTATCTGAATAGGAGGATTATAACTTTGGTTGAAGATCATAGAAATGGAGGAGAAGACGAAACCGACGATGAATCAAAATATGATGAAGATGAGGAAGAGGTTACTTATGTAGATCATGGTTTGTCTATTATATTGTAACATAGCTTACAAGTGTCTTATGTGGCCGAGGATGAAAGTTGGGTAAGAAAAAACATGTTTCACACTAAATACACTTCTCTTGGCAAGGTGTGCTTGGTGATCAACGACAGCAGCAGCTTTAAGAATATGGTATCTTTGGAGATGGTGCAGAAGCTAAAGTTGGACACAATCCCTCATCAACATCCATACCAATTATGTTGGTTGCATAAAGAAAATGACATCAAGGTAACTAAAAGATGTTTAGTTTTATTTTCTATTGGCAAGTAATATAAAGACAAAGTATGGTGTAATGTTGCTCCTATGGACGCTTGTCATTTACTATTGGGAAGACCTTGACATTATGATAGAATGATGTTGTATAATGGCTACAAACATACTTATTCTTTTAAGGTAAATGAAAAGAAGATTATCTTAGCTCCATTACAACCTTCCGAAATTAGTACACCAAAGAAGGAAGTTAGTGCTTTTATGTCCTATGATGAATGCAAAGGTGAATTAGATAAGGATGGTCATGTTATGACTCTAGTAGTAGTAGAGGAGAATGAATAACATAAAGAGACACCAGCAATTATGAAACAAATCCTGGAGGAGTTTAAAGATGTTACACCGGAAGAGATTTCACATGGCCTTCCACCTTTGAGAGACATCTAGCATTATATTGATCTTATTCCGGGGGCTATTCTACCTAACAAGGCAGCCTATAGAATGAGTCCCAAGGAGCATGGAGAACTTCAAAGATAAGTGGATGAGTTGATGAAAAAGTGATTGATTCGGGAGAGCATGAGTCATTTGGCAATTCCAGCCTTGTTGGTGCTTAAGAAGGATGGTTCTTGGAGAATGTGTGTGGACAATCGCACCATCAATAAAATCATAATGGACTATCATTTTTGTATTCGAAGGTTAGATGATTTACTTGATCAATTGTGTGGTGCTTATATTTTCTCTAAAATTGACTTGAGGAGTGGCTATCACCAAATAAGAATGAGGCCTATAGATGAGTGGAAAATAACATTTAAAACTAGAGAAGGCTTATATGAATGGTTGGTTATGTTATTTGGGCTATCTAATGCTCCTAGTACTTTCATGAGATTTATGAATCACATACTTAAGCTATGCATTGGAATATTTGTTGTAGTTTACTTTGACGATATATTGGTGTATAGCAAGAGTGAAGATGAGCATATAAATCATCTGAAAGAGATCCTTCATATTTTGAGACACTAAAAGCTTTAAGCTAATCTAATGATGTATGATTTCTTTACTTCTAGTATTGTATTTTTGGGATATGTTGTTTTAAAAGATGAAATTATGATGGATCAAAGTAAGGTAGAAGCTATTCACAATTGGCCAACACTTGCTTCATTGCATGATGTGAGGAGTTTCCATGGCTTAACTTCCTTTTACAGAAGATTCATCAAGGGTTTCAGCTCTATTATCACTCCAATCACCGAATGTTTGAAATATGATAAATTCAAATGGCCTAGTGAGGCTAATGATACTTTTGAGCTTTTAAAAAGAAAGGTGATCGAAGCTCCTATCTTAGTTCTACCAAATTTTTATAATGTGTCTAAGGTTGAATGTGATGCATCTAATGTGGAAATTGGTACTGTTTTGAGTCAAGATAGAAAACCCATTGTATTTTTTAGTGAAAAGCTGAATAATACAAGAAAGATATATTCTACTTATGACAAGGAGTTTTATGTCATTTATCGAGCTTTATCTCATTGGAATCAATATCTTCTTGCTAAGACATTTGTCCTATATTTTGATCATGAGATATTAAAGTTCATTAATCACTAGCACAAGTTAAATAAGAGGCATGTAGCTTGGGTGGAGTTTTTACAATCTTATAACTTTATAATCAAGCATAAATCTAGTGTTCAAAATGTAGTTGCTAACACATTGAGCAGAAAGCATTCTTTATTATCAGCAATGAAAGTTAAAGTGGTTGGATTTGAAACATTCAAAGATCTCTATGAGAATGATGTAGATTTCGGCTCAATATTGCAGAATTACAAATCAGGTTCCTTTCAACAATTTCTATCTTTGATGATTTTATTTTTCGAGCTAATACTTTATGTTTTCCATCTTGTTCTTTAAGACAAGTAATTCTAGCTCTTGTTCAATCAAACTTCTATTGGCCTAAGATGTTTAGAGATGTGGAGAGATATGTAAAGCAACGCTGAGTGTGTCATTTGGCAAAAACAAGAAGTTAAAATTTTGGATTGTACACTTCGTTGCCTGTGCCAAATGCTCCATGGGAGGATGTGAGTCTTGATTTCATTTTGGGACTATCAAGAACTCAAATGAATAAGGATTCTATCATGGTTGTTGTTGATAGATTTTAAAAATATCTCACTTCATTCCCTACAATAAATCGAATGATGCATCTTATATTGCTGATTTGTATTTTAAGAAGATTGTTAAATTGCATGGTATTCTAAGAACTATGATGTATGATCGAGATTCAAAATTTCTTAGTCATTTTTGGAGAACTCTTTGAAGGAAGCTGGGTACTTCTTTGAATTTCAACAGCTCGCATCATCCACAAATCGATGGGCAAATTGAGGTAATGAATAAAAGCTTGAGAAATTTACTTAGAAGCTATATTCGTAAGAATATTAAGCAGTGGGATTTCATTCTTCCACAAATTGAGTTTGCCTACAATCGATCTATGCATCATAATATTGGTAAGAGTCCTTTTGAGGTTGTTTATGGTGCTAATCCTGCTAGTCCTTTGGACTTCGTCTCACATTCGACAACTAAGAAATTTATTGGAGATGCTGATGAGAGAGTAAAGCAGATAAATAAGCTACATGAGGGTGTTAAAGCAAATATAGAAAAGCAAAATGAGAGGTACATGAAAGTTGCCAACAAACATAGAAAACATATGGAGTTTAATATTGATGATTTGGTCTGGATTCATCTAAGGAAAGAGAGGTTTCCACCGAGCAAATTTGAAAAATTGAAACCAAAGGTTGATGGTCCATTTAAGTGTTTAAGAGAATTGGAAAAAACGTTTATAAGATCGAGCTACCTGAAGATTACGGAGTGTCCCCAATATTTAATTTTACTGATTTAAGTCATTTTCATAATCATGTTGACGAAACAAACAAAGACTTGAGGACAAGTCTTTTTCAACCATGGGAGATTGACACGGGAGTGTCTAATTTGCTACAATATGCTCTTATAGATCTTGCTAATGCTATGATATTTTTTTAGCTAACAATGTTGACTCATAGTCTTCAACATAGCCCACTAAAATATGATAGCTCATCAACATATTCCCTATACAAAGTTAAAGTTATTTCAATGTTCTTTTTTTTATGACCAATAAATACATTAAAGGAGTTTGTTAGCAACTACAAAATACTAAATTTCGAAATTTCCTATGCATGAAAGGTTGTTTCATGCACTAGTACTTATTTTGGTATTTAGGGTTTAGAAAGGACTTTAGAAACCGATGATATTTTGGTAGAAGCTCTCTTTGAGTACTCTCTTAAATTTTGTATCTCTTGGATGCGTCCTTGAGTGATGAATCTTTTATTTTTAGTTATGTATCCTCATTTATAATCTTTAGGGTAGTGAATTTTTTGTATCCCTTTGTGATTTTAACTTGGTAGCGAGCTATTTTTCGATCTTATTTAAGTTTTATAGTGAGTTCGTGTCTTTTCTATTTAAAACACTCATTCTAGCAAATACAACTATACTGTGATTTTTTCTTCGAGAGTTTGTTTCTTGTCTACTATGACTTTTCTATTCGAAATATTCATTCCAACAAATACAGCTCTACTATTGGTTTTCTATCAAAATCTATTCTGCTTTACCCGCCCATTCTGCATCACCCCCGGTATCAAGGAGTTCGTAAATAATTAATGTCAATTAAGAACTTGAGTTCCATTATATTGATTACTGATCCATTCACTTAGGACTTATAACATAAAATGTTTGAAAGAATATGTTCTTATGATTGGTTTGTGAGCAATTTATAAAAAATATGGTAATACATATTTGAGTAGATATTATAATTATCATTTTTATTTAAGTAAATTAAAATTATTTATTTCTATTATTCTGTTTACATTTATATATGTATATGTTATGATTGAATGTGCTAATATGGTTATCTTAATAAGATAAATTAGAGGAGCTATTTTGGGCTAATCACGAAGGATTAATAATGTTGTACATAGAAGGAAGTATGACAATTATAGTATACACCGCTATGACTCTCATTGATTGTCAGACTTAATATAGTATTATATTTATTAGACTTATTGGTCCATTTTATAAAATTCATGTGCATATGTAAATTTTCTTTTTAAGTTTTAAATTTTAATTCAAGAAAATTATTTTAAATAATTTATTATTTTATTTATTTTGATTTTAAATTTTTTTATATCTTACTAATGGGTTAGATGTTAGATTATGTGGCCCTATCTAATTATGTAAGATATATTATATATGATTAGATTCTAATTACTTTTATCGATCAACAAAAATATAGATAAATTATGGTAGAATTCTTTATAAGATGATCTTTATGGAATAGGATATTCTAATTATTTATCTTAGATACTTTACTCTTGGTTATAAAATGATGCGACTTCTTAAGCATAAAATAATTTATTACTAAGATATTATAAATTTTTTTATTTCTTCTTTATCCATAATTTATCGCTCATAACGATCGAAGAAGACGAGTTTAATTTTTTTTATAGGTCGATATCATGGTGACTTTCTAATCCAATGATAATATAATTATATATTAGATAAATATTTTTTGAATAATATCAAAATGCATACATCATATATTTATTATTATTTATTTTTAATATTTAATATTAAAATTTTAATATAATAATATATTATAATTGATAATATTAGAAGACCTTACGGAAAGATAATATTAGAAGACAAAAGTATTGAAGCTTTTTATGATACCACCAACGTACTGCAGCTCCCAGAACCAAGAACACCATCACTCTTCCCCACAAACACGAAGAAAATGATGAAGATATGTAGGAAATAAGAAACCGAAAGCTTCCGAGTACAAGAGGGAATAGCTCAGATTTGATGTCGTCAAATAATATCTAATCTTTAAGTCCTATTTTCCAGGGAAAGAACAAACAAAAACGAAAGTCATCATCATAATACTGCAGACAATCTCTCTCTTCTCTTCCCTGCTCATTTATGAGTTTGATGAAATTAATTATCCTGCACGAAAGATGAAGAGACAATGATGAAGATTGACAGTGAGTCATGTTCAGGCAAGGAGAAGAAGCTCGAAAGAGAGAATGATACAAAAGCTGGAGATGCGTACCGTGACTTAACTCAGCGGGTCCGCAGGTTCTTATCGTCTCCTGGATGAATCCATGGATGCCAAGCATTCATCTCCGTCGTTGTGATCAACACACCGTTCTTTAAAGAGTATACAATAGATTCCGACATCAAATAGATATACATGCAGATCACTGCATTGAAGTCGATCAAAATCACACAGCCTTTTGCGAGCAATGATTGCTAGCTAGAGAGCTACCGCAAAGGGAAGCTCTGGCAAAAGACCAGGGTCAAGGAAGCGGTGGAGCATCAGAGGAAAGATCGGCACTGGACTGGACTTCAAGTCCCTTGGAATCGTAACTTAAGTCGGGACCAGAAGCAGCGAGGGCCCCGACACATCACGTGTCGCTCTCCCGCCTCAAACTTCGTCGCAGCAGCACACCTACAGATCGCCCGTCGCGGTGGCGGGAAGGAAACACGCGTTTCCTCCACTTGTCCCGTGGAACTTCACTCTGATTCGTTTTGAACGGCGGACCCACGGTTTTAACACAAGACCCTGTCTGAGCCCAAACAAGAAGTCCCCTCTTCCCCCCTCCCTACTTCATGATCTCTCCTTTGAACCGGAGCGACTCAAAGCATCAGTGGCGTCCCCTCCAACCTCATCAATCCAGCGCGATCCCCGGGCACGTCGAGCGCACTACTGAAAGGCCACACACAGCAGTCACCACCACGACCTTTTCGAGAGATGTGAACGGGGGATATCAAACAGTGCCGCTGAGAGGGAAGAGAGACTTGCCATCCCCATTCCCCTCCCCACTGTTGAAATGACTGCCGTACCTGAGAAAGTTGACCTGATCACAAAAAGGCCACAGTCTTAAAAGGGCTTTTTTTTCTCACTCTTTGCCTTTTCCTCCTCTTCCGTGGAGGATATGATTGAAGTATTCATTTATTATTCTTCGTATCATTATTTTGCCCAGGACTATAAATAATAAAAAAAGAAGAAGAAGATTATTTTCGTTATTCAATCAAAACTAGAACTTTTTCTTTTTTGAAACGGTTATAGCTCCCAATAAATCATAGAGAAGACAGAAAAGAGATCCAGAAATTAAGAATTTTTATTTATTATCATAATCATTTATACTTTCTTAATGTTTTAAAAGTCTTGTGTCTACCTACCTTAGATCCTTCTTTCTCTCTAATTATATTAAAATATTTTGATGTTAATTAAAAAAAATAAAACTCATAACCTAATTTTTTTAATATATAATTTAATTTAATTTTAAATTTAATAAAATTAATCTTACCATTATATCAAGGTCATCCTCCTCCTCCTCCTCCTCCTCCTCCTCAATAATGTCCTAAAGAGTAGGATAGAAACGTAAGAATCAAACTAATGGAATGTACACTTTGATTCTTTTACTATAGCATATATAAGCTCAATTTATGTGCACATTTTGATGGGGATATAGACAGGAATAACCTTTGTATAGGAACAAATACTAGAAGACCAAAATACGCAGCGGAATAAAATGGAAACACAATCAAACAGAACACCAAGATATACGTGGAAAACCCCTTCAATGTGAAGGGTAAAAACCACGGGGCAAACTAGAGATAATTCACTATGAGAATAATGAATATACAAATCTCAATCTCTTGCCCAAAACCCAAGCAACAACCACAAGAGAATAACCGGGATACAAGGATCACGCTATCATCCCACAATATGTAAAACCTCCCAAGTAATCACAAAGAAGAGACTATCAGATTTGATCTAACTTTGAGAGATGAGAACATTGCTAGATGATTGTGAAGCAGTCTCTCGTTGTCCTTGTCTTCTTCCCTTTCTTTCTCTTCCTTTTTTTCTTTTGTTCTCCTTCTTCTCTTTGGAATCTCGTGGCCCCTAAGATGCCTCGTTGTTGTTGCCTTTTTATAGCTTTTAATCGCTTCTAAAAAAAAGTGACCACACACCCCCTAATCTTAATTAGGGTTAGGTTAAGAGGGGGTGTGAGCTGTGGACTGATAAAATCCATATGGGCTGAATATGGGCCATCAGCCCAACACATTTATCTTTGCAATATGCAGTCCAATGACAATGACACAACTAGGTGTATAAACTCTCACAAAGGTAGAACAAGAAGATCATTTGGAAGACTCGTGCTACATTTGTTTCTCATAAGATGACACATAACGAACTTTAAAGACAAAGAATATTACTATGCATGGATTCAATCAATACGAAGAGAGAGAGAGAGAGAGTAGAATAAATGAGTTGAGGACAAGTGGAAAAGTCTATCATGGGATCTGTGTGGGGGATAAATGTGCTTGTCATTTGACATTGATGCCAAGAGCAGAAGTTGCAGAGAATTTTCCTAAAGCAGGAGTATGTGGTCATTCTTTTGGGTGCCTGTGGTGAATGATGGATGGGAATGCATGACATCTCTCTCTCTCTCTCTCTCTCTCTCTCGTGCCTCCAAATCCAAAAGCAAAGATTGGTGGGGTTGATACAGATGCCAAGATCTTATCATATCCCACCCCCAAGTTCAAAAATATGTGTACCATGTGAAAGCCAAGTGAAGGTAAGCAAGACAGTGATGCATTCTTTTGAAAGTTATCATCATTCTTCATAGGATGGGATGATATGTTTAAAAGAGAAACACTGTTGAACAAAAGTCAAAAGAAGCTTTGGAATTGTACAGCCATAAAGGAATTTAAAAAAAAAAACAAAAGTGACTTCAAAACATTTCTCCTAAAAGTTTTACAAGTTATGAAAGGACAATAGGCTTTTCTTTTTCTTAGCAACTCTTTCTTAAATCAAATACTAATGGCTTTGTTTGATGATTGATGTATCAGTGTACATAGTTTGATAATCTCAGGTTCCAGTCCACCACCAGCATCCTTTTTTGTAAGCTTTATATAATACTCTTTATAAAAATACTCTATTACAGCTGATGTTTCAAATTTTCATCTCTATCTAATTTCCTTAGTCAATAAAAAATTTATTAATTTGATTCAGAATAAACATGACTATTATCAATTATTAATAATGAAATCTCTAGTCCTTCTAGTGTTTGTTTATAAAGGACAAATCTTGTTATTATTTTTTATCACTCGACTAATTAATTTCTTTGCCTAAAATGTTTGATCCCAAATTTATTTATTATTCTGCTTTCAATATAAAATTAAATCAACATGTTTGGACATGAAGGATACATAGTTATTATCGATTGGGATACTCATATCTACCTAATATGCTTAGCCTAATAAGAGATCTATTAATTGGAATTAGTATAGATATTAATTATTACTGATAATGAGGTTTCTCACCTTAATAATCCTCTTAGCGTTTATAAAAAGGACAAATCCCAAATTCGAAACATGTTGCACGAAGGAACAAAGTCGTTGCCTGAGTCGCGACTCAGCGACTCAGTGGGGTTTGTTGAGCGGGTCCCATCACAATGATGTGCCTCGGAATGTGTGAGCTCGCTCGTATGATGGAATCATGAGTGCAGTCAGAGGGCGATTAATTAGAAAAGCCTGCGTCCCATCACATCCCCAAGTCAGTCATGCACATATCCATCCCCACCGCCTCTTTCCATCCCGCTCCACCAAAAGCAGGACATGAGCAATCCATGATATTGCCATCATGTCGTGCAATGGGAATTTTATCCACACCTCTCGTTGTCCTACAACATATATAACAAAAAATATATATATATATATATATATATTATTATTATTATTATTATTATTATATACAAACAAAAAATATCTTTTACCTATCGATTCTTTGTAATTTTACAAATAACATATTTACTCCGTTAAATTTTAATGTAGCATGTGCATCAATCCTCTTATATATATATATGTATGTATATATATATATGTATATATGTATATATATATATATATATGTATGTATATATATATGTATGTATATATATATATATATGTATGTATATATATGTATATATATATATATATATATATATATATATATATATATATATATATATATATATATATATATATATATATATATATATATATATATATATATATATATATATATATATATATATATATATATATATATATATATATATATATATATATATATATATATATATATATATATATATATATATATATATATATATATAATATGAATAATAGAATCCTCTATTGCTTTGGTTGGGTATTATTTCCTTTACAAACAAAACAAAAAAAAAATCTTTATATATTTATTTTTTTATTTTTGAAACAGTTATCAAGATCCACCCTTTTTTGTTAATATCCATAAAAGAAATTTAAGTTTATTATTAATAATTACCATCATAATAAAGCTTTTGGAAGTTACTAATGTCAATTATAATTTAAATAGTATATGATAGTTTAAGTTTATACTTTAAGCATTATATGATAGTCGAATAATAACAATTAATTATAATATTCATGTGTTTGAATATTACGGGGATATATATGCAAAACTTAAACTTGGAGGGATATGTATGCAATTCCACATTCAAACATATCCTCTTCACCTCCTTTCTTTAAATTGCCCTCTTATCTCCTCCTTTTCAGTAAACCAGACAGTCACATAGCAAGGACTCGAGTAATATTAGAGAGAGAGAGAGAGAGAAAGAGAGGGTCCGTCGTGGAGTATCCTCTCTACATTTACTCTTGAATTGCCCTCTTGCTTCCCATCTCGTTCACCACAGTGAACTTGAGGAAGAAGGCAGGAGAGGGAGAGAGAAAGGAGACATGAAGGATTCCATAAGGTGTTGCATCTCATGCATCTTCCCCTGCGGCGGGCTCGACGTGGTTCGCATCGTGCACGCGAGCGGTCGCGTCGAGGAGATCAGCGGCAGCGTCAGCGCCGGGGAGGTCATGCGGGCCTACCCCAAGCACGTCCTCCGGAAGCCGCCCTCCGCGTCCTTGGACGGCGTCGTGTCCCCCAAGGCGGTGATACTGCCGCCCAGCGCCGAGCTCCAGAGAGGCAAGATCTACTTCCTCATGCCCGTGTCTTCGGACAAGGCCGTGCCACAGACGACGACGTCGGCGACGAAGAGGAAGAGTTGGAAGAAGAAGAAGGAGGGCATGGAAGGAGAAGGCAGCTGGGAGACTTCCACCGACAATAAGAGGCTGCTACCGGAGGTCCTGCAGGAGAAGGCGTCAGCGCAGAAGAACAGGCGGCGAGGAAGGGTGGGGGTGTGGCGGCCGCATTTGGAGAGCATCTCTGAGGTCTCCAATGATCTCTGAGAATTCCATGATGTGTTGTCTTCCATTTCCTTCTCCTCTCACCATTCTTTTGTCATGGTGTCTCCGAGCAGAGATGTCATTTGTTCTTTCTTCTCTCATCGCATCTTCCTTCCCCCATGCGCGTTTTCCTTGTTGTAGGTAGATAAAACTAGGTTTTGTGTTCAGTTCTGCTTTTGAACTGTAATTGCCAGAAAGCATGGTGGGATTAGCAGTGAGTGTATGGTACGAGAGAAAGAGAGACGGGAAGTGTGTGTGTGCAGGGAGGATCAGAGAATATTGTCAGGAGACCCCACGATCGCTCCCACACGCTAAACCTTTTGTGCAGTGTTGGAATGCAATGAATGAGTGGCACAATCATTGTTCTACCGTACTGCCTCTATGTCCACTTTTTAGGACTGTTAGATTTCACTATCTATTGTGCCAATTATTTGGCTGCAAACTCACAGATAAAACAAACAAGCCACGAGGACAAACAACAAGTAAGGAATCTTGTCCCGAGCAAGGAAGGGGGTGCTTAAGTATTTGTCCGTCCTTTCATCACGAAGACACACACACACACACACACATTGAGTTACGTGTAAACACCCTGTTTCCTCCCACTCCTATAGCCTCCTGCTCCACACATGACCTATCTCTTGCTCTCGCATGACCTGAATGCTAGTCTTCGGTGAGGATATAAGACCGCACGCGTCAATCTTCCCGGCCCCGAAATCTAATAAATTTTATAGTATGATACGGTTAGTTCTGATTGTTGATCCGACATGACACGAGTGATCGACTCGACTGTCGTGCTTGAAAGAGAGGGAAAAGGTCGATTTGATTGTAATTAATTTTAGCTGAGGATAGAAAATATTTGTTGTGCCTCATATCCGGCTTTAGTCTGAGGGTGTATCTCGATCCCGCTTTGTAGTGTTGGTTTATTGGTTGAAGACCAAAAATACTCGTCAGCATTTAAAAGTTCCAAGTTTAGTTGATTGAGCTGATGTTGAAGAAAACTATTTTTTATAGTAAGAATATTTTATTTAGATTATTTGTTGATGTAACATTGTTCATTAGACTCTTTCTCATCATGGATGTTAACTAGTTGAAATCTGCATATTGAGTTTTGTTTAACTGAAAATAATAATCATATCATTTGACTCCAATTATTAACTAGTAAAGGGCTTGTCCATCAAGAAGAAAAATGTTTATTATATGTGTCAACAAATTTGGTTGTTTTTCTCTCCTAACAAATACATTATCTCATCAAGCATGTTGGTTTTTTTTTTTCTTTCTTTTTGTCCTTGGTAGATGTATTTATAAGGAAATACTATGACTATGTTGGGGGATGCTTTGATTGAGTCAGGCATGTTAGGTTTTTTTTTTTTTTTTGTCCTTAATATATGTTTTAGTTATATAAAATTTCTTTTTTTGTTGTGGGCGAATGCACACATGCCAAAGAATAATACTTTGGTCATATCGATCACTTCAAATACTTCTTGATTTTGCACAGACATATCATCTGCAAAGGGGATGCTTAGGTCATATCATACGTTTCGATTTTTTTTTGTTTTAGATGGATGTATCACACGTGTAAAAGATGCTTTGATTGTATTAGATGCTTTGGATATTTACTTTTCTTAGATAGGCATATCGTGCATAAAGGAGATATGTTAGTCACATTGGGCACTTTGAATACTTTTTTGTTCTCGGTAAACACATTACACGTAAATAGAATGCTTTAGTTATGTCAATTGAGTACTTTGGATACTTCTTTGTCTTATGCTGATACATTATCTGTCATGTGAAACTATGATTGTTTTAGACACTTTGACATATTTTTTGTCTTTAGTAAACACATCATGAGCAAATGGGCTTTGGGTATGGCCGATCTCATTGGATGCTTTGAATGTTTTAATTAGCTTTGATAAATATATTATAAAGAAAAAAAAGATGATTTTGGCCTAATTGACTGCATTGAGTGTTTTTTAATCTTAAACTAATGCACCTACACAAAAGTGCTATTTTAGTTATATTTCTTTTTTGTCTTAGATAGATTCATTATGCGTATATAGCCCTCACTCTAGTGTTAATTTGATATGGTCAATCTTGGTTAGTAACATTACAATCGACTTGACCCATTTTCCTTAGTGTTATTATGCTTGGAAGAGATAAATAAGTTTGATTGGTTACGGAAAAAATTATCTTAGGATCGAAAATACTCGTATCTCTTATATTGGAGATACATTTGGTAAAACTTGTTCAACGGTTAAATTAGTTTTTATTCATTGGTTGTGAATTAAAAATACCCTTTAACCATTAAAAGGACTTAAGTTTAGTTCATTTGTGTTAAAGGAAAATAGAAGACAAAAATTACTGAAGAAGATATTTCCATTGAAGCTGTTCTCTCCCTATTTATACAGGTTAAGAAGGAGGATTTTCCTCAACAGAGTAAGAGATTTCCTCGTACAGTTAGAAAAATCTTGTCTGCTATCATGCCCCGCAACATGGTACTCCTCCTATCAAGGATACCAATCTTGGATCGATGCAATACAAACAGTTTACGAGCGAGAGGTTTCGTGAGTGAGTCGGCTAATTGATCAACTGTAATGTACATGAGAAACACGAAGTTGACGGCGGACAACCTGATCTCGCATAAAGTGAAAGTCGATAGCAATATATTTCATGCGAGAGTGGAATACCAGATTAGCGCATAGATAGGTAGCTCCGACATTATCACAATATATTGTAGGAGTGGACCTGATGTTGAGTTCCTTGAGCAGATTTATGACCTAATTGAGTTTTGTAGTGGCAGTGGCGATGACACGGTATTCAGCTTCAATTGTAGACTAAGCGATTGTCTTTTGCTTCTTAGAACTCCAACTGATTGGATTAATGCCAATGAAGACATTATACCTTGATGTGGATGTTTGATCATCAACGTTGCTTGTCTAGTCAGCATCAATAAAGGCATGAAGATGAAGTTGAGAGTATTTACGAAGAAAGAGACTATAATTGAGGGTCCCCTTAAGATATCGCAAGAATCGTTTGACCGTAGACCGGTGCATAGTAGACGGCCTCTGCATAAACTAAGATAATTTGGTATTGAGTGGGCTCTGTAGTAGGACTTCCATCAGATAATTTGAGAGAGCTACTAGCAGAGAGAGGAATTATAATCGCATTTGCATCCTGCATGTTTGATTTTTATAATAAGTCTTGAATGTACTTTCTTTGTGAGAGAAAGAGATCGGAAGATGTGAAGGTTGCTTCTACGCCCAGAAAGTAGTTCAAGGATCCTAGATCTTTAAGTGAGAACCAATCTACCAACAATTTGATGAACGATTGGATTTCATTGGGATTGTTACCTGTGACAATGATGTCATCCACATATACCAGAATATATATTATATCACCATAGTTGTTGTAGAAATAACGAGGTATCAGATTTGGAGTTGAGAAAGCCAACTGAAGTCAGAAAAGAGCCAAGTTTTGTGTACCAAGCTCTTGGAGCCTGACAAAGTCCATAAATAGCTTTGCACAGTTTGCAAACATGCCCTGGATATTGAGGATGAGTGAAACCAGGAGGTTGTTACATAAAAACAGCTTCGGTTAGAGTCCCATGTAAAAAGGTATTATTAACATCCAATTGTCATAATTGTCAGCCCTTAGTGGTGGCTAAACTCAGGATAAGTCGGATTGTAGTCGGCTTAACAACGAGACTAAATGTCTTAGTGAAATCAACTCCAGGTCTTTGATGAAACCATTTGGCGATGAGGCATACCTTATATCAGGCTACAAAGCCATCTAGGTTCCGTTTAATTCGAAAGACCCACTTACACCCGATGATATTTTGTGTATGATGAAAGGGTACTAGATCCCATGTTGAGTTATAAAGGAGGGCATTATATTCCTCACACAGCGGTATGCCAATGCGAAGATTTTTGTGCTTGAGTGAAGGTGGTGGGTTCAACGGTGGTGGACGAGGAATCCATGATAATATGTAGGTCAAGGATTTGACGTGGTCTGAAAATACCACTCTTAGAGCGTGTGGTCATAGGATGGTTGGAGACTACGAGACTATGAGGTTGAGTTGTTGGAATAAGCGGTTGAGAGTCATTGACATAGGCCGGGTGAGGTAGAGGTATGTTAGTGTCACTTGGCCGAGAAGAGGGTAAAGATAACGATTGTGATTCTGAACTAAAGACCCCAATTGAGAAGAAAGAAGTGGAGTAGGAATGATGGGGATGTGCAATTACTGAACCGGAGGAGTGGGATCATGAGGAGAGGAATTGGACGATGTCATGGGAGGCTCGTCCGGTTGGATCATAGGTATATGTCAGTGAGGAAAGGGTAATGAAGTGGTATGCATGGTAGGATATGTATGGTTTTGAAAAGGAAAGATAGACTCAACAAAAATAACATGACGTGATATAAAATTTTTGTGCATGTGGAGATTATAGCAGCGAAAAGTATTATGTTTAGAGAGTAACCTATAAAAACGCAAGGATCAGATCGGGATGTTAACTTATGAGAGGCATAGAGATGTAATCATGGATAACATAGACAACCGAATACTCTAAGTTTATGAAAGTTTGGGGGTTTGTGAAATAGTGTGTCAAAGGGGGATTGGTATTGTAGGACTGGCATAGGCATTCTATTAATAAGGTATACAATAGTTTGAAAGGCTGCTATCCAAAAGTTTGAAGACATGGAGGCTTGATGGAGAAGTGTGAGCCTAGTTTCTACTATATGCCGATGTCTGTGTTCGACGGAGCCAACAAGTTGAGGAGTATGCGGGGGAGACTTGAGGTGTTGAATACCACAAGCTGAGAGATAAGATGCTAGGGCTTGATATTCATCGCCACCATCAGAGTAAACCATTTTGATTGTAGACTAAAAGTGATTTTCAATCAACTTTCAAAAAGTGGGAAAGATGGTTAAAACATTATATTTATGGTGAAGAGGGTATAACTATGTGTACTTAGTGAAGTAATCTACAAAAATGACATAAAATCTGAATTTATCAAAGACAGGATTGGGACAGGGCCCCAAACATCTATATATATAATTTCAAATGGTTTAGAGAAGGAAATGAAAGATGAGCCAAAGGGCTATCGATGACTTTTATTACTAAGACATACATCATAATTTGTTATAGAACTGTGTGATTTAAAAACAGTAAGAGAGTAATAAGAAAGTAATTTATGCTGAATAAGGGACGAGGGATGACCAAGACAACGATGCCACACAACAACTGGAGTCACAACGGAAGAATGAATAGTGGGCTAGGTTATTTGTAGAGTTGACGGCCATTCATAAATGTTGCCTCTATTCGGACCCTGGACCAAGGATTCTCCCATGCTCAAGTCCTTAACAAGAAAGGAATTAGGAAAGAATTAAATTAAAGTATTGTTATGTTTACAAAATTGAGAAACAGAAATGAGGTTGCGTTTAATATGAGGGCTGTATAAAACATCATCGAGTGTACATGTGGTAGTATCATAAGTAAGCATTGTGGAACCAGTATGAGTTATAGGAAGTCCTTTACCATAACCGATGATGATATCTTCATCACAGTCATAGGTGTTGTAAAGAGACAAATTCTGAAAATCAGCGGTGATATGATGGGAGGTACTAGAGTCGACAATCCAATTGGATTGGCTAGTCATCGAAGTAGTTAGGAGATTTACCTGAGGCCAGTGGGACATAGCAAGGAGGCGGGGTCGAGACCGACAAACTTTAGCGGAGTGTCCGATTTTATCATATAGTTGGCAGACGACCCGTTTTGGTGGCTTGGTGGGGCAGGATGCCAAGACGAACGATTATTGGAGTTGCCACTTCATGAGAAGTTATGATTATGATGATAAGGGGGGTTTCGCATGGAATCCATAGGATCAAGAGGTATTGACCAAACCTTTGGAGATGTTCGGATAGTACCGAGTGTCCTTTCTCTTAGACTTGTGACTGACTTGAGTTGTGATAGTCGGTCCAGGCAGCTTGTCCTCACGCTTCAAATATGTCTCATAAACAGTCAACTTGTCATAGAGTTCTTCAAATGATACAGGCGTGTCGCATGCCCGAATTGCAACTGCCAACTCTTTGTAATCGACTCCGAGACCATTAAAGGTATGGATGATGATCTCTTTATCACATAGGGAATGACCCATCAAAGCCAAATTATCAATGATAACTTTGACATTTTGTATATAATCAGTGATAGTACTTCCCTCTTGTTTTGTCACAATTGGACAGAAGACTAAGCTTGTGAGTATGCAAATGATTCGCTAATGTAGTTTGTAGTTTAGACCACGTTTCAGTAGCAATCCTACATGAGGATATCAATGGATCGACGGTTCCAATAACGGAGGCTTGAATAGCTTGGAGGATGAGACGATTTTATTTTTTTTTCTGACTTTTATTTTCTCTCTCTTTTTTTTTTTTTTTTACTGAAAAGGGACCTTTACAGAAAAGGAGGGAGGGATGAGGCTTGGAAGAGCAAAGCAGTTGTTGTGGCTCCTGTTGTTGCTACGGCTACTATGATATAGGAGGCTTGCGACTTCGAGTCAACTGCAGCAGTGAGCGAAGTTAGCAGCCAGCTAAGACTGCGGTTGCTGTTGCTGCGGCCACTGTGGTAGAGGAGGCTTGCGACTTCGAGCCAACTTCAGTAACGGGCGGAGTTAGTAGTCAGCTAAGACCTTTAGCTCGCTCAGTGATGCCAAGTCAGGCCCAGCGAGGTCAAGGATTTGGGGATGGGGCCAACAGTTCTTGGATGCAGTGCGGGGCGGTGTGGTAGGGTCGCAGGCGATGGAGATCAATTGGTCAAGTCGACGGAGGGCGGGCCAATTGAGGAATAGAGGTAGAACAATCATGACCCTTCTCGCTCGAGCGAGATGCGAGGACGAGGAGGAGAGGCCGCTGGCCGGGGAGCAGTTGGTTGCGAGGCTACGTCGACTCTACTTCTGTAAGAAGTGGTAGAGGAAAGGCGATAGTAAAGAATGCCGTCAGCGCAGGGAGGAGAAGAGGAAAGAAGCATCCATCGTTCGTTTATGGAGAAGAAGCCGTAGCATCCACCATTCAATGTGGAAAACACCGCAGTAATGAAGATGCCACCATTGTTGTCGCCTGATGGTGACGCTAGGTATGGTCATGGGGATGGGGGTGGGACCGACAGAGTGGAGTCGCTACCGAGGGAAGTCGGTCCACCTCGAGATGTTTAGAAGTGGCCTTCACGACGATAACTCTGATACCATGTTAAAGGAGAATAGAAGATAAAATTATTGAAAAAGATATTTCCATTGAAGCGATTCTCTTTCTATTTATATAGGTTAAGAGGAAGAATTTCCCTCAAATCTTATATGCTATCAATTTGATTCTTGAAGACATTGATGGAGGAAGTGCATAATATAGATTCCTTCGACGATTAACTAAGCTGCTAGTACTCTCTCTTTGTCAGTTCTAGTACGCCATATGGATGTAACCTAAAATCAAAATGATTAGCTCTGATGAGGGTAGTGGCAACGAGTTTGGCAAAAGAGTTTTAAGCGTACAATATGCTTTTTTGTTTTGGTACAAGGAAGATGTAGGTCCTCATTCTTAGCATGATTAAGACTTCGCTAAGAATACACCCAAACCTGGAGAGATGATTGGCCTCCAGATTTTTCTTTCTGCTCCTTCGGATGCATGCAATATGCTTCTTCTTCAACAATAATATTTTTGTCTTTAGGAGGAAAAAAAAAAAGAAAAAGGAAGGAGTTGCACTGAGATATGATTTGTGACGGGCGGAAAGAGAGGAGGTTTGTTTGATGATGGTGACTTCTTGGTTTCTCAATTGGTCGGTAGGTCAATCTCTTCCTAAAGCCCATGGGCTCGAAAACAAGCCCTCCATTCTGAGGTATGGACGGTCTGATACGACTCGCAACGCATGGAGTTCCATATCTAACCGTCGGTCTCCTTCTTAGACTAGTTAAATTCCTACTATGCCCCTATACGTATCCCATCTCGAGGGGTAGTTTAGTAACTCCATTACGAAGCGCTCATTCCTTTTATTCTCGCGGATATCCTCGACACGAAATCGAGCACGATAACATTCGTACGACGAACAATACGAGGGCTTGTTCTGGTCTGTTCGGCCGTCGGTCAATATCCACCCGCGGCAACGGAACCAACGGCGGCGATGCTCAGTCCCGGTGGGCCCCCGCTTCCCCCACCCCTGATCGAGCGCCAACGTCGTCGCTCGCTTAGCCGCCGGCGGCCCACGCTCTCACGTGACCTTCACGTGTCCCCGCCCCCCTTCAGCCGGCGCCTTTCGCCGACTCTTTTACTTGCGTCAACTCCTCTCTCCCTCCCTCCCTCCCTTCCTCCGTCAAACCCTAACCCTAACCACCTCGAATTAATAATAACAGAACCAAAGAGAGAGGAAGAGATAGCAGACGACGGAAGAGAGAGAGAGAGAGAGAGAGGAGAAGGGAATTAGCGTCTGGGAACGGGAATATGGAGGGAAAAGAGACGTCGGCGCCGGCGAGGTCGCCTAACCCAGCGATGCCATACCGGGAAGACTGCTGGAGCGAGGGGGAGACGTCGACGCTGATGGACGCATGGGGCGACCACTTCGTCGAGCTCAACCGCGGGAACCTCCGCCAGAAGCACTGGCAGGAAGTCGCCGACGCCGTCAACTCCCGCCGCGGCGCTGGACGCCGGCCGCCTCGCACCGACGTCCAGTGCAAGAACCGGATCGACACCCTGAAGAAGAAGTACAAGGCCGAAAAGGCTCGGATCGCTGCCGGCGCCGAGAGCCAGTGGCAATTCTTCTCCCGCCTCGACGACCTCATCGGATCCTCCCCTCCCTCGGCCGCCGCGAAGAAATCCTCTGCCTCGCGGCCTCTCGCTGTGCCCTTCTCCTTCTACCGCAAGGGGCCCACGGCAGAGCCGAGGGAGAAGAGGTCGGCGGTTGCCGGGTTCCCGGTGGACAACCCCCTTTTCAGACGCGCGGCCGCTGCGGCAGCCGCAGCGGCTGAGACCAACTTGGAGGAGGAGGGATCGGGGTCACTGTCGAGATCGTCATCGAGATCAAGAAGGGGGTGGAAGAGGGGAAGGGGCGAAGAAGGCAACGGGATCCGGGAATTGGCTAGGGCAATCACGAGGTTTGCGGACATATATGAGAGGGTGGAGGGGGCAAAGCAGCGACAGATGATGGAGCTGGAGAAGCAGCGGATGGAGTTCGCTAAGGCGCTGGAGTTCCAGACGATGCAGATCATTGTGGAGTCGCAGCTGCAGCTTTCAAAGATCAAGCGTGCCAAGCAAGCGATCAGATACTGGTAACACATTTGTTCTTTTTATTTTAACCTGCCTGATCTATTGTCATGCTTCATATGCCTCCCGTGAATTGGGATTTCTCCGTTCTGTTTATATGCTTATTTGTTATACTTCAGAGACTTCAATATGTAAGTAGAGATGGTGATCTTGTTATCACCATATAATATTCTTATTGATTGTTCATTGGTGTCGATGTAGGGGTAACTCTTTTCCTAATTTCAAGTCACTAGGAATTTGTGAGAGCAGAAAACCTGCTACTCTGTGGGAGGGAAAAATAATTAAATCTAAATGTAGAATTTGTGCTAGAAGCTTGAAGTTCATATCTTTTTACTAAGCCTTTTTTATTATGGTTATTTAGAATTGATGTTTAAACTGCTATATCAACTTTGGTATTCCATGGCATTCAATCTGTTACCGAGGCACTTCCATGCACAAGATGTCCTTCCGTGGTGCCTACCATTTTAGCTGTGCCCAACCAGATCACTCTGTGGAACATGGGGCTGTTGGAAATGTATATTAAGTGTAAAAACCAGCTTCCTACTCTCTAGGATCAACACAGCTTCAACACTCGAGTCTAGTTGGTGCTCTTTTAAATCATAAGAACCATCTGATTGTTTATCTCTTCTCTTTTTTCCCTCTCTTTTATTTTTTTGTCAGTTGGACTCCAATCTAGGTATGGAGAAGGCAGTAAGTGCAACTTTCTCTCTGTAGCAGGATAGAAATATACTGAAATACTCTAAATAATTGAAGAAAAAAAAAACAAGATCATCTTTTTATTGACCTAGTATGACTAAAATCTAATCAATATGAAGACTCAAACTGGGCAATTTGAATTCAACAACTTGGATCTTTTCTGCAGCAACCCAAATCTTTTCATCCTATTGTCGGACCGATTCTCCTGTCGTGAGTCAACTCATGCTCAAATCCCTGGCTTGCTTGTGATGGAGTCTGACCAACTCCAACAATCTTTTGATGCTTTTTGAAGTTTTTTGTGTAGTGCCCGCAGAGGTTTTCTGAATGAGTCTACGTTTGTAGACTTTGTATGTATCTATAAAAATTTACAACTTATGTAAGAAATCTGTTTAATTATGGACTACATAAATGATTCTTTTGTAGTTGAAGCCATTATGGATATGATCTAAGGTTTTATATTGGTGAAAATTGATTTGCATTACAACTCATTAACTCAAATAACATACCTTATACTTTGGTATACTGATAATACAGTTTGGAGTATATCTAGCCGATACCCTGATGTTATATTGTTGGTATTTTGTTGTGGATTTTGTTTTGCTTTCTCATCATACTTGTGGTCTTCCCAGCACTACATGCCTAGTCGTGGTCAGATTAACATCTCGACTGATTAGCTTCTAAATTTTTCAACACTAACTGAAATAAGATAGTGATGCTCCATAAGGGACATTCTACCTATAACCTCTACTGAAATGTAGATAGTGATTTCAAAAGTGCTAGATGCTAAAATCCTAAAATGTCCGAGGCGCTAAGTGTTCGCCCGAGTGAAACAAGACGCTTTGAAATTCAAATATAAAAAATATATAATATAATTAAAAATATAATTATTTAAATAAAATATAATATTAAAGTAAAAATATACTGTTAACAGTACATTACTTAAGTTATAGGGGGAGAAAAAAATATTCTCTGAAATATTAAAATATGAAAATATATAATATAATTAAAAGTATAATTGTTTAAATAAAAAATGATATTAAATTAAAAATATACTGTTAGCAGTATATTACTTAAGAGTTAGAGGGGGGAGAAAAAAATGTTAACAATAATAGAGGGAGATAGCAACGGCGACGGAGGATTAGTTTAAGATAGTTGTGGCAGCACTGCGAACGATAGTAGCGGTAGCGGTGGAAGCTGTGGACAGCAACGACAGCAGCAAGAGAAGTTGCGGACAGTAGCAGTGACAATGGCGAAAGCTGCGGACAACAACAGTAAGCGGCAATGTTGGAAGCTACGGACAGCAGCGGCGATAGCTGCGAACAGCAGCAACGACAACAACGGAAGCTCCAGAGGGCCGTCAGACTCATTCGCCAACAATAGAGGAAGGCTCGGAGGCAGCGGCAGAAAGCGTCAGTGACGGAGGCAGAAGCAGCACTAGGGTTCCTCGGGATTGTGCAGGCGTGAAGCGTGGCTTTTTAGTTAAGAAACTACAAACTGAACCAGACTTGAACCAGTTCGGTTCGCTTAATTGAACCGGGCGCTCGCTCGAAGCGCCCAACACCTGGGTTCGGGCGAGCGCCCAGGCGGTGCCTCCTTGAAGCGCACCACTTGGTCCACACACAAGGCACTCGGTCCTCGTCTTGCCCGAGCGCTTAGGCGAGCGCCTATTTAAATCACTGCATGTAGACAAAAAAATTTGTGCTTCTTGTTGTAGGTTATTTTAGTTGATTTATCGCGATATCTTGAGGCATTTTTGAGCTTCTGACCTATTCATGTGATGTCTTTCTCTGTTGCCAATCTTTTTGCCAATTAACTTTGTTTTTATCGTTACTCACGATAGTAGGAGAATGGAACTTTGCTTTAATTGTTGAATGTGAACTTTGGAAGGAGATTTGTCTGCATTTAGCATTGAACACAGCTAAATATATTGTTATTTCCCGATAGAGTTTGCTTCCTTGAGGGATCTGCTCCCTTCAGCTCTAACTGCAGAGCTTCTCATATGGTCTTGTGGTTTCACCAGTAGGGAATCCTTTCTTTTTATTTTCTGAAAATAGCAAGTGGTGAAGGCACAATGTTGTTTATGAACTTTGTTGTCTATGAAGAGGAGAAAACAACACTTAGGTATCATCAATTTTAGGGGAAAAAATGTGGTGGCACGAAATTGTTATTGGCGATAAGTGTCACAAATCTTTCACTGAACACAGATGAATATTGTAATACATATATATGGTTCTAATTTGAATTTGTTATCGCTTTATATTGATTTGTTTATTGTTCGATATTTCCATTTGTTGGAAGTGTGCTCATGGTTTTCTTTTCTTTCAGAAAGTTATTTGTAGTCTGATGTCAATGGAGCGAGACGATCACGGCCATGACGATACATGTTTCTTGGTGCAAATGAATCTCCATCATGCACCTGAACATGTACGCTTGTTCATCAAAAATGTAATATTAGCTGAATTTTTACTCTTTTGTTTACTGGTTGGTATCCAGATGATGGATTCAATTTGCTCCATCGCAGGCACTGGTATCTTAATCTTTTGACTGTTCTAGGCAGCCCCGCTCTTTTGACGGTGCACAGTATCTGTTTATGCAAACAAGATTATGAATGCAATTTTTTATCAAATGCATGTTAATTTTAAAGGATTTTTTTGTTGCACTGTTTGTTTTATTATTTGATTGTTTTTTAATCAGTGATTTGAAAATGCACCTGAGCACTCGCTTGTAAAGTGAGACTTGAGCTCCTTGTAAAGTAGTTGGGCGACACGCTTCAATGAAACGACGCTTGGGCACTCGCTTGAACCTAAGTGCCGGTGCCTTGGGCGAGCATCTGATTAAAGCAAAGCAATGAACTAGATGATCAACTCTTGTTTTGTTGAATTATAGCTCAATTGGTTTGATTGAACCAATTAAGCGAAACAGTAACCCTCTCCCTCTACCCCACCTCGGACTTGACTCACCTTTGCTCTCATCATTGCCTTTGTATGCATTCGTTGTCTCTATCACTTATGCATAGGTTTGATGCTTCCTCTACCATCAATGCACGCGTTTGAAAGTCCAGCTTTGGTGTGTAGTTTCGTCTATCATCGCTACTTCCGTATGTAGCTCATTCCACTGTTGAGGGATAGGATCGTAGCTTCCTCTGCCCATGACATCGCTGTTGCTGTCGTCGTCCAAAGTTTTCTCCGTCTCTACTACCATCTTTCGTGGCTTCCCACATTGTCACTGTCGTCGTTCGAAAGTTCTCCCACCACCATCGCCCTCTCCTACCTAACGTTCCATAGTTTGACTATTGTTAAAAGTTGTTGGTGGCTCTTTTCTCTCTCTTTAACTACGGTTAACAACAATGAATTAAATATGATTAACAATAGATTGTTAATCCTTAATTATTATTAAAATTACTATTGTGTTAACTACTATTACCATATAATAGCTCCTATTTAGCATTACTAATCTTTAATTATTTAGAATTGTTATTAGAGTTTTATGATTAATAACAAGTGTATAAAGCAATTTAGAAGATTCATCAAAATTTTTTAAAAAAGACTCATGCTTGAAAATATAATTATCTAAATGATAATAAATATATGTATTTACTTACATCTTTTATGACAGGACTACTAAAGGTGGCATCTTTCATGCAAAACAGCATAAGTAGAGAACTTCAAAAATACAACAGTATGCAAGAAGTGTCCATCTAATATGGAAAAAAGAGTTGTTGGCTTATATGATTGAAGAAAATATGCAAAGGAACAAATTTATGGAATTTTACTCGAGGAACATATTAAAGATGATGAAGAAGAAAAATATTATTTAAAAAGTGTCAAGAAGGGTAAAAAGGATAAAAAGGAACCGATAGACATATATATATCAAGGATCAAAGAAGTAACAAGGTTATGAAAGTGTATGTATATATTACGATGACGTATAATATGAGAGTGCATATATATATATATATATATATATATATATATATATATATATATATATATATATAATGATATGAGGAGTAGAAGTTTATGAATTTGTTGTTTCTTACATATGTATATAAGTATTTTGTACTATTTTAACATAGAACTTTACTTCTTTATTTTGCATATGCTATGTTGTAGGGTTATGTTTGCTAAAAATGCAATAGGATGTAGTGTTTACCATTAAATATTTTATTTTAAAATATTATATATATGACATAATACATGCTCATATAAATAAAACTATAAAGCCTTATACTTTATGATTACTCACTATAAACCCTATTTTATAAATAAAGATATTAGTACCTCATCCTAGTGATTAGGTTGGGAAGTGAGCGCATGTAAACTCATGCTAATACAAATATGGACGATGATTTGTGGGCATTTATATGTGTATAAGTTTTGGATATAAAATGCACTAATCAATTATCCTATAAGTTTTAATAATTGAGTTGCATTGATTTTCTTATTAATATATGCTATTTATTAATAAATATAAGTCTTATATTTAGCAACTAGGGTTAGAACAACTTGGGATTAATCAAGAAGATATCATGAAAACTTGAGGGCAAACTAGTAGTTCTGAAAATATTCAAGAGGAGACTTCCAATGATAGAGAGGCATCTACACAATTGGTAAAGAGACAATCTAAACAATTAGAGCAATTATTAGCCCGAGGATATGACGCGGTGTTAATAGTAGCTCGAGGATATGATGTTTTATAATCAACAAGTAAGAGATTTAGAAAAAATAATCCACCAATCTTTAAAGTGATACAAATCCATTAACAATCGAAGAGTGGATAAGAAATATTGACGGAATTTTTAAGTATGCAAGGATTCCAAGTGAAAATAAAGTTATTTGTGTAACTTATATAATGTGAAAATATGTCCATCACTAGTGGGATGCAAGAAGAGAGATGATTGGGAAAATATTCAATGAGATCTTTTACTAAAAATATTTTAGTGTGACTCACTGATCCGCCAAAATGACAGAATTTGTTACTCTCAAATAAGAAGGTCGATTGATTATAGATTATATTAAAATGTTTGAGGAGTTATCCCAATTTGCACCCCACATGGTTAGCACTAATGCCTTAAGGGTGGATCAATTTCTACCGGAACTTAAAGCATAAATTTATCGAGATATAAAGATGATAATGAATGCCTCGAACATTCCCTATTCCTTGGTAGTGGGAAAGACCTTAGAGGCAGAAGAAGCTAAGTAAAGAATAAACTGAAAAAATACATCACAACCATGATATGCCAAGGAAGGGCATCTATTTTTGGCAACAAGCCTCTACAATAGATCTTGGAAACAAAAGAAAATGACACCCAAGTCAAGGACAATAATAAGGGTAACCTAAACACCCTACATAAGAAAGAATGGGTCATACATTTTAGTCTTCTCAGCTAGCTCAAGTACAATTACCTTAGGAAAGTATCATATGAGGAAATTCCTTAAAGGAAATGAATTATATTTTCGGTGTGGAAAGCTAGGACATTTAGCCAAGAACATAATAATCTCATCAGAACATAAAAGAATACCGAGTATAATCTTTGTGATGACTAAGACAGAAGCAAATACTAGCCCCTTAGTTATCTTAGGTGAGATATTTATTTATAATATTTTCTTGCATGCCTTAATTAATTGTGGCACTAAGTATTCTTTTATATCACTAGCTTGTGTGAAAAAACTAGGCAAACCATCTAAAGTACTAGATGTGATGTATTGCATAGTTATTCTATTAGGAGATATAATGTATTTAGGTCATCGATGAGGGTCTTATCTAATTCAGATTATCAACAAAGAATTAGTTGTAGATCTATAGTGTTAAATATACAAGACTTTGATGTTATATTGGGCATAGACTGATTGCTTAAATATCATATTTTTATTAACTATAATAAGAAGAGAGTAGTATATTAACCTATAGAGTCAGCAAAGTTTGTATTGGCTGATTTTGAATAAAAGACATCAATCTTTTTTATCTTGGCAATGAAAGCACAGAGATTATTAGAGGGTGAATGTATATGATATCTAGTAAATGTGATTGACACTAGGATGAAACCAAAGGTCAAGCTAGAGGATATACTAGTTATGAGAAAATTCCTTGAAGTGTTATAAAAAAGACTTCTATAGAGAGAGTGAATTTGTTATAGACTTAATGTTGAACTTGTTTTTAAAGCACCTTATAGAATGACTCCAATAGAACTAAAGAAGTTAAAAATACAATTGTAGGAACTCCTTGATAAAGAGTTCATTTGCCCTAACCTTTCACCATAGAGAGCACTAGTCTTATTTGTAAAGAAAAAATATGAGACAATGCGATTGTGCATAGATTATAGAGAGTTGAATAAGGTGACTATTAAGAACAAATATCCACTCTCTAAAATTGATGATTTATTTTATTAATTACAAGGTGTATTAGTGGTTTTAAAAATTAATTTTAGAGTAAGTTTTCATCAATTGAAAATCAATAAGGAGGACATTTCCAAGACCACCTTTAGTACCACACTTTGTATTTTTAGTAATGTTATTTGATTTAACAAATATACCAATTATCTTTATAGACTGATGAATAAAGTATTCAAGGAGCAATTAGATAAAATTAGGATAGCTTTTATCGTTGACATTTTAATATATAGGGAGAAACATACAGAATATTTAAGAATAACTTTGAGTATCTTGAAGAAAAAGTAATTATATATAAAATTTAAAAAGTATGAATTTTGGCTAAAAAAGATAGCATTCCTTATATACGTTGATCTCAATGAATCCAACTAAGATAGAAACAATTAGTACCTGGCCTAGGTTGATTATTGTAAGTGAGATGAGGAGTTTTCTTGGGATGATAAGTTATTATGGATGTTTTGTAGAAGGATTTTTCAAGATAGCATCACCTCTCACCTAATTAAATTTGAATGGATTAATACTTGTGAAAACAGTTTTCAAGAATTGAAAAACAGATTGATTTCAGTTCTAATTCTTAATATATCATTTGGGTCAAGAGGATTTGTAGCGTATAGTGATGTATTCAAAAATGGTTTAGGATGTATTTTAATGTAGAATGACAAAATTATATTATGCCTCAAAACACCTAAAATATCATGAGAAGAATTATTAGAACTATGATTTAGAGTTGGTAGTAGTGGTGTTTGCCCTAAAAATTTAGCGATATTATCTTTATGAGAAGAAACATGAAATATATATAGATCATAAGAGTTTAAAATATTTTTTTACTTAAAAAAAGTTGAATCCAAAATAGATGAGATGGCTTGAATTAGCAAAAGAATATGATTTTATGATCAATTATCATCTTGGGAAAGCGAATATAGTTATTAATACATTAAGTAGAAAGTCAATCAATTTAGTTGTTTTATCAATAGTTCAATGACCTTTTCATATAAAAATATAAAATTTAAATTTAAGATGATTATTAAAAGTTTAATTGGGAGATTGACAGTTAGTGAAGAGATTGACAGTTTAAAAAAGCCCTACTAGTGAATAAGAATATAGAGAGATATCATCCAATTTGATGAGAAGTGTCTCACCTATCAACAAATCAAAATAAAATATTAAAGTGCAACAAGTACCTTAAATCTATTGCAAATGCCCTAATAGGAATGAGAAGAGATGAGCATCGTAGGTTTGCCCAAGACTAGCAAAGGATATGACAGAATTTGGGTCATTGTAGATAGATTGATTGAGACAGTATACTTCTCACATATTATGCTAATTATTTCATAAATCAAATGCTCAATTATATATATAGGAGATAATTAGATTTCATGGTGTGCTCATGTCTATTATGTCAAATAAATACTCCAAATTTATATCAAGATTTTGGAGTTTTTACAAGGCACTAGGGACAATATTAGCTTTTAACATAATTTTTTATTCTCAAATAGTTGGTCAATAAAAAAAAATCATTAAGATATTAGTAGATATGTTAAGAGCTTATGTCATAAACTTTAAGGATTATGGGACAAATATTTATCTTTGATAGAGTTGAGTTTGTCTTCAATAACAATTACTAAACAACCATTGTAATAGCATCATTTGAAGCACTATATGACCAAACGTGCAGATCACATATTCATTGAGATGAGATGAATAAACATAAATATTATGAGAGAAACAACAATAATAGTTAAAAAGATTTGTCAAAATATGAAGGTAGCATAAAGTAGGCAAAAATACTATGTCAATAACAGAAAAGACCTTTGAAATTTAATAAGAAGTAGAAATTTATAATAAAAAGTTTGTTTTAATCAAAATGCTATAGTAGAATCACACAATGTTGGAAAAAAAGATATGAGAGAAATATCCAAAGCTATTCAAGTAAGAAATTTTGAGAATAAAATTTTTAGTTGGTGGGGAGGATTATAGTGCTTTGTCATGCCCCCTTAAGTCGATAATATTAAAATTTTTAATCATAAACTAATCTAGGATTCAAATTAACATTTTAGGATATTGAGAAACATTCAAACATCAATCACATTCATAAACCTGTGCAGTTTATAATCATATATCGCATCACTCGATAATTCATATTTATGGAAACCCAAGTTAACAAAATATTAACAACACTTATAAATCAGAACTCCAATCATTTACCACCAGTTCATATTATCGTAACTTGAACTTAACATTCCGAAATTCTAAATAAGAGAGGTCTTTTAACATATTTACACGATATATCAATTTTAAATCTGTCGATAACATTTCATTACATACAAAATATACTTATATAATAATAACATAACAATCAACAAACTTACCCATAATTTTGAATAGCTCTCCACTACCTTAGCCTAAGTCAAACATCTTAGAGAGTGACAAGCTGACCTAAAAGATTTATATAGCAACAGAGTGAGCTAGAAAAGTCAGCAAGTGACAAAACATATCCAGAACGAAAATGGACAGTTTCAAACAAACAATGTGTCACAATGCAAGACAGAATATAAGAGATTCAAGGAAACCATCTCATCAGATACAAATTCGTAAATGTCATTTTATTCAAAACATATTTAGTTCATAACAATTGGAATAGAGAGTGATTGGAGCATATCAATGGTGTATGAAATATTCTGGAGCATATCAACAGCATATGGAACATTTTAAAGTGTATTAATGGTAAATAAAATATTTCGGAGTATATTAATGACGTATGAAATGTTTCGAAGCATATCAATTATGTAAGAAGCATTTCAAGGTATATTAATGATGTATGAAATGCTTCGGAGCGTATCGATGGCAAATGAACATCTCATAGGCATAAGAAGCATTTCAGAATATATCAAAGAACAAATATTAAACATAAGCTCAAACATGGCATTTGACGTTGCATTCATATCATTCTTATCCAAAGCATACATATAAGTACATAACCAAAGCTCTGGATATCATATCAAATATATAGAATGTGAAGTAGGATCATAACATAATATAATATATCGATTTATGAATGACCACCAAACATAAGTCTCCCACATTTGGGAGCTCCATCCACCCACGTCTGAGTGAAGTCATAGGGGGCTGACAGAGCATCGCGAGCTCTATGTATAACTTCCTTTACCATTTCTTGCAAAGATTCATGGTATCCCACAAACACCAGAGTACAAAAGGACAGTGTAAACAATAAAATTAGCACATATCGGAAGCACATACAGAATAATAAAACGTACATGTGCCTTTATGAGTCAATACGATGCAAACATAATCTTTCACAAATGTATTCAAATTTGAAAGGAAATAAAGGCAAGAGTATATAAGGATTTTGGCACATATCATAAGCACATGTGAAATAACGGAACATACATGTGCTCATACGAAACACTGTGATACAATATAAACTTTACATAATAGGTTTCAAAAATATAAATAATTCAAGGATAAGAGCATACAAGAATTCAAAACAGTAATATAAAGCTTATTTGTAGAAACAATGCTAGATAAAATCAATTTTCAAAGGGAATGAAAAAAGAATAGGCAAAATTGACCAAAGCTTGATTTCTGATAAAATTTAAGAGGCACAATGCATGAATTATTTAGTCAACCAATTATGCTCCAAATTACTCAAAAATATATCATTATAAAGATATTTTAATCTACTTTTAGAAAAAATAAGTTTCATATGAATCGAAGTTTCCAACAGAAAGTTACAAATAATTTGGTAACTAAAGGTCAAAGAACAAAATCACTGTTTTAGAATAATTTATAGGGTCAGATTCAATAGATAAATGGGCAGGTGTTTGGACTCAAAATCTTTCGATCTAGGTATCAAAAGAAAGATCAATGAGTCTAGTTTCCAACAAAGTAAGGTATGCATAAATCAAAGTTTCCAACAAGGACTTATAAGTAGTTTAGTATCGAAAGGTTGGAAATTATAATCCCTATTTCGTAAAATCCATAGGGTTAATTGAAACAGAAGTTTGGGTAAGCAAATTTACTCCAAATTCTTCAAATAAACTATTAAAAGAAATATTTATGAGTATATATTTAGATCAAACATGTTTTGTCCAAATTAAAAATCAGTACAGGGATTTATAACTAAAATAAAGTGGATAGGTCAGAATCTAAGAAGTTTTCCATATTCACATCGTTACGTCTAAACAAGAGAGATACCAAATGCAAAGCTAGAACAATTTAAAGTTATCATATTCAAGGCAAAAAGCAGAGATGGAATTGTAGTAGAAAAGATCAAAACACGTGCAATAGGAAAGATCGAAACACTTACTTTTCGGAGATTTTGATCCGAAGATCCGAGGAAGGTTTAAGCCCGAATCCTTCTTCTATTTTTTCTCCATCTCCTTTCCCTATTTTGTTTTCTATACCTATCTTCTTTTCCCCAGCTGTAGCTGCCACTGCCATAGTCGCAATTGCAACCGCAGCCATAGCCATGATCGCAACTGTAGCCCCTTCCACTACGCTACTTCCTTTCTCTCTTCTCTCATTCTTTCTTTTTCTTTCCCAAACACAGTTGTCGCAACCACCACCGCTGCTACAGCCATAGCTGTAGCAGCATCAGCGGCCACAGCCATCTTCCCTCTCTTCTCCCTCTTCTTCTTCGTTTCCTTCTCTTCTTTCCCAACTGCAACTGTCACAGTCACAACCATAGTCGTAGCCTCTTCTTCCTCTCCTTTTTCTCTTCTAGCTGCAGCTGCCACCGTAGCAGTCACAGCCCCTCTCCTTCCCTTCTTCTTCTTCTTCATCTTCTTCTCCCCAATGCCCCACAGCTCCTCTCTTTGTTTCCCATGCGAAACAAAGTGTGGGAGGCAATGGGATAAAATCGTAATTTTTTATTTTTTATTTTATAATTTAATAATTTAATCACTGAAATTTTTATATTTATATATAGGACCTCTAATTTACAAATATGTTCTTATAAATAAATTTCAGAAGTAGGGGATATTACAGCTTGAGTCTCACATGTTAAATTACAAGTAGTGTACCAAAAGAAGCACAAATTATATGTATATGTATGTATGTATGTATATGTATGTATATATATATATGTATGTATACATATATATATATATATGTATACATATATATATATATATGTATACATACATATATGTATATATATATATATATATATGTATACATATATACATATATGTATACATATATACATATATGTATACATATATACATATGTATACATATGTATATATGTATACATATATATGTATGTATACATGTATACATATATATGTATGTATGTATATATATATATATATATATATATATATATGTATAAATGTATATGTATACATATACATATATATATATACATATATATGAATATATACATATAAACTCTTAGTTAGTGATATGATTTGTGATGTCTATTTTTCATAAATATGATAAATGCCATGATCATGTTTTTTGCTGTAAAGTTGAAGTGTTTACTTTCTAAAAATATTATTCTTAGTGTTATACAAAAATATTGGTTGAGCATACATCAACATCAATATTTACTTTAAGCACATATTATAATAAAAAGATATAATACTTTGGTACAACAAGCTTAATAGTGCTAACGGATTCGAGTATGAGGTTAAGTTATGATAATAAGCTTAAGAGTGCTAACGGATTTGAGTTTTAAATATCATGTATATAGAGAATAATAAGCTACTTAGGTATGGATGGAGTAATAATATATATATATATATATAAATCAGAGAGAAAAATTATATTAAAAATATTAAGATATATAAGTGAGATTAATGAATAAGTTTAGATAAAAAATATCTTCTTTGTCAAACCAAATTAGACTCAATCAAAGTTGTTGAAGGTTATAATTATATTAATAAAAAAAAACAAACTTGAAATAAGGTCATGGAATTGAACCTTAGATCTCAAGGTAACCTCTTAAGCACCTCTACTTTGTTTTGGCATTATCATTTTTACTAATTTGATAACACATGATTGTTTTTCTCATTTTTTTAAGTCATTCTCTCAATTTTTCTTAAAGAGGCTAGGAAACCCCAACTCTAAGAAAGGTTGAGATAAAAAAAACTTAATCTTCCTTTACTATACTTGGGATTTTAGTTTTATATATTATAGACTGATCTTTTGAGTAACTTAAATTTTAGATTAATATTTGATTTTTGGATATATTTTATATTGATATCTAATATGACTTTAATTTGAGATCGACGCATAGAGTTATAAGTGTCCTTTTGATATGTTTTGAGAGGTTCCCTTAGGGTTATGTGAGATTTGAAATTTTGAGTAAATATTACCTCTGTGAACCAAGATATAAAGTTTATAAGTTTAGAGAGTCCTAACCCAGTTTCAATAGAATAGAATAGGTATTGATAGTAAATTAGGATGATAGTTTAGCCTCCAAATGATTCTATTTTGACACGGGAGTATCTAATTTGTTATAATTTGTTCGAATGGACCTTGCTGATGATATGGTATTTTTTTCAGCCAACAATGTTGTCTCATAATCTTCTATTCAGCCTACTCAAATATGACAGCTCATCAGCATATTCCCTACACAAAGTTAAAGTTATTTCAATGTGCTTTTTTTTATGATCAAGGAATGCATTAAAGGAGTTGGTTAGTAGCTATAAAACACTTAATTTAGAAATTCCCGCATGAAGAGTTGTTTCATACACTAGTACTTATTTTGGTATTTAGGGCTTAGAAAGGACGTAGAAACTAATGATATTTTGGTAGAAGCTCTCTTGGAGTTCTCGCTTAAACTCTGTATATCTTGGATGCTTCCTTGAGTGGTGAGTATTTTATTTTTAGTTCAGTATCCTTGTTTAATTTCTTTTGGGTAGTGAACTTTCTAAATTTCTTTGTGATTTTAAACTTGGTGGTGAGTTATTTTTCGATCTTATTGAAGTATTATCATAAGTTCGTACATTTTCTATCCGAAAAATTATACTATCGATTTTCTTTCGAAATCTATTATACTTTACCCCCTCATTCTGCATCACACCGGTATCAATTTGGTATCAAAGCTAAAGGTTAGAGATCATGGCAAGGCGGAATGAAAAAGATATAGTTGATGAAGGTAGCGACTATGAAGATGATGCTGAGTCGTTGAGGTTGCAATTACGAAGATTGCTACATAGTCTACAAGAAAAAAATAAAATAATTGAAGAACTTCAAAGTAGAAACAACCAGCATAAAAAATAATGTCCATGAGTTTACTTCTAATGATGATACACCCCCTCTTCCAAGGGAGTCAAGAAGATGTTGGACAAGAAATGAAGTCCGAGTGGTAAAATAAATATAACCCAAGATTGGAGATTCTAGAGTTTGAAGGTAAAATAAATGTTGATGACTTTATCGATTGGCTTAATACAGTAGAAAGAATTTTCAATTTTCATGAACCACCAAAACAAAAGAAGGTCAAATTTGTGGCACTCAAACTTAGATGGAATGCTTCTTTTTTATGGAAAAATATGAAGAAAAAAGAGAACATGAGGGGAAGAGTAAAATCGTTACATGGGAAAAAATGAAAATATTTACCTCACAGGCAAGAGATCTTTCTCAAAATCCATGATTTTAAGCAAAAAAATCTTAGTATGGAGGAGTACACTGCAAAATTTGATAATTTAAAATATGATATTGCTAAAGTGGTTCAACTATAACCAAATTGGTTTTTAAATGATATTAGCAAGCTGTCATTCAAAGTTCAAAAAAATAGAAGTTTGAAAAGAGTTATCGGTATAGTTCAAAAGAATGATATACAAAAGGAGAAAGTTTCAAGTTTACTGTCCAAAACAAGGTGATATCAAAGGTGTAAGAAAAGGGTAAAGAATCTACTGACAATAAAAAAACACCTAATTCTTCTACCCCAAGTGGTAAAAAATACTTCAAATATCATGGTTTTGGGAATATTGCTTCAAATTGTCCAAATAGGAGGATTGTAACTTTGGTTGAAGATCATAATGATAGAGTAGATGAAGCCGACAACGAATCAAAATATGATGAAGATGAGGAAGATGTTACTTATGCAGATCATGGCTAATCTATTGTATTGCATCATAGCTTACAAGTGTCTTATGTGGTTAAGGATGAAAGTTGGGTGACAAAAAACGTGTTTCACACTAAATGCACGTCTCTTAGTAAGGTATGCTTGGTGATTATCGACAACAGCAGCTTTGAGAATGTGGTATCTTTAGAGATGGTGCAAAAGCTAAAGTTGGACACAATCCCTCATCCACATCCATACCAATTATGCTGGTTGTAAAAAGAAAATGACATCAAGGTAACTAAAAGATGTTTAGTTTCATTTTCTATTGGCAAGTATTACAAAGACAAAGTATGGTGTGATGTTACTCCTATGGACACTTGTCATTTGCTATTGGGAAGACTTTGGCATTATGATATAAGGGTGTTGTATGATGGCTACAAACATACTTATTCTTTTAAGGTGAATGAAAAGAAGATTATTTTAGCTTCATTACAACCTTTCGAAATCAGTGCACCAAAGAAGGAAGTTAGCGCTTTTATATCCTATGATGAATGCAAAAATGAATTAGACAAGGGTGGTCATGTTATGGCTCTAATAGTAGTAGAGAAAAATGAACAACACAAGAAAACACTAGTAATCATGAAACAAATCCTGAAGGAGTTTAAAGATGTTATACCGGAAGATATTCCACATGGCCTTCCACCTTTGAGAAACACCCAACATCACATTGATCTTATTCTGGGGGCTATTCTGCTTAATAAGAAAGCATACAGAATAAGTCCCAAAGAGCATGAAGAATTTCAAAGGTAAGTTGATGAATTGGTAAAAAAGGGTTAATTTGGGAGAGCATGAGTTCTTGTGTAGTGCCAGTCTTGTTAGTGCCTAAGAAGGATGGTTCTTGGAGAATGTGTGTAAACAGTCGTACCATTAACAAAATCACAGTAGACTATCATTTTTCTATTCCAAGGTTAGATGATTTATTTAATTAATTGTGTGGTGCTTATATTTTCTCTAAAATTGATTTGAGGAGTGGTTATTACTAAATAAGAATGAGACCGGAGATGAGTGGAAAACATCATTTAAAACTAGAGAAAACTTATATGAATGGTTGGCTATACCAATTGGGCTATCTAATACTCCTAGCACTTTCATAAGATTTATGAATCACATACTTGAGCCATGCATTGGAATATTTATTGTAATTTACTTTGATGATATATTGGTATATAGTAAGAGCGAAGATGAGCATATGAATCATCTGAAAGAGATTTTTTTTATTTTGAGACAGCAAAAGTTTTATGCTAATATAAAGAAGTGTGATTTCTTTATATTAGTGTTGTGTTTTGGGGGTATGTTGTTTCAAACGATGGAATCATGATGGATCAATTGGGGCTTAGAAAGGACTTAGAAACTAATGTTATTTTGGTAGAAGCTCTCTTGCAGTTCTCGCTTAAACTCTGTATCTCTTGGATGCTTCCTTGAGTGGTGAGTCTTTTATTTTCAATTTAGTATCCTTCTTGAATTTTTCTAGGATGGTGAACTTTCTGTATTCCTTTGTGATTTTAAACTTGGTGGTGAGCTGTTTTTCGATCTTATTGAAGTATTATCGTGAATTCGTATATTTTTTATCCGAAAAATTATACTATCGATTTTCTTTCGAAATCTATTCTACTTTACCCCTTCATTCCGCATCACACCGGTATCATATTTTAAGCTAAAAATTAGTGTATATTTGGTTTACGTGTCTACTAGTTTCCTATAAAATTTCATAATAATTCAAGATTGTTTGGTCTGATAAAATAATGAAATAAAATTTCTTCATAGAATCATATGATAGTTTGAGTGATACTGACTAATTTATTTGATTATAGAGTAAATTATTAAAACATTAATGGAAAATTTTAGATAAATTTTTAGATTAAGTATGGTCTATTTTATTAGAGATTTTATTAAAATTTTTCTATGAATCATTATTATAAATTATTATAAATAAATAATTCATGAGGTAAAGTCCTTTAAACATCTCATGACCATATACTTATACTCCCAATTTAATTGGTGTATCACTCCCTAACATACTCGATCTTAAGAAACATGATCTTTCACTATCATCTTCATTTTTGAGTTAAAATCAAGTATAAATTTAATTATTATAAAATAATAATCATATAGATTATCATATTCATAATGTATTTTGTAAAATATATTTTGAATGATATGATTGTCATTAGCTAGACATGAGATATATATATATATATTATAAAAATATATTATATACATGTATATATGATGACTCGATGTAAGAGTACATAGATATATTACGATTTGTAATATACGTATATGTTATGATGTGCGATGTGGGAGTACACAAATATATTATGACATGAAGTGTGGAAGTACAAGTATATATTTTGATGTGCTACATAGGAGTGCATGTATATATTACGATGACGTACAATGTGAAAGTGGACATATATGTTATGATATGAAAAATAAAAGTTTATGCATTTTTTATATTTTTTATATATGCATATAAGTATTTTGAATAATTTTGACATAAAGCTTTATATTTTTATTTTGTATATGCTATGTAATAAGGCTATACTCATAAAAAAATGTCATAGGATGAGGTATTTATTGTTTAATATCTTATGTTAATGATTTTGAAATATTATATACATAATAATGATCACTTAAATAAAATTATAAAGACTTATATTTATTGGATGATTATTCATTATATACCTTATTTATAAGTAAAAATACTAGTGTCTCACCAAAATGATTAAGTCAGAAAATGAACACAAGAGAGCCTATGCTAGTGCAAATATAAACAACCCATGGGCATTTGTATGTGTATAACTTTTGAATATATTATACAGGTGTATTTTTTTTATTAGATGTTATAATTATATACAAGCATCAAAATCATTATGTACATAAAGAATGTTATCATTTTATTTATTAAATTAATATAATTTTCTTTTAAGATTATTTTTTGTTAGTAAAAGATCTAAAAATTAATATTCTATTTTAATTGTAAGATATACACCACCTCCTCCCGCCATTGGAGGTCTTAGTTTTTTTTAACTTAAAATACACGTATCATTATATTAATGATTTATTGTGAGTTTGCATGTCCCGTAAGTAGACTCTAACATCTATTAACTAGACCTGACAGGAGAGGCTTATATACTACGTTTTTTAAAATGTATCGATTATTTTAAATACGAGCAAATCATAAAGACTTAAGAGGTCTATAGCTAAAATCACAAGGGATAAAATTGACTTTAACCTTTTAAACTTAAATTGTATGTATCATTATATTAATAGTTTATTATAAGTCAGCATGTCACGTAAACAAACTCTAACGTCTATTAACTCAGACTTGATAGGAAGGCTCAAATTCTGATAATATTTTTGTGTCTTATATATTTTGTTGTCATTTTAAGTGAAAGTATATTTTTATATTACATATGTAGTTTATTATAATAGAGAACTTCATTGCATTTAGTATTTACCACATGTCCTTTTTGTAGAAACCTGACCTGGATGTCAACCAGTAGCTGTGACTGGTTTGGTGGTTCGGCCATGGTTGGACCAATGAACAATGGTTAACTCATCACTATGGGCGCTCCTTGCGTCATTTCAGATATTGTACTCTGCGAGCCCTTAAGAATTGTAACTGATTATTATCAGTTGGATAGTATAAATAGATGCTCTGAGAACATATGATACGACTCTCTATCAATCTGCTGAATGTTGCTGTTGTAGTTTCATTTTTCTAAAGCAATAGAAAAGAGTGCCAAAGTCCAGGTTATACTATGCTTTTTTGGTTGGTACCATAATTATAGTATTAGCAATTAATATACTTTTATTATTCTACCAGGTTCCACAAACAAAAACTTTGATTACTCGAGTCCAATGTAGATCATTGCGGAGACAGTTCCAATCAGAAACCGAGTATACTGTCGCTCAGGCTATTTCAGGTCAGGCATTTTCTCAAACAATTTTCTTTCGCTTGTGAATGAATCCACATATAATTGAATGCTATCTTAGTTCTTAAATGTATGTAGGGAGCCTCTAAATTTTATGCATATTTGCTGTTTTGCTTTAAGAATTCACAACTCGGGACTTGGAGCTTTGCTGATCCATCTGGTTACCTGTGGACCAATGCTATAAAACTAGTAATGGTATGGATGTATATCTATCAACTCGGAACCTGACATTCGTTAATCGATTAAGGAATGTTGCTATTCCGAAAAGGCTATTGCTATTGTGGAATGGATATACAGAAATCATGGAGTTCCTACAATTGTTTCCGATAGAAACAAATTTTTTTTTGTAAATCATAATATGAGAGAGTGAGAAAGAGATCAAACTTACAACACAAAGTGGGAAAATAGGAAAGACACTACCTAGAAGAGAGTGAGATTTCTTTTGTGTTGGAAATCAAGGATGGAGATCTTTGTCCAAGAAGATGAAGAATAATTGGGAGAAAAGAAGCATATCAACAGATGAGAATCTTGGAATTACCTGGTCCTCTGACAGCATGTGGGCTTAGTCTTCGAAATCTAGAGCCAGCCAAATAGGAGAGAAGGAAAAGCAGGATGAAAGAAAATATTACAAGTTGTTGATGTGGACATGTGTGCAGCAACTTTCCCTCTCAAACTTTTTAACTTACTATATCTAATATTTTTCCTCGTGTGTTTCCCTCGAGAGATAAATCTCCTGCTAACATGATGGCATGATGTACTACAACTAATCGATCCTACAACACGTTGAAAGCTAGTCTTTATGATTTATGATGTAATATTTTTCTGCTGCTAAACATTTTACCGCTAATATTCTTTGCTAATAATGTATGTCACTTCCAGGAAGCCAATAAGCGTACCGAGAGCATGTCACTTCAATGAATTTACGACACTTGTTCACTTGATTTAGCTAGTGTTGGATCTCCTGGGATCGATGGTAGTATTCTAACAGAATAACTTTTGTCATCTCGAAGAAATCCTCTCTACTTGGTCGTCATATTTGTCATCTTTTTGGTCGGCAAAGCGCTATGGGTTCAGCTACACACATCGGGTCGGGTGTATTCAGCAATGAAGCTGTGAGTTGTAGATCATTTTGAAGTTAAGCACTAGCATTCTTGCTTTCTCAAAAAGGTTCAGCTGAGCTAGTTTGATATTCGTCCGTCAGCTTCCTGGGCTGCTATCCTCGTCCACAAGGTTTCTTCCTTCCATCCTCGAGAGATTGGCAGATGAGGGCCAACGACCAAGAACCATATCTCTTTAAAATGCACAAAACCATTTCTCTTCTCATGTCCGGGCTTTGCCTGATGGAGATATAAAGCGGAATAACCTTTGTATATGAACAAATACTAGTAGACCATGATATGCAGCGGAGTTAAATGAAATCACAATCAAATAGAACACCAAGATATACGTGGAAAATCCCTCCAATATAAAGGGTAAAAACCACAAGGCAAACTGGAGATAATCCACTATGAGAATAATGAATATACAAATCTCAATCTCTTGCCCTAAACCCTAATAACAATCATAAGAGAATAACTGAGATACAATGATCATGTCATTGTCCACGATATCTAAAACCTCCCCAAGTAATCACAGCAAGAGTCTACTATAGATTTGATCTAACATGAGATGAGAACACTGTTAGATGATTGAGAACAGTCTCTCTGTATTGTCCTTGTTTTTTTCCCTTTCTTTCTCATGTTTTTCTATCTTTTTCTTCTCCTCTTTGCTGCTGTGAAGATCACCACGTTGCTGCCCTTTTTTGCCCAAAAAACGCAATCACCTTCGCCCCAAAACGCAGCCACCCCCTTATATTGATCTAGGGTTAGGTTAAGAGGGGGTGTGGGCTGTGGGCTGATAAAGCCCACATTGGGTTGAATATGGGCTGTCAGCCCAACAACCTTCCCTTTCAGCCCATAAGGGAGACTGTCTCATGACTCTTCATTGTGAAGCCATACCGACCAGTTGTCGACATATCTCCTATCTTTCTTTTTGTAAAGTCTTTGTCAACATGTCTGCTCCGTTGTCATCTGTGTGAATTTTCTGAAGCTTCAACTGCTTCTCTTTCTGCTCACTTTTAACTGCTTCCTGGTAACTCTCTGGTTCATCTGCATCAGTAAGCATCACATACTCATTTGTAGAGTATCTTCTAGAAGGTTGACATTGTCTAGAAGATCTTCTCAATTGAGGTTCTACAGGAAGTTGCTCTCCAACTTCTTCTTGCTCAACATGTCCTGCAGGTAGATCAACATCAGGCTCTACACTATCTTCCTGCACATCTCCCTCATCACCCTGATATACTAGAGGAGTAATTGGGTCACAATCTACTAATCCTTTTGCAGAAGTATTGGCTGGTGCCTTTTTCTTCAAATCTCCAAAAGTTTGATCCTCAAAGAAGACTATATCTCTGCTTCTAAACACCTTCTGTTTTTCTGGATCCTAAAGCCTGTAACCAAAATAATCATGTGAGTAGCCAAGAAAAATACATCCTTTAGACTTACCATCCAGCTTGGATCTCTCATTGTCTGGAATATGTGCAAATGCACGACAACCAAACACTCTCAAATGCCTATAGAAAACATCTTTCCCTAACCATACATGCTCTGCAACATCACCATCTAGGGTTGTACATGGTGATAAGTTGATCACATCAATTGTAGTCCTCAAAGTCTCATCACAAAACCTTTTAGGTAGCTTAGCCTGTGAAAGCATACATCTGATCTTTTCCATGATTATACGGTTCATCCTTTCTGCAATTGCATTATGCTAAGGTATACGAGGAATTGTCATCTCATGTTGGATTTCATGTGACCTGTAATAATTATTAAATAATCTTGTATACTCATCACCATTATCTGATCTTATGCATTTCAATTGTCTTTCAGTCTCCCTTTCAACCCTAGCATGAAACTCTTTGAAGACATTAATAACCTGATCTTTGGTCTTCAAAGCATAGGCTCAAACTTTCCTGGAAAAATTATCTATAAAAGTGCCAAAATAAAGTATACCACTTATACCAAGAACATCAACAGATCCACCAGGAGTTTTTGTCTTCAAAGGACCACATACATCTGTATAAACACGGTCTAAGACATGCATTTTTCTAGACAAAGCAGGACTAGCAAATGAAACTCTCTATTGTTTACTTGCTAAACAATCAATACAAGGGTTCAGATGTATACCTCTGAGGTCTGGTAATACCTCTCTCTTGGAAAGAGCTTGCAGCCCCTTCTCGCTCATGTGTCCCAATCGCCTATGCCACAACTCCATACTGAAGTCTTTTTCTATAGCATTTAATTGCTCACCATAATCTTTAGTCTGCAACCTGTACAAAGTATGGCATTTCTTTCTATTAGCTATAACAAGAGAACCCTTACTGAGCTTCCATTGCCCTCTATGAAATCTGCTATCATAGTCTTCATCATCTAGCCTTCCAACTAAAATTAAATTCAGCCTCAAGTCAACCACATGCCTCACATCCTTAAGCACCAACTTGCAGCCAAGGTTGGTCTTTAAATATATATCACCCATGCCTATGATGTATGTTGTGTCATAGTTACCCATCTTGATAACATCAAAATTTTCAGACCTGTATGTAGTAAAAAACTCCCTCCGTAGTGTAGCATGATAAGAAGCACTTGTGTCAATCACCCACTCAAGATCCTGACACACACAAGAAAAAATATCAACAGAAGGAGATAAAATCAAATAATTACCACCCTGCACTATAGCTGTGATATTATCTTTTGACTCTATAGACTTCACTTTTTTTTCCCTTTTTCTTACTCTTCTTAGGTTGCTTACATTGGTTCTTGTAATGTCCTTTCTCACCATAGTTATAACAAACAATATCTTTTTTTAATCTTGACTTGCTCATACTCATACGTGAATTGCTTCTAGACTTTGACCTTCCTCTATTCTCTGAGATAAGTGCCTGTGAATTATTCTAAGATGTCGCTGAACTCTTTCTTCTCAACTCCTTATTCAACAAGCTACTTATTACTTGACTCATAGTGATAACACCATCTGGCATAGAATTACCGAGGGAAACCACCAGTGTCTCCCAACTTTCTGGTAATGAACTGAGAAGTAACAATGCCTGTAACTCATCATAAAGAGATATTTTCATAGAGGATAACTGGTTAGTAATACTTTGCATTTCATTCAAATGCTCAACAATAGAAGCACCCTCTCTATATTTTAGATTCACAAATTTTTTGATCAAAAAAGCTTTGTTGCCAACTGTTTTTCTTTCATAGAGACTTTCCAACTTTTTCCAAAGAGAATATACAGAAATTTTAGTAGAAACATGGTGAAAGACACTATCATCAGGCCATTGTCGAATAAACCTAACTGTTTTTCGATCTAACCTCTTCCACTCATCATCTGTCATAGTTGTGAGTTTTTCACTATCCCCCTGCAAAGGTCTATACAAATCTTTGTAATACAAGAGATCTTTCATTCTTGGTTTCCATATCATATAATTATTTCCATTTAAACTAATCATGCGAGAAACATTACTGGTCTCCATGTTCAAATACAAAAATTAAATCACCAAAATCCTTGCTCTAATACCAGTTGATGGAGATATAAAGTGGAATAACCTTTGTATATGAATAAATACTAGCAGATCATGATATGCAGCGAAATTAAATAAAATCACAATCAAATAGAACACCAAGATATACGTGGAAAACCCCTCCAATGTGAAAGGTAAAAACCACAGAACAAACTAGAGATAATCTATTATGAGAAATAATGAATATATAAATCTTAATCTCTTACCCTAAACCCTAACAATAATCACAAGAGAATAACTGGGATACAATGATCACGTCGCTGTCCACGAAATTTAAAACCTCCCCAAGTAATCACAGCAAGAGTCTATTGTAGATTTGATCTAACCTGATATGAGAACACTGCTAGATGATTGAGAATAGTCTCTCTACGTTGTCCTTGTTTTCTTCCTTTTTTTCTCTTGTTTTTCTATCTTTTTCTTCTCCTCTTTGCTGCTGCGAAGATCACCATGCTGCTGCCCTTTTTTGCCCAAAAAACACAGTTACCTTCGCCCCAAAACGTAGCCACCACACCCCCCTTATATTGATCTAGGATTAGGTTAAGAGGGGGTGTGAGCTGTGAACTGATAAAGCCCACATTGGATTGAATATGGGCTATTAGCCGAACAGACAGTACCACCACATTTGACCATGGTGTGTCACATTTCTTTGGCAAGTTCTTCACATAAATATAGCCTTTACCTGTGAAAATTCAGCCAGTATGCAGGAGGATATGTGACAATTCCGGGAAGATGTCAAACAATGTAACAATCAATAGATCTCAACGAGAACAGGACAAAGACCTGAGAACTAGAAGAGGAATCCCCACTCCTAGGATCAGCCCAGCTCACAGTTGGTGCATTTGTATCCAACTTGAGAACTTTTGGAGATGACATCTTATTTCTCGAGTATTCAGCACACGCATGGCTGTAATACTCGATGAAAGCATAACCCCGGTTACGAGAAGAGTTGTGTGGATCCTAAGATAGTACAAGACAAAAAAAAATAATCAATGCAACTTTAAGAGACTTGAGGATATGCAAGAAACCAATCTTTGAAGTGTCATGACCACACACACTTGCAGAGAATTTTCTTTCTGAAATTATTATAAAAACAGAGAAACAAAAAGGATGTTTGGTAGAAAGTAATCATGCCCCCATCGCTTATGTTGGTCACTGACTGTCTTCTTAGCTGCTTCCTGGATTGCGTTTGGCAGTATCCTCACTATCTTCTCGTTAAGCCTAAATCAAGATGGATGCATTTGGACAAGTATGAGTTGGTGATGGAATGCTGGATCTATTGCCTTTTGAATGCCAGATGCCTTTGGATCCATGAAAAACCGATTAGTTTAGCTAGATTCATTTTGTCGCTGGAATTAGATCTATATGAACTATACTTCCTCGATTGGAATGACTGGCAGAACGGATCCTTGGTCATTATTAATCAGTGTGTATCGTGATACTCTGTAGCTCTTAATAATATTATCTAAGTTACTGTAGCATTAATCACCTATCGAAGCGTAGGTGAGGGTGTTGTGGCCCCCACCCCAGCCTTTGCAAGAATGGGGTTGCCTTCGTTTGTTGCTTTATTGAGGTTCCTGTGAGATTCTTTGAATCCAATTGGTGTGTCATATTCTTCGAGGTTATGGAAGCCACTGTTCGTTGTGAAGAAATTGCTAATGAAAAGATTGCTTTAATAGATGCTGATGAGGTAATGGATATCCAACTTTTACGTGCTTTCATCTGTATATATCAGCAACCTTTGAGGATGTTGAACACCATTCTTGACATCAGTGTGACCCCTGGGGGAGGTAGCTAGAGCGGACCATCAATTCCCAAGACGCTTTCTTGTACACCCGGGGGTGGGTTCACAGCGACAGATTACGAACCTTGTTGTGAAGGCAGGCAATCGGATCGGCTCTTCCTCGGTCGGGCTAAACTGGCACCCCACCCCATCCACCTCCGTGTCCTGTCTCTGCCACCGCTGGTGTCTTCCGACGCCACAGACGGTGAAGCAAGGGGAACGAAGAATAAGATGGGAGGAGAGTAGCGAGAGGAAAGAAATGTGAACTTATACGCTAAGTTTTTTAAATTATAAGAGTTATTTTAAACATAAATAAACCATCAAAATTTAAGAGGTTCATTGTCAAAACCACATAAGTTTTATGTATATATGTATATATATATATGTATATATATATACATGTATATATACATATATACACACATATATATATACACATATATATATGTATATATGTGTATATATATATACATATATATATATATATATGTATACATTTATATGTATACATACATATATGTATACATACACATATATACATATATATATATAAATATATAAATATATTACATATATACATAATATATACATATATTTATATATGTATATATACATATATATATACATATACATATATATATATATATATATATATATATATATTTTTTTTTTTATTTAGTACAGCAGCTCAATTATGCTTTCATTTATATGGGAGGATGGTATCATAAATTTCTTCTCGAGAATGACAAGCTTGAAACACAAACTAAAGCAGACAGTTAAATACTGGTTATGAAACCATTGAAGCAGAATGTCAAATCATAAATGAGAATTTTCTTTCCAACAAAAATAATAATTTTGACCTCAATAGCCATCACAGAAGTGTACCTTTCTATGTAAAAAAATAGATAGGTAGATCAAAGCCCATTTCTTCTTGAGAACGAGGGTCATTGTCTTACGAGGAATGAATAAATAGAACAAAGATAAATGATAGCTTCAAACTCATAAAATGGTCCAGTCTAAGAAGCAACCCGGGAGGCCAGAAATTTTTTGGTTAAATGAAGTTAAAGACAGTAGTTATACAGGAACTATGAGGTCTTCCGAGAGCATAAATTCCCCCTAAGAGATGGTGGTGCATAAGCTTGAATTTAGAAGAGGTGCAGGTTACCGCATGATCGTTTTGTCGGTTGGGAGAGAACTCCTTACTGGAGTCTTCGAAGGACTAACCCTGAAGTGAACAAAAGCAGGGGCAAGCTAGTTATAAAGAAAAATAGTGAAAACAGTAACATCGTTTCCCTTTTTTCTATGATTAATTGGGAGGTAAGATGAGGAGCTACCTAATGGGACAGGCTCCAAGAACCACTCCACTGCAATTAAGAGCTGCAAGAGCACTCTCCACCTGCCAAAGCACGTGTCAGCAGAACGTCCTCCAGTGATGGAAAATAGCACATAACTCGATCATGCAGACAAACTCAAGAAAATATACACACATGCAGAGAGGAAGAGAGAGAGAGAGATTATGAAATATCTTTGCAATATAAATGTGAATTTATGGGAATATCAAGGCTTCAATGCATAAACATAAGTTTCTTTGCGACCATTGGGGAACCTTAATTATGGTATCATTAACAATTTAAATTATTATTAGTTTTTACTTGTGTATTCACTTTGAAATGTAGATCCACCAACAGTAAACTGTTCAAAGCTTACAATACATGTATATAAATTTCCTTTGCATACGTAACTGTTCAACAGTTGACTTTAATACCCAAGGACATTCTCGAGTTTTTGAGTATTAAATAACCCCTAACATGGTATCAAAAAAACCTTTTAGGATGTAATGAAAAATTAGTATGAAGTTCTTTCCTGCCTAATAACATTAGAATCTGGATATAGTGATCATTGTTGACTTACAAAAATATTGAAATTACGTAATCTGAACAATTTCAATAAAGGGAATCATTCTAGTTCAGTTTGTTCATGATCTCTGCCAACTTATGTATCCAACTTAATTTAAGGGAAAATGTTGAGCTTTACTTGATTTTTTTGGCAATCTTTTCGAGCAGAAAGGTACTTCTGCAAAGCTCATATATGAAAAGAAGCTACATTTACTTTTCCATCATATATGAAAATGAATTCTGCACAGCATGCAGAGGAACAAATAGTAGCTATGCGAGTCGAGTGCATAGGAACATTAGACAAAGAAATTGCAACAGAATAACACAATTTACCTCAACAAACTCAACAAATGCTATGCGAGTCGAGTGCAGATGATCACCTAAAATCCTCAGACGAGAAACCTGCACAGGAAACATCAGTGTTACAAAGGAAACAACCGCTACAAACATGACTATTTCAACAAATCTATCAGAAAATAACAAGATTGAAGGAAAATGTGCTAACCTCACCACAAAATAACTCAAAAAAACCTTTTAAATCTGTCTGACGAATCTGTAAAAGACGTACTACCATCATTAGTGATACAGAAATTAAGGCTGATTAGAAACAAATTCATCGACACTGCATGATAAAACTAATTTCTGTGTTGTCAAACATATACAATCAGCCTCTTTCCGTTCCAAATGCTTGGTTCTGAAATCCACAATATTGTAGTTTTTGAAAGCGTTAAAGCAGTCATAACAAGTCAGAAGTGTTCTGCCTACCTGTTTATCAATATCAGTGCAATAAATTGTCCTTGCACACATTTCCCTTTCATCTTCAGACTGTATTCAGCTTCAATTCTGTGAATACTTCCAGAAACCCATCCATAAAGATGAACAAAAATATGGTGATAATGAATATGCTTACCCGTGGAAGAAATGTTGGATTCACAGGCAAGATAGCTGTCTTTGATGGCATGACTTTGACAGGATAATAACCAAGAACAGTTCCATCAAGATCTAGTGCTTGTCTTGCACCATCTGCAGGAAAATTAAGAAAATCATGGTTGCATCCAAGAAGCACATAGATACTAACTGAGCACAAAGAATTATGGGTGAAGTAGGTCAACATACACTCATTAGCATACTCTATGAATGCAAATCGGAGGAAAGAGTTCAGGTCACCACATATACGGCAGTCCAATACCTTCAGCATGCAAGGTTCAAAATAGTGAGAGAAATCAGTTACATGCATTAAAAAATGATACAAAATTAACTATGGAATCTGGGAACATATTAGGAAGAACAAGTAAATAATAATAAAATGTGAGTAGCTCCGGAGTGTGCTGACATTTGGAGGAAGGGAAGTGGAAGATACATTATATGGACAGAGTTGCTCTGGAAACTTTAGAGTCGTACACTAAAATTAGATATTACCTACAAATTTTATGTAGTTGCATAGAAGATCAATACTCTAGATAAAATGAACTTCCATGTGATCAGCTAGATCACACTTGATGTCAGAACTTGGTCTCATGAGATTACTGGCCCACTAATTTGATAGGTCTATAAAACACATGATCTAAAATATTTAAGCCCAAATTAATTGTAATATATTTGTCTAGCCCTAGGAGCAACTCAAATCTATTCTCAGGTGTGAGATGAAACTGAAATATTTATGTTCTGGTCAAGACCTAAACATAACATGGAATCTCCTATGAGTTGCACCATATGTGCACACTGTACTAGATGTGTCTTGATACAATTTGTTAGAATCCAACCAGATGGGATAACTGGTCTGATTGGATAATTGATTCATTACTGACTTGATGGATCTGCACCAGGCAGCCCGAAATTATTATAATTTATTTGATACAATAGGATAACTAAATCATTAACATAATGAACTTAAATCAGATAATCCAAAATACTTAAGTCCAAGACAATAGTAATAAGCACATCTAGTCTTATAAACTAACTCAAATCTCCTCTCACACTTGGAATACCTCTTTCTGGCCAAAATATATGCATTTGCTAATATTGTTAATTTCTCAGGACAAGCAAAGAGTACTACTACTCAGTACAAAAGTGATGTTAGGCAGAAGATCTGTTTGAACGAAGACAAACTTCCATAACTGAACGCAAGCAGAAAAATAACCAAACGCAATTCGGTCCCTTATGTGACACATTTCATTAAGACTGCAACGTGAAGAGGTACTTAGAGAAGGTTAGTGAGGATTCTTGAATCATACAAGCTATAATCTGACCAACTCAAATCATCCTGTTATGCATTTTGAAACTACACAATCTAGCCATGAACTATATCATAATTGGTCAAATATAACAAAATGGTGGCTAGTTCATCGACAATTGGTATATTGTTTCAATCATGTCATTGCAATAATCAAAAGAGTTGCATAATATTCAATATAGAGGAAGACAAGCTAATGATGAAAATAAATAATATCACAAGGTCACATCAATTCACGAACATTAGTGACAATGAAACTATAGATTTCGTTAATTTGAGTATATTTGGAGGAAATTACCTTCCCGCAGTTTCCAAATAATGCAGCAAGCTGTTCTTCACTGACCTGGAGCATATTGATCATAGTGTGGTTTAAGAAGTTTCTGAGTCCAATATCTTAAGTGAAGCTAGCAATTTATAGTCATTACAGAAATTGGTAGCCATTAAGGAAATAAAGGAAAGATTCTTAGATGGCTTTACATGATGATCAATGTCAGAAACATAGACAGTTCGCCTGATGCAGTCCTCTTTCTGTGCTCCATGAACTCTGTCATTAACCTTCCTCGGCTTCTGATCGTAATTGTACTTCCTCTGTGCAAAATAAATCCTAAGGTTTATGATTCTATCTCCTTTAAATCTGCCCCAGTTGCTAGGAAATCAAAGCAAAACCCTGAACCCTTCCAATTTCCCCGCATCAAGGCACGATCGCAGCAAAGAGGTGCAAAATAGAGAGGAAGCGGTTACCCAGCGAGGCTGATGATTGCAGGACGACCCATCGTCGCCGTCGATCATCATCCCGAATAGGCGCATCGAGGCCACGAAGGCCGGCGCCTCCGCGGAGAGTCGCGTGGCGGCGGGCCGGCGGGAGGACGGCACGAACTCCTCGGCCGAGGGGTTTAATTTGGAGAGCGCGCGGGTCAGGTCCTTCAGGTCGGCGACGTCGGCCGGACGGTCCGTGCCATCCCGATCGTCAACTGCGGCCATCTCCTCCGCCGCTGCGACCACGGAATGGCAGACGCTAATTCCCGATCGGAGGATGGAAGAGATGAATCCTTCCCTGACGCTGCTGCCGCTTCCAATTAAAAGACGACATAAAACGGGCGGAAGAAGAGGCGGAGGAGAGAGAGAGAGAGAGAGAGTTATGGGAAGGCTTCGGTTACAAAATGGAGAGCTATGGAATGAGGTGCTGCTGCAGACGTCGCTCCATTTAATAGGTTTGCTCTCGTCTCGTTGTTTCGGATGGTAGTGGGGAGAGCCGTTGTAGCAGCGAGTCGGAGTAGTTGTACAGTACGTCTCCCACCGACCAGTAGATGACTCCCGTTTATTGCTTTCTTTGCGAGCTAAAAGTGAGGTGCGAAGCGAGATACACGAATCACAGCCTTTCCTGTATCAGCTAAAAGTCTACCAACCTTTCCTACGTTTCTCGTCATCAGAGCGTTTAAAAGGTGGGACCCTTATTTTCCTATTAGATAGTCTCTAAGTAGCCTTCTTTCTTAAGATGGGCCAACTAGGTAGGACGTTGGGTAGCGATTCAGCTAGAAGGGGAGTTGACGAGATCTGCAGCACCCGCTCGTCCGAAGCAAAAGTACACTTTTGTGCTAACCAGACGTCCTGAGCCCACTTGTGAACCAATAGGCCCGCCTTTCGTGTCTCCGTTCATCATACGAGTAAGAGCAGCGGGTGGAAAACGTTCAGCACTTGCCAGAGGCCTTGAAGGGTCCAGTTCGAGCTGGAGTCTACTAGAGTGGAAATGGAGAACCCAAGGAAGCAATATTACATATAATGCCCATCAAGAACACAAGATTAGGTCTTATACACATTTAAGAATGTAATCTAATTCTCCTGATCATGGAGCCAGTAGCTCCCCTCCCACAATGGGTCTCATATACCTGATACAAGTTTCCCTGCTCATCTTGCCTCCGTGAGACAAAAAGAGAAACAATGAAAAGATTTACCACCGGAATGTGATCGAACTGGAACAAGGTAAATTTACGCCTATGAATCTAAAAGCCCAAAATGTCATCAAGGATTGATAATCACATTTTTTTGTCTCATATGAATTGAGGCGTAATAGAACAACGGCCTCGTGGGTGTGTCACTTCTATCCTTCTTCTCCCTTTTTTTTTTTTTTTGGATCCACCCCAATAAGAACAAAATGGTTTCTATGTTAGGGGCCCAAGTGACCAAAACTATCCTAGTAGGGATAAGCACATTTACTCACACGTTAATTGAGGAGAAAGAAAACCAGGACAATTAATGCCAAAAAGTCACTTCTATGATATTTTTGAAGGTACAATCCAAAGGGACAAAACCATGCAATATCCACTAAGACTAACAATTTCTTGTGGGCTGCATGCTTAAAAACATTAATATATAAATGATATACATAATACAAAGAAAAAATAAAATAAAACATTAAGAGTTATAGATTTAACAAGATAAATACTATAGACTTGATTTCAAGGTGCTCTGTGCACACTCAAGAGGTTAAGATCTCTGTCTCTCTTTTATGTTCCAATGCTTGCTGATCTTCCTGCTATTTAAGACTATCAAATTCTCGTTTCATCATGTGCTGACACTAATAACTAATGTTGTTCATCTTGCCCGAAACCTAATATGTATAGCATATCTCGCTGATGACACAAGGACTCTCTTTTACTAACCCTAAAATTATAGTGTCATAAATTTAGTTAGTTTTGTCTACGTCTAGTTTTGTCTACGTCGTCCAACACTCATCCCTTAGGACCTACAAAAGAAAAAATAGGTTAGAGAAAACGTTTCACTCGGGATTCACAAGTAACCATTTCGACAAACACTTCATAGCTAATGCAAATTATAAACATAGACTTCATAAACTATGAACGGTCGTACAACAAAGGATTCAAAATGGTCCACTACAAACTGAAATGGCCACAACTATCCACATGATACAACCTTCATTTACAAATTTAAAGCGACCATTAAAGTCAACCAAAATAGGGCTGTTAAGCCTACTTTTCGCCCTCTACATGTTGTACAAAGCATGAATATAACCGAAAGAAACGAACATATATGAGCATTACATCAAACACCTCGTTTACTATTATATCCGTGACATTCTTCCCTCACTTATTCCTTCAACGTCCTCGTCGAAACCTTTGAAAATGTTGCATCTCTTCGCATTTACTAAGTCTTCAATGTTCTACTCCAACTGCAATGCGTCTCTTGACTCCCAATTGCACTCTACCGCTATTGTTGAATAGTCGATCTTCGATTTACCATCCTACTTCAACTCACCAATGTCCCTGACTCTGGTGTGGGGACGGTTGAGTTGTGCTAATCCCTGTTGGTTCTTGCGAATCCCTCGGGTGAAGAAAAATACCATCTTGGTATGCACTAGTCTCTTGAATACCTCATGCCACTTGAACTTGGAGGATGCTTGTTGGAGCTTTAACGAGCATCACCTCGTAGATTTTAAAGTTTTCGAGTCTTTTTTCTGCAAAATTTGCCCATCGACTTTTCTTCCAAAATAAGTTCGCATCACTTCCACTTTTTATTGGCATTCTGTTGGGATATGAAGCATATAATCTACTCTCAATAGCATTGGTGAGAATTTAACAACTATTGTCTTCCCTTATATTTCTTCGAAGGGTCTTTGAACCTATGTAGAACTCCTCTATTGGATAAATAAAAGAATTGAGGTACTCGGTTTCGCCCATTCACTTAAGAGTTAAGAAGGCAAAGGTTACTTGAGTTAGCCCGCCTTTTCGAGGATTGTACTTCATGCATCGAGTTGATTACTAGCCTTCGCCCACTCTTTGCTCACACTTTTAAAGCACTCAAAGTGTTTGCACTCGTTGCGTTAAGTTGGCTATTGTGACTTACCTTCTCAATGTCATTGAACTTCTAGGCGGCAAGAAGTTTTCATCCCAACTTGGAGCAAGTCTCTAACAGTTTTGGTCACCTCTGGGATTATACCACTTTCTTCATCATCTCTGTCATCTACTCCTTTGAGTATCAAAGGTACAGCACAACGGGCCTTCTACGTTCCTTAATCGAGCACTCTTACATTGACTCGAAGTCCTTCACTTTTTGACATTTTGATGAGAAACTCATTGACACTGGTCTTACAAAATTTCTTGGCCTATGTCCTTCAACCTTGTCTCAGTACTTAGAGTTTGTCTTTGCATTTTACACATCTACGGCCCCTTTCATGACTAAGCGCTCTCCTTCCATGAGAGCCTCCCTCCACGAGAGCAAGGGATCGATGACTCCATAGAAGTCTTACCTCTGCGGTACCATGGCATTGTTATGCCCATGGCCCTACTATTCATCGCATTGCGTCTACGTCCCTTTCTTCGTGATCGACAGATCCACCTTCGCAACATTATGACACTTCTCCGAGTCCACCTTCATTCTAATCGATGCTTGGTTTTTGGTAGCTAAGTCTCTCTGGACTTGTCATCGCTTCCTCGCCCCTTTCGACCACTTGCCTCAACACCTTTGTATTCTTCGAAAAGTTCCCCTTGGTCGATGGAAAGATAAACTATAACTCACATGTACAGCCTCCACCATCATGTTGCAAGGCTCACGTCGATTATGTTCTCCTTAGCTTCTTTGGTAGCAATGTTCGCTTACTCGACCTTATCCTCTGACTTGTCGGGCTCTCTTAAGTGAATATGAGCTCTAGAGCAGTCCAACTCTCCAACCGCTCTAATCATATCTCTGCATGATCAAGTCTCTCATAGGACTCACTGGTACTTACATTCAAAATTCTCCCTAGGTGGTACACAGCCCCCATATGCTGATGACCAAGGCTTTCATCCGATGCGAAATTCGATAAACAAACGAAAGACCCACCTCTACGATACCATGACATTCATTCCTTAAATTCATAGCCCTTCTTATCATCGTATTGTTCACCAAAATGGAGCTCTCAGTAGCTCCCGATCATACCTTTGTATGATCTAGTCCCTCACGGGACTAATTGTGTATCTATCGCATTACCACGAACTATTCCACCATGATCCACTACACCATGTCACATCTTGGTAATATCTTCATTGCATTCTGATCATTATGGAATGAACTCGGATTACAATCCCTCCATGTGTGGCCTTTGCCAACACATCACAGGGCCTCTTCCACCTTCGATTATGTTTGCTCATCCACCCACTCTCAGGTTACACCCAAACGAACACAGCTCTAGGACAGTCCATCACCTAGCAGCTCCCGAAGTCCACAGACTTCATTAAAATTGGTGCGCACCATTGTTTGGATCCTAGGCCTTTGCCCCCACCAACACAATCTCTATTATGCACCACTTCCTTCATGTCAACTCGAATGACAACACTATGCATATTCTTCCAGAGTATACGTCTTTACATCCTTTTGTCTCGTATCAAGGCCTTCTGACCCCAACTTCACCTCCGCAAGTTGAGTCGTGTTGGTCCCTCCGTCAAATACTTCTTCGAGATAAGGTGCATGTGCCTCAAAGCTCTCTTTGTCTTTGGCACTATGCAAGATGGGTCTGCTCCATCAGAATGAAGGTCCCATGGAACGACATGATCCCGCTCTTACCTCTGCAAGAGTTCATGTCCTCTACCTTTGTCCAAAGAAAGCTTCGTGCCTCCACTCCATGTTTCATATTCTATGTCGACTCCCTTCATGTGGCTTGGGTACTTCACCAAGTTACACTCAAGTTACTCTGCTCCTTGGTTTGCATTGAGTTGATGGTGGCCCTCGCGCCCACCATTCCACGGGTCAATCCTCCGTTGAATTCAATCTCCATATCGACTTCAAGTGTGCCTCCATTTGGTGTTGCCTTGGGTCACTGCTCCACTTGATTTCGTAATGCATCCACCAATGCATTACCTTATACAAGATCATGCAACGACTCCTCACTGCTCACTTGATCCGTTGAGCTTTGTGGAGTTGTTGTCTTGAGGTACTCTTCAACATGTATGGTTCGTTGCACATAATTCTCCCTCTAAAGAATCAAGATTTATCCCTCCTGGATATTTGTCCCGTTGGAGCAATTTCTCTCTTCGCATCCTTCCATATAGAAGTTTCGAAAACCACCATCCCCTTGGACTACTCCACCTTGCTAAACAAACTGTGCATTATTCTGTCCCCGCAAACACACTTGCTAGATTACGACTCCTTGCCAATACAACCCCTGTTGCACCTCTCAAGACCTAACAATATAATGAACTCGGTGCACACTTCAGCCTCTTACGAACATATCCTTCCCATATCGAAGAGAAAGTTTCAATGCTCCATGACATCGAGTCTCGGTCGCCTTAGGATGTCCACAAACATTCCATCGTCCGCATACAAGCCCTGGCATGAGTAATGAATTTTTCGAATTAACAATTCCCCTCATTTCTATGAGCTTTACACAACTCTTTCGGTCACTAAGTAACTCATCCCACTTTACACGATCTCACCTTTTACCAAGTGCCCCGCTCACTTTAAGCATCATCAAGTATAGTTGCTAACGTCGAGCCGTAACTCGAACTCAACCATCCCAACCTTTGTGCGCTACGTATTCTTCCCAACTTGCTTGTCCTCGTGATGCCTCTTACACGAACGTTGGTCATTCCTCTGAATATCAATATCAAATGTCTGCTCTTCAAAACGACTCCTTTCCCTACATTTCCATGCTCGTTTCCCTCTCAAACAATGGCACATACCGGCTACCCTCAACACAGCCCCACTAGGTCTCCCATGTTTACATGTTATCAAGCAAGACTAAGTGCATTAGGGAAAGTAGTTAAATGATTAGTTGACTCAACGTATTATGGAGCAGAAACCGTTTTTCATCCAAATGCATTGAAAACGCTATTAAGGGAGGGAGTTTTTTAGATAATTAGCTATAAGAGAAGAGTCATTTCCCCTTTGCAGGCCTACCGCCCAAAAAGACTTAGTTATAACTAGTTATAACATATCTATGTTTGTTGGACTCTATAAAAGCACCGAATTCATTCATATATATATAAATTGTTTCCTATATGTGTTTATCCCGCTCTGAGACCAAATGTCACGAACTTAATTGGTTTTGCCTAAGTCATGCAACACTATTACAATTCTGTCTACAAAGGTCAACCCCTCCTTCCCGAAATCTCATATGATCCCTTAAGACATACAAAAGATAAAACAAATTAGAGAAAATATTTCACTCGGAATCTATAAGCAATCATTTCAACAAACATTTCATAACCAATACAAATTACAAACATAAACTTCATAAGCTCTGAACGATCGTATAACAAAAGTTCCAACATGATCCACTACAAACTGAAATGCCCACAAGTGCTCATATAACACAACCTTCGTTCATAGGCTTAAAGTGATCACCAAAACCAACCAAAATATGACTAGCAAATCTATTTTCAACCCTCTATGTTGTTCAAAATATGAACAAAATCAAAAGATACGAATATATATGAACATTACATCAAACACCTCATTTATAATTTTATCTATGACAATATATCACTTTGCTTAACACAATTCAGTTACAGCCTAGTGCAAATCACCAGCTAACTGAGCTAACTGATGATGTTAATGTTGCGACTGTTCAAGATAACATTCTGCTTTGCTGCTGCAAAATCTCACAGAAAAAAGACAGCCAAAATTGCAGGTTTCCAACTAGTGTCACTTTATTCATACCATTTAATCCTGTCCAATAGATGAAACCAATAGTAAAAGGAATAAATTGCTCCAAGAAAATCTTCCACTACCAAGAAATCCACAATTCCATGTCCAGTGCAGCGTCCTCAAATAAATTAAGACTCATCCATCTACAATACAAGACAAACTCTCTAAGCTACAACTTCAAATGTGGAAAGATCACCATAATCATAGTAAACAACAATGCAGAATTCTCATTTACAATAAAACTTCGATTCAGATAAATAAAAAAAAAGTTGTGGCATCAAGGGGATAAAATAGCAAGAGAGACAGTAATTCCAGTTCAAAAGCCTTTCATGATAAGAAACAGCAGACCAAAAGCAATATCTTTATTTTTTTTATTGCAGTTTACTAAAACGATTGTTCACTTTTACCATCTAAAGCCCATAAGCTAAGCATTGGTCCAACCGCCCAAGTAAAAAAAAAAATATAGAACATGATTACACATGTTTATTTATAGTTCTTGCTCCAGACCAGATATAGGTGCTTAATCCTCTAGAAAATTTATCTTGGAAAATAGCCAAATCAATCAGAAGGTGAACAACATAACTAGATATTTAACCAAGAAAAAGATAAAATTTTCATTATGCCAACCTGTATTTCTGAGAAGATTAGATAAATTATTTGCTAGATTCCACCTAGTAATTGTCACACGTCATCATTCTTCCCAGCTGGTTGAATGTAGAAAAATCAGTATGACTTTTTTCACTTTAAACAAAAAAAAAAGAAAGAAAAAAATCTAAATTATGGCACCAAAGAGATTAATCTGATCGAATCAATCATAAAGAGATGTGACATAATATAAGACTTCAACATGGCCAACATACTCTACAAGAAAGAGAGCTATAACCAAGAAGGATCTAGCACCCTTATATATACAAATATTCATATTAAAAAGTTCACATACCTATGCATCTTAGATGATTTTATCTTTATCACTTTTATACTCTATAAAGCCTTCTTATTTTCACTTGGAGTCCATAGGCAACCATAAAGAATACAATATAAGCTACTTATCTGCTTTTGCAAATCTCATCCTTATGTTTTGAAATAATTTAAAAACCATCACTATAATGTAATAACTAATATTAAAATGTCCATAAATTCTTGTCTGGGAAATGAAATGCATCTCACAGCAAGGAAATTCACCTCCATGATGTGTATTTTCTTTCTTTTTCCCTTGTAGTGTTAACCTTGAGGTAGTGATTGAAAAAGGCGCTCGGGCGCTCGCCTAGGCGCTCAGGCGAGGCGAGGCGAGGCGAGGCCCGAGCGTCTCACTAATGTCCCAGGTGGCGCGCTTCAAACAGGCGCCGCCTGGGCGCTCGCCCGAGCCCAGGCGCTGGGCGCTTCGGGCAAGCGCCTGGGTAAACCAAGTGACCGAACCAAGATTTTAGGTCTGGTTCGGTTCTGGTTCGGTTGTTAGTTGGTTCAATCGAACCAACTAAACCGATATAACCTACCTAACTCTAACCCACTGCCGCTGCCGCTCCCGATCCCGATCCCGATCTCGCTGCTCGTCGCTCCTGCTCCCACTGCCGCTGCTCGTCGCTGTCGCTGCTCGCGCCTCCCGCTCCCTTTCCCTTTCCCGCTGCCGCTGCTGTCGCTCGCCATTGCTTCCTCGTTTCTCCGTCAGGCTCAGTATACAGTACACTCTTAATATTAAGTTTATTTGAATTTTGAAATGATTAATTTTCAATACTGTTAATAGATTAATAATATATTATTTTAATTTTAATGTTATTAATTTTTATTTATTTGAAATTATTGCTAGGTTTCAACATAAATGACAAGTGTAGAGAGCAACTTAATAGAGTCTCCAATGGTATCAAAAAAAGATCCTAGAAGTATAATTATTTGAAGGATCCGAAAGATCATAATACAATGACTTACATATTCTGCGATAAAACTACCAGAGGTGGTATTTTTTGTGCAAAACAACATCTAGTAGGAAATTTCAAGAATGCAGCAGCTTACAAAAAATGTTCACCTGAGGTAAAAGAAGAGTTGCTGAGTTATATGAATGAAAAGAAGACACAAAAAAAATGAATCTTACGGGAATTTACCAGAAGACAATGTTGAACATCTTAGGGATGAAGAAGAATATTATTCTATGAGTATTAACCCAAGTGAAAAAAGAGTATACGACAAAAAGGGAAAAGAAGTTATAAGTACTAAGAAAGGTAAAAAAGGATCGATGGATCTATATATGCTTCAAGGATCCCAGAAACAACAAGGGCAAGCAGGAGGCTCAAAATTTAGACAAACAAATATAAGTGATGCTTGTGATAAAGAAATAAGAGGAAGAATAATTCAGCACATTGCTCGCTTCTTCTATCATACTGGTCTTCCCCTTAGTACAACTCGTTTAGACAGTTTTAAGGATATGATTGAAGCTATTGGAAGATATGATGCAGGATTAAAACCTCCAAGTTATTATGAGATGCGAGTTACATTACTGCAAAAAGAGTTGAATTATATAAATGACTTACTAAAGGGTCATAAAGAATCATGGGCAACACATGGTTGCTCTATTATGTCATATGTTTGGACTGACAGGAGGCGCAGGAGTATAATTAATTTTATGGTTAATTGTTCTTTAGGGGCTATGTTTGTGAAGTCAATAAATGCTTCATCTTTTGTAAAATCTGGAGACAAGATATATGATTTACTTGACAACTTCGTGGAAGAAATTGGAGAACAAAATATCGTTTAAATCATAACCGACAATGGAAGCAACTATGTTTTAGTTGGTAATATTCATCTTTTGATTTTGCTAATTATTTTATCTTCAATTAAGTGTGTTAAACTCTTAAGTCTTATCATTTTTGTTATCCTTTGTCTCAGGTAAATTGCTTGAATCAAAAAGACAACACTTGTATTGGACTCCATGTGCAGCACATTGTATTGATTTAATGTTGGAGGATATTAGAAAGATCTTAGAAATCAAGAAAACCTTAGAAAGGACAATTTTTGTTGTTTGATTTCTTTATAATCATATTGGGGTTTTGAATATGATCAGAGAATTTACAGGGAATAAAGAATTAGTGAGACATGGTGTCACCTGATTTGTTACTTCATTCTTGACATTACAGAGCGTGCATCGTCAAAAACATACTCTGAGAAATATGTTTAACTCTGAGAAATGGGTGACAAACAAATGGACAAAAGAAACAAAAGGCAAGAGGGCTGCTGATATCATCTTAATGTCATCCTTTTGGAATTATGTAGTTTATATATTAAAGGTAATGGGCCCTCTTATTCGAGTCCTTTGATTGGTGGATAATGAAAATAAGCCTGCAATGGGATATATTTATGAGGCTATGGATAGAACAAATGAGACGATTAAAAGATCTTTTAATGAAAATGAAAAAAAATATGAGAAAATTTTTACAATCATTGACGAAAGATGGAATTGTCAACTTCATCGTCCCTTACATGCAGCAAGATATTATTTGAACCCTGAATTCTTTTATAAGATTAAATCTGTTGGATTTGATGTAGAAGTTTTGGATGGGTTATATCAGTGCGTTGCAAGATTAATTCCCAGCCTTGAGGTTCAAGATAAGATTATTCATGAATTATCTTTATATAAAAATGCTGAAGGTCTTTTTGGAATTCCAATTGTCGTTCGATCCAGGACAACTACCTCTCCAGGTATTAATAATTTTATATAACTAATTTCATATATATTATGTTACTATGTTATTGCTAATAATAACATAAATTTTGCAGCTGAATGGTGGAGTCTATTTAGAAATTCCACCCCGAACTAATAGAAATTTGTTATCAAAGTACTTAGTTTGACACGTAGTGCTTCGAGTTGTGAGCGAAACTGGAGTGTCTTTGAGCATATAAGTATTACTAAATATTTTTGTTTTAATTTATTTATTTATTTAGATATATGTATTAATATATTTTTAAATTATATGACATGACAGATTCACTCGAAGAGAAGAAATTGGTTAGAACATCAATGATTGCACGATTTTGTTTACATAAAGTATAATCAAGCTTTGAAGACTCGTCATGATTTGAAAAATAGATTTGATTCAATCTCATTGCAAAATATTGATGATTCAAATGGGTGGTTAGTAGGAGAAATGGGTGCTAACTTGCAAGATGCTGAAGACGAGCTTGTATTTGAAGATGATAGATTGACATGGGGACATGTGACAAGAGCTTCAGGTGCTGGAGAATTATAAACATATATAAGACATATGTCAAAGAGAAAAATGAGTGCAAAAACATCAAGCTCGGCTCCTGCTATTGTTGAAGGCATAGAGAATGAAACATATCTTAATGAAGAGGAAGAAATCGAAGGACAAGCGGAAGAAGACGAATTCAATGAAGATGATTTGTGTGAAAATGACGATAATATTGATTATGATGAATGACTTTGATGTAAAATTTTATTGTTTTGAATTTTGAAACTTTTTGTTAATATGACATTGTGATTTTGTATCTTAGATTTTTTTTAATTTAATAGCATATTTTTATTTAAAATTTTAAATAATTATATTTATTAATTATATTATATATTTTTATATTTTAGCGTCTTGCTTCGCTCGGGCGAACGCCTAACGTCTCGGACGTTTTTGGACCTTGACGTCTAGCGCTTTTAAAATTACTGTCTTGAGGCACAAAAGTAGCCAAGACTCAAAGAAGTACTAACTATTAGTAATCATTTGATTGGTCGCTCACAAATACTAAAGATTTTTCACATAAATTCCAACATAAGAGAAGAATGCCTAGTAGACCTTTGCTTAATTCCTCTGCAAGCAGAAACTTATCCATAACCACGAAAGACACAACGGATCACATAAGTATATAGCCATTAACTCAGAAGGTGGCAGAGTAGCATCACCAGAAGAAACCAAAGAACAAGCCGAAAACGATGCAATTATAGGTGATTCATTAAATGAAGAACAAATAATCAATTTACATCTATGATAACTGGCGATTAACTTGCAAATACAAGAAAACAAATCGCTGAAAGCAATTAGATGCAACCACCATTACAAGAAGACTAGCGTAATGCAGCCAAAGAAGGGTTTCGAGTTTACCTTCAGAAAGCCACCCAGAACCTCTGCGGGAAATGGTGAGCATTGATGTCATCAATGCCGAGGCCGTGGCGTTGTGTATCGGCAGCAGTGACTCCAAACAGAAGCTTGTCTCGACGGGAGACCTTACATTTTCAAGAACAGATAAGCATCGTCGCCCAAAGCAAGACAGAGGCGAGAAAGTAAAATATCAAGATCGAATCGCTATAAGAACGGGATCCGATACCTTGGGAACCGAGAGGCAGTGGCCGCCGGCCTCGACCTGGGGAGCGGGCGGAGGGAAGGGCGGGAGGCCCCGATCCTCGCAGCAACAGTGGGCCGGAGGAAAAGCGACCGGCCGAGCAACCTACGGACGGCGACGGCAACGATCATGTCAGGCGGAGCAAGCGGGCTTCGTCCGAGCGGGACGGGGAAGGCGAAGGGAGCGGCGAGGGATTTGGGTCGGCCCGGATAAGGAGGTTCCCGGTCTCTTAGGTAAATCAATTTACACGTCTAACGCTTCATTGTATAGAATTACATAGATGCCCTTGTACATCTTAATTTATCCTATTATCCCAATTAATTCAAAAAATTCAGGTTAGCCATTATTTAAAATTGACTAGTCTAAAATGAAATGACATACGTATATACGTATATATTTAATGGTCAATTGGCAACTGAGATAAAATTTAAATTTAAGTTTTTAAGATATATATGTGTGTGCGCACTTAATTTAATTTTTTTTCGTTCCTACCAAATTAAATTTATTGTGGGTTTGTGCAAATGTTGTGGACAAGAAAATTATTTGTGGCAGAAATATCTGGAAAATTTTATGAAATATTTAAAAAATCTAATTTTTCATGATATCTCATTTTTTTGTATATTTAGATTATACATATATATTAAACAATATCTTATTTTAATATTTCTCTAATAACAAATATCTCAAGTTAAAAAATTAGACAAATTATCCGTCCTTCGTTACCCCTCTCCCACTATCATCCTAGCTCCCCCTTCTTTCTTTTCTTTCTCTTTCTTTCATCACCCGTCTTTTTCCTTTCCTCCATTTTTTTTTTTTTTGGGGCTCTATCTCTTCTTTCCTTCTTCCTTCTCTTTCTCTTGCGGACGATGAGCCATAAATAGCAGACGACGACAAGCGACGATGGAGCGATAGTTTATATATATTTGAATGAAAGATATTATTTGAACGTGATAGCATACCGTTTAACAGCATATCCTAATCACAATAGCATTGATGTTGAGCTTACAAGCTAAGATGACAGGCCACGTCGGCAATGCGATCGCCCTTCCCCTAGCCTGTGCAAGATCGCATAAGTGACGCCTTCAAAGTATAAAGCCGCTCCGGAATGGTCGGAACAATGCCACTCAAGGACGATCCACATAGTGCCATCGAGCACAAAGGCATAGGCAAGTCGCTTAAGAGGTTAGAGATTATTAACGTACGCATACAGGTATAAAAGCCCGTTCCCTGATCACCACCAGGGGACTCCCTCCAATTCCACAACACTGACTTGAACTTTGAAATGATCGAGTCAGGAAATCCCTCTCCTGACCTCGACCTTTGTACAAGAACTAGCAACGAAACAATAGTCATCAGTCGAGGAAAAATCGTCCATCCACTCAAAGACGATGCTCGGACGCTAACTCGACTTGACGTCGACGTGACCCGAGCATCTGCATGAGCAACCTTATGCATTCGAGATTAGATCGAGCCAGACTGACACCTCGACCATGATGGGAAGGTTCACTCACAGATACTGTTTGAAAAATAGATAGTTTCTATCGAAATCGCCCGTTACTTTTTCTTCCTTGAATTTTTTTCGTCAACGCTCCGCATAAGTGCTAAGCATCAACTTCTATGTTGGTATCATCACATGTTCTGGATATGAAGCTTCCGAGGCAACCCTTAAAAACACGAATCACGAAACCTAACCGCGAACCCTTAAACGGTCAAATCGTTTATGGATCCCTAAATCGATCGAGTAATATCATTATGCACATTAAGTAATCGCAAGTAGCTGACTTGAACAATTTAAAGTACAACAAGTTATTGAATAATTTATGAACAATATTATTCGTTATTTATTTTGGTTAACCGGACGGAGCATGGAAATTTATGATCGAATTCAATTTGACTTTGAACTCAAAGACTAAACTCTGTTATTGATTTCTTTAAGTTATGGATTTAAGCACGACTCACTTAAGACTTTAATTGTTAGATACCATTAAAGGAATCCCATTTGGACTCAAAATTAACTCCAATCTTAGGTGGAATGATCATAATCTTTGAGCTTAGGTTTTAGTTAGTCAAATTTGAATTGAGTTTGAGGATGATTTGAAATAAGTTTGAACTAAATTGAAGTAGGACTTGAATCAGATCTCTCAGTCTCATTGATCGATATGGATATGATCTATATATATCTGCCAATAATTAATTAATTAATTAAGCCCATTGTATTTCGCAGCATGCGTGCAGGGAGAGCACCAATTAAGTGGTTAGGGTTGTTTCTGATTAATATAAGAACGGAGAGAACGTAGAAAAAGAATAACTGACAGCTGCAGGTTGGTTGGTGACTGCAGGCAGCTAAGCTGCCTGGATACTACAGGCTGCCTGCCTGTATCATATCAATAAACTAATAATGCTCTTATATCATTCAAGCTTCCACCTTCCCCAGTTTTTAAAGCAAGTCATCTCTTACTCCAGAAAAGAAGATCTCGACTCCAAACCAAGTCATGGATTCAGAGTGGCATTGTGTAGACATGCTTGCAGGATGCACAAGGAAAACAAGGTCTCCTTGAAAATGATGTCGTACCCAATGACATTGATGCTTTGAATTGGAACCAACCATCAACATCAATGATACATAGTTTTCTTTGCTGTTTAGGTAGAACTACTTGTTGAATTCTTTGTTTCTCTCCTCCCAAGCATTCTATCAGAATTCCTTTCTTTTTCATTTTTCATTGCGCATGCAATCTCTTCTCTTGAATACATAAATAATGACTCGAAGGCATCATTCTTTTTCTGTCTTTCTTTCAAGAAAAATATGTTCCAACTACATGTAATCTCTCTCAGGTATTGTTTAATTGCAAGTGCTCAGCATTGAAGATGGATCCGAAAGCCAGCTAATTCCAGCCTCGCTATACTCTCCCTCTCTTTCTTATATACCATGCGACCCTCCGGCCTCCTTCCACTGCCTCTCACCACCACCTCATACACCATGGCCTCGTCATCAGTCTCCGCGGTGCTCAGCTTCGCCACATTGCTTCTCTTGACCGCGCCCCTGGTGCGATCCCAGCCGGCCGCCGCTCCGCCGGCCCCTGCCGGACCGCTCAACCTCACCGCCATCCTCGTCAAGGCCGGGAATTTCAACTCCTTCGTACGCCTCCTGCAGCAGACCCGGGTGGACGAGCAGCTCAACAGCCAGCTCAACAACAGCTTCAATGGCCTCACCGTCTTCGCCCCCACCGACAACGCCTTCGGCGGTCTCAAGGCCGGCACGCTCAACAGCCTCAACCAGCAGCAGCAGGTCGAGCTCGTGCTCTACCACGTCCTCCCGCGCTACTATAGCCTGACCATTTTCCAGACCGCGAGCAACCCGCTGCCGACGCAGGCGTCGGGGAAGACCGGCGTGTTCAAGCTCAACGTGACCACCACGACGAACAATCAGGCCAACGTCTCCACCGGCGTCGTCGAGACGCCCATCAACACTCCGCTCTACTCCGAATTCCCCCTCGCCGTCTACCCCGTCGAGAAGGTGCTGCTGCCGTACGAGATCTTCGGCCCACAGCCTCCGGCAGCGGCCCCAGCGCCGTCGACGAAGAAACCCAACTCCCCACCTTCCTCGTCGGCCGGAGAAGGTGCTGATTCGCCCTCCGAGGGCAGCACCGGTTCCGGGGCGAGCTTGAAGGGAAGGGAAGTAGGGTGGAGCTTCATCGCGGCGGTTGGTGTCTTGGGCATTGCAGCTGGTAATCTGCTGTAGGAGTCGGAGCTACCTACTCCACTGTATCATTGCATGGCATGGATTCGTCGAGTGTTCTCCTTCATTGTTGTGCTCTTCTCCGACTTTATCTACTTACATTCATGTACCGAGTTTTCTTCATCAGATTCTTCCTTTGTTAATTTCCTCCACATTAATACATGATGATTCATTCGTTGCAGCCTCCATTTAGGGTTTTCATCGGTTTTCCATTTAATGAGTCAAGAGGAAAGTGACACGGGCATGTGCAAATCACACAAACTCTTTCTTGGGTGTTCATGTGACGACACATGAAGGAAACAATTCCAACAAGTCAAATTAATGTGGCACAGATCAGCTGGAAGCATCTTTTATCAAAGTCGAACCGAAAAGATGTGCTACCTACCAACCCTTGTGTACATTGATTAGTAGATTTAGCGAAGAACTAAAAGAATGCGTACATTGATTAGTTGAAATGGAAGACACCAGATCTCAAATATTCATCCACTCAACTAAATCTTTGACTCGACCACCACCACACCACCTAAGCAGTTGACTAAAATAGTAAACTTTTTGCTAACCCAAATAAGACTGCATCTGAATGTGAATGCAGATCAGTGATAGCTGTACTGATCACTACTGGGTCAAACAGTACTGAGAGCCAGCAATTAATCCATGTTCCAAATGGCTGAGGCATCCTCTTCACCAACTTAACTAAGCTTTCAATACATTGTTTTTCATCAAAGAGTGAAGAAAAAACCTTGAAATATATGTGACAATTATACAGTGCATATATACGGTCAGTCTGGTGCTGTTGGCTCTTTCTTCTAGTGGTGTTTATGATGGGTACCACAAAGTTAGGAAAGGAAGATGTCTATATATGGCTAAGCCAAACGACAGCTTTGGTTGAATTCAGCTGATAAACTTTAGTCCTGCCAAAACAAACATCTTACGTGTTCGAAATTAGAAGGGAAACCCTCAAACATTTTAATTTAGTTCTTCAAAAGTAGAATACAATCAAACGCGCATTGAACATCCTACCTCAAATTCTAAATATGACAAACAAGCACTTGACTATTCTTTTTATTAAACCGATAGTTATATAATTGATACTATATCAACGTGGCACTTGGACCCTTTCTTCAACGGTTATGATCGATGCTATATAGGAGCAATTATAAATTGCTCCGACAGTTAACTATGGTTAACATCCTAGTTGCTATACCTTAACAAGTAGCATGGGGTCTCTCAACACTTACGAAGGTAAAATATTTAATCCCAATTCTTCTTATGTCATTAATTTCTGTTAGAGCTAGTCCCAGGAAATTTACCAAAGGATAATTTTGGCAACCCGACAAAAACAATAAAGCGGAAGAATAAAAGAAGCAACAAGAACACCAGATTTACGTGGTTCGGTCAATTGACTTTGACCTACATCCACGGACGAAAGAGGAGCAAATCACTACTATAAAAGAGACTATTACAAATGCCTTAGGAAAATGTTCCTAGGCCATAAAACACCCGAAAATACTAAACAAGAAAAACCTCAACTATAAGCCCAAACTATTGAACTGAGTATGGACTTAAATCCAAAGCAAACACTTAGGTTTTTCTTGTGGTGCTGTGGTGCCACTTGTGGTGCCTCTGACTTCAAAGTCCAGACCCTTATTTATAGTTCCAATAGGAGATAACAAGCCTGATTTTCCCGATGTGGGACTATGGGACTTGCCAAACTAACAAATCTCCACCTTGACATGTCCCAACAAAACTTGCTCCACCTTCTTCATAAAAGCCCTAACGGGCAATCACCAACAATTAACACCAACCAAGTCCAAGCACTGCTTGAACTTGTAAACCGGAAGAGGCTTCGTAAGTATATCAGTTGGATTGTCCTTCGTATGAATTTTCTGAACAAGGACTTTCCCCTCAGCAATGGTATCCCATTTGCATCCAACAATTTTCTTACCCGAAGGCGGCTTCACAAGATCTCCAGTTCTATTCTGATGAAGAGATTCTATTTCTTCATTCATCGCAATCAACTACTTAGCAGAATTATCATAAGAAACTGCATCTGAGTAGGTAGTAGGCTCACCAACTTCTCTTGTTTCTTCTGCAACAGACAAAGCATATGCAACCAAATTTGCATATCTTTGTGGTGGTCGAATATTTCTCCGTGGTCTATCCTTGGCTATGGAATATTGCTCTTCCTTTGGATCATCTGCGTTAGTAGACTCGGGACCATCTACTATCATTCTTTGAGTAGAAGAGTTCGACTGAAAAAAATCAGAACTACCAATCTCAAGCTCCACCTGCTTCTGCGCACTATCATTTGTACAACTAGTATAGTCCTCTTTAGAAGATAACATAGATAATTCATCAAAAGTAACATCTCTACTAATTACAAATTTTGGGGATTTGGGATCTCATAATCTGTATCCTTTCACCCCAGAAGCATACCCAAGGAAAATGCACTTTTTCGCTCGAGGATCTAATTTTCCTTCATTTACATACATGTATGCTGGACACCCAAAAATTTTTAAATCAGAGTAATCAGCAGGAGTACCTGACCAAACTTCCTCCGGAGTTTTAAAGTTAAGTGCTGCAGACAGAGCGCGGTTGACAACGTAACAAGCCATATTAATTGCCTCTGCCCAAAAGTCCTTTGTTAACCATGCATTTGAGATCATACACCTTGCTCTCTCCAAAAGTGTTCTGTTCATATGTTCGGCCACACCATTTTGCTGAGGCGTCATCCTATCAGTGCGATGCCGAACGATTCCTTCATTTTTGCAAAATTCATTAAAGTCACATTCACAAAACTCCATGCCATTATCTGTTCGAAGCCGCTTAATATGTTTACTTGTTTGCTTCTCAATCAAAGACTTCCATTGTTTAAATGTTAGAAAAACATCATTTTTATGCTTCAAAAAATAAACCCAAACTTTCCTGGAATAATCATCAATGAAAGTCAACATATACCTAGCACCACCCTTAGACTGAACTTGAGCTGGACCCCAAAGGTCTGAATGAATATAGTCAAGAGTACCTTTCGTTTTGTGAACTGCCAGAGAAGTAAAGCTGACTCTTTTATGCTTTCCAAAAATGCAGTGTTTACAAAAATCAAGTGGCCCAATACTCTGTCCGCAAAGTAGACCCCTTTTGCTCAATATGCTCAAACCTTTTTTGCTCATATGACCCAAACGCATATGCCATAATTTGGTGATGTCAGAATCAGACAATGATGATGACGAAACTGCAACCGAACTTGTGATAGTAGTTCCCTGCAGAATATACAAGCTACCAGACCTACAAGCTTTCATAACAATAAGGGCACTTCTAGAAACTTTCATAACTCCACCTTCAGCTGTGTATTTACACCCAAAGGCCTCTAGGGTGTCTAAAGAGATGAGATTCTTTTATAAATCAGGAACATGTCTAACATTAGTGAGCGTCCTCACAATACCATCATGCATTTTAATTCGGATTGTGCCTCTACCAACAACATCACATGCGGCATTATTGTCCATCAAAACAATTCCACAATTACAAGATTCATACGTGGAAAACAAATCCCTATTGGGACACATGTGATAAAAACAACCTGAATCTAAAATCCATTCATTTTTAGACCTCGTCCTGTCATCAATAGCAGAGAAAATATTTCCAACATTCTCATCAGTTGCTACACTAACTTCAGCGGATTCAATAGTTTTCTCAATAAATTTTTCCTTTTGCTTTAATTTATTTTTCAATTTAAAGCAATCAGATTTAATGTGCCCCATTTTATGACAATATCTGCATTCCAAATTTCTATCTCTGGATTTAGATCTAGATTTAGATCTACTACTGTCAAATTCTCTTTCATCCATTCTCCCCCTAACAACCAGACCCTTAGTCTGATTCTCTCTACTTTCCCCAGTGATATTCTTGTCTATCTACTCCTTAGATTTCAGTGGAGATTTAATTTCTTGATACAAAATTGTTTCTTTTCCATAAATCAAAGTATCACGGAAATGCTTAAAAGATTGGGAAAGAGAACACAAGAGTAACAAAGCCTTATCCTCGTTATCAATTTTTGCATCTATATTCTCCAAATCCATAACCAAAGAATCAAACTTATCAAGATGTAAGAGTATAGATGTACCTTCAATCATCCGAAGCATATATAGACTCTGCTTCAAGTAGAGACGATTCTCCACTGTCCTCTTCATATACAAGGCTTTAAGCTTGTCTCACATGCTCTTAGCCATAGTCTCCGTAACTACCTCCCGTAAAACCTCATCAAAGAGATTTAGAATAATGCTGGATAGGGCCTTCTTATCCATACCCGCAAGATCTTCCATTGACGTACCATCTGGAATGTTCTCAGCCCCCTATAGTGCCAAATCAATTCCGTCTTGAACTAGAATGACCTCCATCTTAAGTTGCCACATGCCGAAGTTGACATTTCTATCGAATTTCTCGACAACGATCTTTGATATTGTCATTGTTGCCAAAAGATCCTAGAACCAGGCTCTGATACCAGTTTGTTAGAGCTAGCTCTAGGAAATTTACCAAAGGATAATTTTGGCAACCCGACAAAGACAATAAAGCGGAAGAATAAAAGAAGCAACAAGAACACCAGATTTACGTGGTTCGGTCAATTGACTTTGACCTACATCTACGGACGAAAGAGGAGCAAATCACTACTATAAAAGAGACTATTACAAATGCCTTAGGAAAATGTTTCTATGTCATAAAACACCCAAAAATACTAAACAAGAAAAACCTCAACTATAAGCCCAAACTATTGAACTGAGTATGGACTTAAACCCAAAGCAAACACTTAGGTTTTTCTTGTGGTGCTGTGGTGTCACTTGTGGTGCATCTAACTTCAAAGTCCATGCCCTTATTTATAATTCCAATAGGAGATAACAAGCTTGGTTTTCTCGATGTGAGACTATGTGACTTGCAAAACTAACAATTTCATTGATAAAAAAAATAGCACGTATTGTCACGTAAAAAAAAATATATAAATAAAAAGATAAAAATATAATTATTATTATTTTTAAATTATTAAATTTATATCCACTTCTGACCTTAACCGATTTCTCTTCCTCTCTTCTTACTTCATTTTGTCGCTCGCTCACTACACCCGCTCGACTTATATCGCTCTTGACCACTTAACCATCGTTGCACCTGTAACACTCGTTATCGTCGCTCTTGCACAGCTCGACCATTGCCTCTCCTACACTTCTCGTCACTGTCGCAACGGACCTAGCTCGCCTACAAAACCCTACTCGCTTGCACTTGTCGCACTTGCCGCACTTGTTCACTAGTCACCTCATCATCCCTGCCGATGGCGGTCTCGTTATCGTTAGAGAAGTTTTCTGCCTATGCATCTCTATTTCAAAATTGACCCAACAAAAACTCGATGTTCCAGCCATGTGTCAACACCAAGGTCCGACGATGGGACGGCTTCACCTTCGGGATTGCCTTCTTCGATCGGGACTTGTTCCTCCTCAGCTAGAGCTTGCAACTATCCCTTTGCAATAGTCCCCTCTCCCTCTCCTCCCATGGCACTCAGCTCGTCATCTTTCACCCCAAGGTTGATGAGATCTCTCTCCTCATTGTTACCACCACCACCACCAACCCCTATGTGCGATTCATCCCCCTTTTTTATCTCCTCTATTTTGATATATATATATATATATATATACATATATATATTTATATACATACATATATATATTTATATATATATATATATATACATATACATATACATATATATATATATATATATATATATATATATATATATATATATATATATATATATATATATATATCTCAACCGGGTTGATAAATCTACTTAATATCACTTCGAATATTGTATTAAATCTATTCTTATATTGTTAGAAATATGCATCATCAACCAGATATTATTTCTTTGCTTTCCAGATCAACAGTGGAGGACTTATGGTGACATTTGCTGACAAAAAGTATGCAAGAAGGTCCTCTCATGTCTTTGTTGGTAACGGTTCATATGCTATGGCACTTTAGCAAATGCGCCCAATTGTACGACGAGCGAGCGACGGGTAAGTAAGTAAAAAAAAAAAGGAGCGGAAAGAGGACAGGAAGAAAAATCAATTAGAGCATATAAATTTAATAATTTTTAAAATAATAAAAATATATTTTAATTTTTTTATTAGTATTTTTTTTATACTAAACAACAAGTAATGATTCGTAAGAAGAATCGAGATTAAATGTTTCACCTTTGTAAATGTAAAGATTTAAATGTTATATTTTAAAGTATAGAAATCGAGATACTAATCATAATTAATTATAGAAGGTAATCTATAATTACCTCTGCTATTTAAGATAATATTTATGTTTGGTTTTTGAATGTATATTATAATAACGTAGCATCTAGAAGGGTATTTTCTTATTAAATCAATGATGGTAAAATTAATACAATTGAAAGAGTAATGTATTTTTTATAATTTAAAATTAATTATGAAACTCATTATGAGTTCTTTATATCCACAACAAATAAAAAAAACTTACTCTACCATCCAGGAGATCTTACTGTAGGCATCTTCATTTTAGTCCTTTACGAGACTGAATCAGACAAAAAAAAACCCAATATATGGTCGCCACCGTGTCCATGGACTTCCGGGGCCGTCAATTTAGACCTGCCAGTCTTTTCTACGAAGTCAAGCAAACCTTTTGGCCCTTTCAGTAACTTCAATTACTTATCGAAAGACTAAAGTTTGGAAAGGGGCCCACAGATAATATGATGTTTGGTCGGCTCTGTTGGACTGCCACGTAAGGTGAGAGAGACTTGGGGAGGCGTCGTTTGGTACTGTACCTTTCCCTTTTGCCGCGTCCCCTGTTGCCTTTCTCTCGGCTTGCTTCCATCTTTCAATGTTGATGATCGATTAAAGCGTCTCTTCCTCTTCTTCCTTCTCCTCCTCGATTCTCTTCTCTTGCCCTCAACCCGAACTCCTCGATTCCACTACCAATTCCCAGTTTCAGGGTTTCGCCCTCGATTCCCCTTCCCCGATCACGCACCTGATCGCTCGATCGGCCGCCATGGGGAAGGGTTCCAAGTCGGTCTCGCACCAGCTTTTCAAGGACAAGGCCAGGAACCGGGTGGACGACCTCCAGGAGATGTTCACCGACCTCCAGTCCGCCCTCAAGGAGAGCCGCGCCGCCGACGTCGCCGTCCTCGAGGAGCAGGTCCACCAGATGCTCCGCGAGTGGAGGGCCGAACTCAATCAGGCATCCCCCGCGACCTCCCTGCAGGTAATCCAATCTAAAAGCCCCTATTTTTGTTTCCGTCTTCGGTTTTTCTGTTGGTTTGTTCGGTCAGTTGGAGTCGTGGTTGATTCTGGGTGGACAGGCGAACACCCCCGACACTTCGGATCTGTTCTCGGAGACTCTTCGGCTGTTGCAGCTGAGCGAGGAGGAGGATGACGCAACGAGCAAGCTGGCCGATTTGGCATTCAGGAACACTCCAAAACCTGAGCAGGTGGAGTTCCAACAAGCTGATGTTGGAGCCACGCAAGGTAGAGAGGCTGCTACCTTCTATCAAGAGGTGAATATGATCTGAAGCCAGAATGTTGTTTTCTATTGTATATCAATAAAATATTTGTTTTCGTCGTGCAGTTAGATATGGTAATTGTGCATTTGAATAAATATATTAATAAAATCCAATTTTGTTACTGTCACGGTTTTAGTTGGAGAATAGAATCTACAATTTCAGTGGAACTTTAGGGAAAGAAGAAAGTTACATGAATAGAGTGAAAAAAAAGTTGATGCAAGCTCTAACATCAAAACGTCATTAGTTTAAGAGAATGCTTCAGAATTCTCAAGAACAATGAAGAATTGCCAATTTGGTAAATCTAACAGCGTGACATGAAAAACCATTTCCTTTGACATAAGACAAGGACCATTTGGTGCAAGCTTAGTTGATCAAGTCTGACAGTTTTTTAGTCAGTCCTTATAAAAGTATAGATGAGATTACTCAAGTCATTGTCTAATTGTAGATAAGATTATGAATATATTTATCTTTTCTGTTCCCTTCATCAGACTGCATTCTCAGTTTAAGCAGATGAGTGTTAGCAACATCAATTCAGTAATTGTTTCATACTGATGCTTGATGAAAGAATTTTTATGTCCTTTCTTTCTCATTTACTAACACATCATTTCTCATCATATCTGGGAGGTGTTTTATTTGGAGTTGTTGTGAGCATTCTTGGACCAATCAGCATTCTAACATTTAACATTGTGCATAGCAACATTTATTTACATAGAAAAGCGAAGAAAGGAAAAATGACAACACACTTTGCTAATCTGAATTTTATGGATTGTGGATAGTTCTTAGGACTGCTAGAATGGAACAATCAATTCCACTCTTTCTAAGTGCATAAATCATTGATTAGAGTTGGGGTCCTAACTAGTTTCAAGGAAAGTGGAACAATCAATTCCACTTTCTTTGTCCTACATAACCATGCTTATTGTTTTTGACAATTCATTATCTCACACATTGTGGTGTATTTCTATCTTAAGGAAAATCTGCTAATCCATGCAAGGCAAATCCTTTAAGATTCAAAGTTACCCTTTTTTTATTCCACTTGGCCACATGAATGGTGCATTGGAGTCTCTTAAAGAGGTGCCCATGGTGAAACCAACAAGGGGTTTAGATTTGATTTGATTTTGTATGCAGTTGGCATCTGATATTCATGTTGTTTCTTTTTTATTGTTCTTATATGCAGTGGTCAGAAAGGTGTTTGTATGATTTGTATGTCACTTTGTGAGATAACCATATAAATGAGTCAGTTTTGCTAGTCTCCTATTTATAACAAGCTATTTAAGTAACATCCTAGGAGGATGATGTACCCTATCCAGTCCATTACCGCTGGATTCAGTGTTGATTATTGATTGAGGTGGGGAAGTTCCAGGCATCATGTTATCTTTCTTGTTTCCTTAAGAGGTGTGATGTAACCTTTCCAGTCTGTTACTTTTGGCTCATGAGACCCGGTAGATTTAGTGTTGATATCCCTCTAGGTGTGGAAGCACCAGGCATCACATTATCTCTGTTGCTGTTTCTTTGATCACTTGACCTAGCTAGATTGTGAGATATAAGTGATTAGTTGTTAGTTTCAACTTCTTATTAGGTAGAGTTTCACTTACCATCTAACTCATATAATTACAGATGTTCCTGATAGATGATTGATTGTCATCATTATTTCATTTGCTCAGAAATAATTATTTTTGTTAATTTTTAACTGTCTTTGTGCATGTGTTTTAAGTTATTTCTTTCTGTCTATATAGTCTTTCTTTGGTTTAGATTATAAGCAGTATCTCTGGCTGCCTAGTTCAAGTGCTATTCAGAATATTGAGGAAGATTTTGTAAGGCCATTAATGTGACATTGTCTGACACCAGCTTCTGGCTTCCATGTGATCTCTCATAGTATAACTAACTAGTTCTTAAGACAAGCAACTTGATAAAACAGTTTAAAGTTCCTAAATTTCTTTTGTGACAATAATATAATTTTCATGCACTTTTCATTGCCCCAAAGTTACCGAAACATAATCTGGGATTCTAAGTCTAGCAGCATTTGACGCTTTCTTGATTATATCAGTTTTAGGGTTCAAAACACAATGAAAAATCTGCATTATTATACCCCATATAGCAGGTGTAAATATTCCTATCAAATAAGTGCATGGATTATTGATTTCCAGTGTGGATTCTGCCGCTGACAGTTACAAAGGTCTTAGGAGGTGGCAGCAATTAGCCCAGTGGCAATGATGATGGTGTCTAAGAACACAAAGAAGGAAGAGGAGCAGGATTGCATAGAGAAAGGCAGAGGAGAGTGAGGAGAGATTGTGTGTGTGTGTGTGTGAGAGAGAGAGAGAGAGAGAGAGAGAGAGAGAGAGAGTCCTGTTTCACCGCCACAAAGAAAACTTGAGAAAGATTGCAGGCCCTAACTTATATAAATTTTATCTCAGCCATTAGAACAAATAAATGACTAAGATTAAAGTTCAAATAATTAACAGCTGAGATTGATGGGCTTGGATTGGTCAAAATAACTGTGGGCTGAGATGAATGGGCTTGAAGTTGAGCTGGTGAATCGAGCTCTTAACGAGCCAAACACAAACTAACTCGGTCCTGTTTGTGTAAGGCTTCTTAATGCTTCAAACATCTGTGGGCTGTCTGGGCTTATCTCAAATGCTTTTTAAGTGGATGAATCTTGTGTCGGCAAGTGGTTCGAGTTCGAGTTGCTCATTAAAGTCTAGCTGGTTTTTTAACTCTAGTTTAGTTAGAGTGCTTGAGAGGAACTTTCTGGCCGCTGGCCCTCTTGCTTCTGGATTTGATTTGAGTTCATTTAATTTTACTTTTATTTAACTTAAAACTTGTTTTTTTTTATGCAACATGTGACATCATACTTTTGATATAAACTTGTACCCAAAATATAATAATCTCTCTGACAAATATGTACATCTGATGTTGCTTATCATCCAAAATTGTCATACACATATTGGGCAGTGTTCTTAGAAAACGTGCAAAAAATTTTGGCTTATTTTGTGCAGGTTTTCCTCCTTGGGTTCTTATAATAATGGAAATTGAAAGCTCTGGGTTTTCAGTTGTGAGTCTTATCACTTAGTTTTCTTGTTGTTTTGTGATGTTTGCATTTCATGTTCTAGTCATTAAGAACTCGGACAAATTTCTGACAGTTCAAACATCCTCCCTGGTAGTCCTTGACTCGTGACAATAGGATTTTTTTATTTTGAACAATTTGTCAGGATACAGTCAAACGATATAGTACATTTCACTCTCTCTATGGTATGGGTATATATATTTCAATAACATGCTAATTAACTTTTTGTCAATTTATGTTGGTGATTGTGGCAATTGAAAGTTGTCAAATTGGCTTCTTGCAGTACCATATGATTCAGGAAGTGGCTGAACAGGAATTCCTGTATGCTGATCACTATGAAAGCAACCACCCCAATGGGGCTCATGATGCTGCTGTGACCTGCCTGGAAGGGCCATATCATTTTGATTATCAGCAATACAATATGCATCAAGAACTGTCGCATGATCTTTATATCAACCCTACTGAGCAGAACACCCAAGATGTGTTCCCCCATATTTCAGATGTACTGCCAGCTATTTGCCCTCCACCTTCTGCATTTTTAAGGCCAAAGTGTGCTCTTTGGGATTGTCCAAGGCCTGCTCAAGGCTCAGAATGGTGCCAAGACTATTGCAGCAGCTTCCATGCCACTCTAGCAATTAATGAAGGCCCACCTGGTATGACACCAGTGCTGCGCCCTGGAGGTATCAACCTAAAGGATGGTCCACTTTTTGCTGCTCTTAGTGCAAAAGTACAAGGAAAAAATGTTGGTATTCCAGTATGTGAAGGTGCTGCAACTTCAAAGTCTCCATGGAATGCTCCAGGTATGGTTGTACCGCATCTTCAGAGACATTTAATACTGCTCTTTTGTTCATGATTTCAAGTCAGCCAGTCAACTCATTTGAGAACCATTTTCTGAATGGATGGTGGAGTCTTTTTTCCTCCTTTCAATGAATTTCATCTGATCGCCAAGAATTTTTGTGTATTGGTGCAGATCTATTTGATCTTTGTGTTCTTGAAGGCGAATCACTTAGAGAATGGCTTTTTTTCGACAAGCCAAGGAGAGCATTTGAGAGTGGTAACCGGAAGCAAAGGTCACTGCCAGATTATAATGGACGTGGTTGGCATGAATCCAGAAAGCAGGTAATGAAGGAATATGGGGGTTTAAAAAGGTCCTATTACATGGATCCACAACCACTCACTCACTACGAGTGGCATCTGTATGAATATGAGATCAATGATTGTGAAGTGTTCGCGTTATATAGGCTAGAATTCAAACTCGTCGATTCAAAGAAAAGTGCCAAAGCCAAGTTGACCAGTAATTCACTTGTGGATCTGCAGCAGCAGATGGGGAGGCTCAAAGCAGACAACAGTGTGGATTACACAAAGAATACCAAGAGCAGGACAAAAGCTAATCAGAAAGACATTGCTGGAAGCTTTTATACAGCTTCAGGTGTGGCAGATCAGAAGGAGAATTCTCTTGCATGCTTCCAGCCAGATGGCTTTTCTAGATGAGAAATCTGGTTCTGGGCCCAACATCCAATATACTTATCCTATCGCTAGCTTGAATAACAGTTATGGATCATAAGAGAATATAATTAACCTGAAGCTGCTGCATCTACATAGTGAGTGTTCTCTCACTCCTTATAATAATTTGTTTTGCCTCAAATGTCAGTGTCCCGCCTTGCTGTTTGTTTCAACTAATTGGTCGCATTTGCCTGACTAAGTTTTTGGTATTAAATAACATCATATATAGCTATGGTGTTGAGAACTGGAATCTGTTAAAAAAAGATCATGTTGAAGCAGAGTGCTTTATTATTTTCAAAGCTGGAGTATGTTACCTACTGTTCTCCAGGTTTTGGATGTCTTTTAACAAGAAGGGCAACTAACTGGTTGGTGCACAGCTTTTCAGAATGGTAGATGCAAAGTTGCACCAAACATTGTATATTTTTCCTGGTTTCCATGATATGCTATGTTTTCCTGAAATTTCAAGAAAACGTAACTAGTTTTGTGGTTCTGAGGATACATATCTGGATCCTTTTGTACTTTAGGGTCTCTAAGTCAGGATAAAGCCTGTACAAAATTGTTTCTGCATTTGAAAGCTACTTTGTGTTTTAAAGGTTACAGCCCAGAACGACAATTAATGTTCCTTTTATGACAGTTTTTCTCTTGGTTGCAATACTATATAGTTATATGTGAAACAGCCGGATTATACAGTTGCAATTGTTCTGCCGTCGATTGTTTATGAAAATATGAATTGTCCATTCCTAGAAATTTTTGTCTCTCAGAATATGTTAAATTGAAAAGAAGTGAAATTTGATTGTCATGTTATTCTATAGATCAACATCTGATACTGGTGACACTACTGTTTTTGTTGTGTGTTCTTCTCTGTTTCTGAAAGTTTCTACAACATAGCATTTGATAATCTTTTGGATCCTTTAATGATTCTCTTTATTTGATTTTTATTTTGTGCTACTTGAGTGCACAAAAAAATTGTTACATAAAATTGTTCAATAAGCATATCTAAATATGCTTATTGAGATGCAATAATAATCAAAATTTGGAAGACATTTGAAGTACCTGCAAGTGCAGTAATCAGTGTTACGGTGTTATCAACTGGTCTGATGGTTCTAATCTATGGGATGGATCACACAGCTTAGGAGGTAAAGTCATAGTGCAGAATAGTCCTCAAACTGAAGTCTAATTTTTTTAGAAGAGCTGTTTTCTATTACACCACTCAATGGTAGTTAATTATGGTATTGACGGAGATTAAGCAACAGAAACTACGTGTGCTTTTAAGTCAAACATGCTGTCATTTGCTTTACTGAAGCTCATATGATGTGACTGAGTGAGCAAATTATGATGCCTCTAAAAGTCAACCAACCTGACTTGTTGAGTAAGCAAATTCCATGCGTAGAGAAAAGGGTGCATGTGAGGGGCATAGATACTGTTCTCTTGAGATGCTCAGCAATGGTCATGAAGCCAAAGAAGCATATGAACATAGGAATAGTAAACAAAGCAAAAGACTGCAACTTTATTCCATTACTTTCGATACTCCACTCACTTACTCCTTATTCCATGTAACTCATGTCATAAGGTTCTCTTATATATATATATAGTTAATCAAATTAAATAAGGAGAAAAAATAGAAAGAGGAGGATAAGGTTCACATCCAACTTGGAAGGCAAAGAAGGCTTCGAATTCTATTCCCACTCCTCAAGGTGGATTCCTTACCTCTGGATTCGCCAACCGTCCGATCACATCAGAATGCGAACGTTGGACGGCAGATGATGGGTGAGACTCCCCCGGGCACACAGGTTCCAAGATCCAACGCTCGCTCTTTCTGCTTTAGGAGTCGTGTGGGGAACGGTTTCTTTTAGCACTTCGCCCCCTGGTGAAAGAAGTATTGCAACGCTGGTCCATCACGCCACGGCTGATTAATCGAGGCCGGTGGGAGCAGGCCGTCGTTGAGGTGGTGACTTCTAGTGGTCGGGGGCGGAGAGCGATCAGTTCTTCTTCTTTCTTCTTCTTCTTCTTCTTCTTCTTCTTCTTCTTCTTCTTGATTGTGGTGTGATCATGGGGAGGGGGAAGTTTAAGGTGAAGCCGACGGGCCGCAGGAACTTCTCCACTCCCGAGGAGTTGGGTACGACCATCACTCGATCATCTTCCCTACTCTTCGTCCCTTGACATGCAGCGTTTCTTTGATACTCTTTTGTTTCTAGGTTTTCCGGTGGATCTTTACTTCTTGGATGTTGATTGTAAATTTGCCCACTATGTTATATCTTATCATGTTTTTGGCTCGAGATCATGAAATATCCAGGTGGGGGTTCACCTTGTTATAGCTAGTCATTGATGAAGATGAGGGAGATTGTGGCTTATGATTGGATACCGATGAAGTTATTTACTTTGATCTTTCTTGTTAAAGTAGTACTTGCCATTTTATGTATTCTTCTTCAATTGCCATATTATTGATATGGCCAATGTGGGAACAGTATAATGATTGTGATCTCCTATTGCTTTTATGTCCAATCTCCTGCTTCTAGCCTGCAAAAATTTTCGACTTACCTGTAATAGTCAGGTTGGTCCTACACTACTATTGTTAATTTAGTAGCATATGTGTTCCCAGTGTGTTTAGGTGGTTAATAGGAGCATATATCTTTAATTATATGTATGTGTAGGTTGGAGATGTAGTCGAACTTGAGTGTTTATGCTTACTCTTTTCTTATTTATTATAAATACTACAAGCTCTTCTGATATGTCTCTGATTTTAAAATGATAGCAGATGCAGGCACCTCAGCTTGTTCTCGCACCATCAGACAGGTTAGCCTCATGACCAATAGTCCTATTGGTCATATTCCTTTGGAATTTGCAATATTACAAGTTTTAATTTTCAAAGACACTGTTGTACTTGGTGCATCTTAGTCATTCTTTGCATAACATATGGACAGATGTTAAAGGAATAACTAGGTTGTTGATGGGCCTTTCATGCTTATGAATGACGTGAATAATGCTTTCACCATCATGTTATTTATGCTTTTTTGTTGTTCAAAATATTGATTCCACGCAAACATATTATGCAATTGCCTCTTTGTAACCCATCCCTTATTTTCTCATATGATTCTATCCCCAGTCAGGCAAATTGAATCAGTGACGTCTCTGCCCCCAAGCTATTCATGTCCTTTGTACTTCTGTGGTCCTTTCTTTAACTGAACCTTTTGTCTAATTTCCAGTGCTTGGATTTGGAAGAATATTCAGACAGTTCCCATGATTCTGCTATTGTTTCTCAATATTGTATTTTGATGTAAGATATTTTGTCCGTTCCATTGCTATGTTTATTATAAAACATGATGATCGATATGCTGGCAGACAATTTTTTAGTATTACAGTCTAGGATGAGATGGTTTATGTGGATCTTGAAATGATATTTGGCATTAAGTTATGGTGAGAAAGTGCCATTTTATTGGCTTTATTATTGGTGCTATTAGTCTTTGGTAAAGGAAAGAAAGAAAGGTATAATAAATTTTGCTCTTAATTTGAGAACTAGATAATAGGCATTGGTAAGGCAAGATAAATTAGTTCAGGTTGGTGGTGCTGAGAGAGATGCACTTCGAAGAATATTTTTTTTTTTAAATTTATGTACAATCTTAAAGATGTCGGTGGAGTCACGTGAATGAATACTGATTAAGACTTTAATATTGAAGGCTAAGATGCTACAATTAGGATATTATGGAAATCCATGACTGTGTACTGTGGGTTAGTAAGATTTGCAGTACTAGTTCATCGAAAATGATGGAGATGGTCTGCACTATTTACATTTGATCTCAAATTCTCAAGTAGTTTTCTAATCGAAATTTAGCCTCTATTATTTTACTATTTGAAGTGTGCTTAGCTGCTCGAAACAGCAACATATAAAACAGTAACTTCTGCTCAGTGGTACTCATTTATTCTGAAGACTGTTTTTTGGCCTCCATTATGTGTTCTGCTTGCTTTGTCCTTAGAATTACAAACTTATTTCCTTTTAACTTCAATAGGATCAAACTGAATACAATAAAAAAGAGGGATCTGAGGAGGGAAGTGGAGAAGATTCTGGAGAAGAGGTTGAGGTGAAAAATCTCCTTTAATCATGTGTTATTGCCGATGTTTTTTCTTTTGCCTAATGGGTTGTGAAATATTTTTGATGTTGATGAATCATCATATTCTTGACAGAGAAGGAAGGGCACAATTTCCTTGATTGAGATCCAAAATCCAAACTTTGTTAAGCCAAGAACTACAAAAGCTAAAGACGCTAATGTGAGTTGAAATGTTCCTTTTACTTTTCATTTCTTGTAGAATCCTTCACTGGTAACTGAATGTTCTTAGACACTTTATGTTCACTGATCTTCCACGTGCTAAATTCTGACTGAAGCTCTATATAGATTATCACCACTTTTGTTCTTGTAATGACACTTCTGATTCATTCATTGGCTGCTATCTTTTGAAGGTATTCTTGTTTCAAAGTAATTGATAACACATTATTTTTATCTTTATTCTTTTCTTAGTGTCATGCCATCTGCATACTATCTTTGTCTTGTTCTCTTATAGCATGGTTTCCTTCTGACCAGGGGTTTGAATTCTGCATATAATATTTGTTTCTCATATGGTCATCATTTCAAACAAGATTTTGATACTATTAGGGCATGTGTATACTGCCTAGTATCCATAGATCCGATCAATTACTTCTATTGGAATGTGTAGCTCATTGCTGGAATCATTCTGTTCTTGATTTTTTATTATTTTATTTGATGATATTAGGCTATGCAAGTCACTATGCGTCTTAATTATACTGGTACTACACCAGTCCAATAGGTTCTGGAAACTGTATCAGACCAATATTTATTCATTAATTTTTAACATGGTGAGCGTTATATTGGTCTTCTCATGTGTTCCATGATTTTCATGCAGTCTTTAATTCATATGGGTGATAATAAATGTTTTATCTTGGTTACTCTGAAGTTATATGCAGCTTCTATCTTGTTTCTTCTTAAATTTTGTTATCTCTTCATAGAGAAGTGTCGTTACGTAAATTTGGTTCTCGATAAACAGTTCTAGATGACCTGATGTCTATTAATGTTATTGCATATTAACGCAGCTGGAAAATGCAACTCAACTGACGAGACATGAAAGGTGTGTTACAACTGGTATTTATGACTCCTTATAGGTCTTCTTTGCTAAGTTTTCACTTGAGCCACTTTCACAAGTGGGCTTAAATTGTCTGTACTTTGCTTCATTTTTCAGTTGCTTATTAAGGTGGCTAAAATAATTTGTGGGTCCCCATGGTCTAAACTTTGGTATTATCCTGATACATCTTTTTTGGGACACCAATAGGAGAGTTGTTATTTAAATGGTTTCATAATCGAAATAAATGATTTTATTGTATTTCTTTGATATGTGGTCTTTGTTTTCAGGTATTTTCATGGTCTGATACATTTTTCTCTGCAGTTGTGAATTTGTTATTAATCTGGTTCATTTGCCAAAGATAAATATGGCAATAATATGATTGACTTAGTTCTATTATTTTCTCATTGAATGTGGTCCGTCCAGTGTTTTAGGATTGACATAAATATGTCTTGTGGCTGTAATATTTTAGTTTGGGAAGCAATATTGACAGCATCAAAATCTTGTTTAAATCTGCAGTAGATTCAAGAACTGCAGTTGGGACCATTAATACTAATAAAAAAAGTAAACAGTTTTTTGTGTCCGTTATAGTACAGGTAAACATTATTATTCCTGGTCCTTTGCCAAGTTACCTCAGTAACATCCTGTTTTACATGCTTTAAGATGAAGACTTAAAACTTATGAACATGTATTAGCAACAACTGCTTTTGACATATAACAAATGCAGTAAACCCTGATATCAATGTTTTAGAGAAGACAGCTCGACAAGGAGGAGATGGAGAAGTGCAGTGATTAAATTAATCAATCCACTTTATCATGGATCTATGATTATTTTTCACCAAATTGTTGCACAACAGTTGGATTGAAAAGGCCAATGAAGGGATATGATGATATTAGAGTACGAGAGAGAATACTTTAAACTTGTCCCCCTTTTTAAGTTATCAAGGCTTAGACTATACTAGTAGTGGGTAATGAGGTCATTTATCATGCCTGGTTGGGTTAACCAGTCTTTATGATGTATTCTGTGGACAGCTTGTATCAATCAAGCTTCACAAAGGAAAGATTTGGAGACTAATATGCAAAAGTACCCTTTCATTCCAATTTATTTGTGGAGTACTGATGCGCATTGTAAGACCATTGTTTGTAGAACTGAGCTTTACATTGAAACATCAGCTATAAAACTGTAAGATTCCCCAGCACTTATATGCACTTTACGGAGCAGTTTAAATGGTATAATTCACACAAGATCTAAGTAGTTTTAGGTTGATATACTCTGTGATATAGTTTATTCTTGATTTATTAGCATTGCTTGTGAACTATATTAAGCTTGTCGCCCTCTTTTCTACAGGGAGGAGATAGAGAAACAAAGAGCTCATGAGCGATACATGAGGCTGCAGGAACAAGGGAAAACAGAACAATCTCGGAAGGATTTAGGTAACATTAGACAAGTCCCTTGTTTTTTTCTTTTTTTGTGGACTTTAAGGCCACAATTTTTCTCTAAACCAATGCTGTGCAGAACCAACATGTTGATCTGTTGGAAATAGCTCATTGAGTTTACTTTGTTGTCAAGCATCACCTTGTAGTGTTCTGTTACATTTGAGCCCCCAAGGCATCTATTGTTACTCAACATTTTAATTATAAAAATCGCATGGCAGGTTATTCAAGATGGCTTCTTGATTTTTGGTTAGTTTTAGCTTATCGATCAACTCACACATGCTTTTAGATCATTGTAGGTACAAGGAGCAAGCCATTAGTATACTTTCATGACTTTGATAAGATTGGCTTCTAACTTCCAGCCACTTGGTTGACTGGTTTCTAATAAGCCCCTTTTTAGCTGTAATAATATTATTATTATTTTCATTCTGACATTTGGTAATACTTCAGCCTGTGACTTTATTATTATTATTTTAACTGTTGAGCTTCTGAAAAAGAATCTTGATAGTCTATGGATGTTAAGTAAAGGTTATGGATACCAGATCGTTAGTAATGTTTTCTGTAAAGTCATGGAGAGTGTGAAGCATGGTTAGCAAAATGTGGGAGTGATGAAAATAGTCTCACATTTGCTAATTAACATTTATCTGTTGCAGAGCGTCTGGCCTTGATACGTCGTCAAAGAGCAGAAGCTGCAAAGAAACGGCAGGAGGAAAAAGCTGGTACGTGTATCTCCCCACACAAATGTCTTCTTAGTATCCAAATTCTACTCTATCATTGAAGGAGTGAAATATAAACCGCAAAAAAGAGGATATGATATCCACAGTTGTCAAAGTTTTTCAGTAATCGGAATCAACTAATGCCATGTACATCTGATGAACTGTTCCCTTATGGCCAAGCTCTATAACACATTATTTTATAAAATCTTTCATTGGAAAAATACACATGGTTACCATTTCTAAGATCAACGAACAACTTTTGGTTTTTGTATATGCATTTCTGAGTACTTTATCGCTTCCAAGACTAATAGTTCTTCTAATTCTACGAATCTCTCCGTAACATTTTGAATATGATTCAGATTGTATGATATTGCACCGATTAGTTACTTGAGGTTCTAAACATTTATTAAAAGAGAGAGAGAGAGAAAGAGTTGTTGTTGTTTCGAGATAGCATATATGAAACTGATCTGCCTCCTGCATTTTGCAGCCAAAGAATTGAAGAGAGCTGAAACTGAAACTGATCTGCCTCCTGCATTTTTCGCTAGAGATAAAAAGGGTGCTTTGCGTTCTCAGTCCTAACTGCTCTAAGATGGCCCAAATCAGCTTGTTCCGCACGAGCATGATCACAATGTTGGAATCAATGTAATCAGTCGCACGCCTCAACTAATTTCTAAATGTGGATGTGAAAAGAAATATTTCCGAGCACACTATATCTTCTTATCTCCCCATTGCATTCTCAAGAGAACATTTGCATATCCGTATGCAAGCATGATGCTGCTGCCCATATGGTTGGAGGATAAAATGGACCAACCATTTTACGAAGGATATTTGTAAAGAAATAAAACAAGGGAAGCGGTCAAAGGTGGAATCATACTTACAATCCTCTTTTACTAAGAATATGAATGAAGAATTAACCTGCCAAGACTTTAGACTTTCCACTTTAGATATCTATAATACAAAGTTCGTTCGATCCCTCGGTGCACACACACATTACAGTGTTTACCTCACAGATAACATTGTCAGAAGAGTTTGAGCTTAATTTTATCAACTATAAACTCCCAAAGAAACTCATAACATCTCTAAGAATCTTTAGAGGTTCTTATAACTTAAATTATACGGAACAAATGTTATATAACCGAACAGCATACTGCTGCTCGCATACAAGTGCAAGAAATGGAACAAACATAATTTCATTGTAGGCAGAGATATGTTTACAGATCCCTTTGTATTTATAGAAAACCTTGCACGGTCTCAATAACGACAAAATCGTCGTGTATGTCATAATAGGTATTTAACACAAACCTGTTAAAAGATGGGGACTACCTTTCGCTGCATATTGATGCACTGCCTATTTTGATCCCCACTGACTATAATTTATGTTATTATGAGTTTGACATTGTAGAGACATCCTTTGGTTTGGACGTCCTGACGTCTTTCTTTCATGCAAACTAAATTGTCAAATTAACTTGTTTGCGAGCAGCGGAAGGCACGAGCAGCAACGTTTGCGAGCAGCAGCAGCAAGAGCAGCAGCAAGAGCAGGAGCGGCGAGCAGCGGGAGGTGCGAGCGATAGCATTTGCGAACAGCGGGATCGGGAGCGGCAGCGGCGAGGGTTAGGATTCGGTTGTCACTTATAGCAGTTTTAGTTGGTTCGATTGAACCAACTAATCATCGGAGATCGAACCAGGACCGAACCAAATCTAAAATCCTGATTCGATCGTCTTGATTAACCAGGCACTCGCCCGAAACGTTCAGCGTCTGGGCTCAGACGAGCGCTCAGGCGAGCGCCCGAACGTCTTTTTAAAACGCTGTTCGTGCTGTTGAAACTGGAGGCTGCCCACATGCTGCTATACGTGAAGATATAAGAATTAATTTAGGAAGAGTTATCTAATTTGTACAAGATAGACATCTTTGTGAATCTGGAGGAGGTACTTCTCTTAACTCAATCCTAAGCTACAAACTTTGTGTAGATTAGTGCTGTATATTATGTTTGTGTTTTATGCATCATATACATGAAAAATATTATGGCATCAGTTCAAAGAAAAAGTTGAGGCCTTGCAAATTCTGGTATTTTAACTAAGATGTCAATTTGTCGTGTCAGGTGGTTTTCATGTCAGGTTAGATTTATATACTATAACGAAACTTTTGACCCATGTGAACATGCTTAAATGTTCAAAACCAAAACGTCAACCCATTTCATGGTCACATCACCCAATGTGCTCCACGTTACTAGTCTAATAAATTGGTAAGGATGAATCATTTTGATTCTCATATGATAAACCCATTTTGCAACAAGATTTAAGAGTCGTACCTTGGCTCGTGCACATGGCATATGATCTAATCAACCTAATGACACAAGTTAACCTACGTATATGACTCAAACATGATACTATTTACGGTGTGTTTGGGAACACATTCGTATTTTTAATGTGCATTTGGAGAAAGAGGCTCGAGTAGTTTTGGAATGCTTGGAGTGCTTAGTAAACAATAGATGAAAACTACATTATTATTTATATTGAATCTCGTATTTTGATGATGACATCAATTGTCTTTTGTTATATAATCCATATGTTGAGATAAGTGTGCAAGATTAACTACGATGAAAGTAAGACATGTAGCAGGAGTTGCGCCGGAGTCAGGACTATGATCACGTTGGGAGTTCGAGAGCTTGATGGAACTCCGAACGGTCGTCGGAGGTTCTGCGGGAACAAATCCGAAAAGTCCAAGAGCTTGCCAAAAGAAGCTCGTCAGAACTCGCCAAGTGGATCGTCGCAAGTCCAGGAGTTTGCCGGAAGTCCGTAGGAGCATCATCGGAGGACCGTCGGATGTTCGTCGGAAGTTTCCCGGAAGAAGCGATTGACGCACCGGAGCAAGCTGTAGTAAAAGTTTTTAGAATTATCGTAGTTAGCACGATGATTAAGTTAGAATTGGGAGGTGATCCTATTAACTTAATCTAGGGGCAATTGGGCCCTTGAAAGAATCAAATTGGGCCGAATGGATCAACTTATTCGTGTTTAGATTGCGTTTCCAAGCTCAATATTTTCCAAATCGTGTTTAGACGTAAATCACTTTTCTCATACGAACATCGTATTTCAGTTTGCGCTTACATTCTGATTTCCATCACAACAGCAAACTGTCTTAACATATTCATTTTAACTGCTTCTTGCCTAATCACAAGTTAAAGTGATTTACGAATCGGTTTTACTACTGAAATCACTTTTCTCGTACGAACATCGTATTTCAGTTTTCGCTTGCATTCTGATTTCCATCACAACTGCAAGCAAACTGCCTTAACGGATTTGTTTTAATCGCTTCTTACTCGATCTTAAGTTAAAGTAATTTACGAATCGGCTTCCCCTCTTAGTGTTCTCGATCCTAACAACTCAACGTAAGTGTTGTTTGGTAGAATTATATTTGGAAAGTTCATTGAATATTATATCACAAATTTACCCTTCTAACACTTATAATATTTATTCAGAAGTGAATACATCTCGGAGAAAGTGAGTTAGAAAATGGAGAATAGGGTTGGTACCATTCTTGAGATTAGCAACGCGATGAAGTATGCACCCAATGGAGCAAGCGGTGCGGCGGACCTGCAAGAGGAGTCAGCAACAATAGAATTCAAGAGATAGGGAGAAGAAATGAGGATTAGGGTTCTATTATATAGTGGTAATCTTGTGATTTTAGATAATGTCATGGGGTACTTTGAAAAATTAAAAAAATTTCAATAGCATCCCACGATTGTTGAAATGCTTAATGCTACCCCAAGTTAGCATCAACATTTGAGCATTTGCATCGTAGGAAATTCAATGCTTTATTTGAAGTCAAGCAATGTTAGTTTCACTATATTGCTGAAATACTCCATCCATGTCAAGGCTTTATCTATAATCGAGTTATTGCATTTTATAGTTTTTTATTCCGTTGTCTGTTTGATTGAATTACCGAATTGGTATTTAGAAGGTTAAAGACATTTGTTGTCAACATTGCTCTCATGCTTAATCCTTCATTTGCTGTGTGTAAGCACCCTACATCATCATACATCGACACTGTCAATTTCCATCTTATTTCTGATGACATTGCTCCCATGCTTAATCAAATCATACATCAGTACTGTTGATCGCCATCTTATTTCTTATTTCAGATGGAAAGTTACTTTTTTCTTTAAATTATAGAGACTTAGGTGATGGGCCCAATGCGACAATGCTCTTATGGAGAAGTTCAAACAAAGAGACTTAGCCGAGTAGTTCACTGGTGACAACACTTGTCTATATCATTCTACACTTGACAGTCGGTCAAAAGTATCGACATGCAAGAAATAGCAGGAAGATGGTGAAATGTTCAAACAAAACCAGGTCAACAAGGACCACAGCAACAGCAATCCGTAACAACAATCTGTATGAGATGGTCGATAATGGCGACAGCAACAACAACAATAGCAACAACAAAGATTTGTATGTAATATTCCAACTATTTGAGGTTTTTGTATCTTTTTCCATCATTGAATTCTACATAGTAATGAGTGCTGGCATAAGTGCTTGTTACGGGATGTTAATATATTTGTAATGGAATTAAGATGGTTTGTAATCTCCAAACAAGAATTATAGATGCAGTAGTCAGGCCAAAATGAATCATCTCCGACTAACATTAACAGAAGATGCAGAAGAAGATCTAAAAGGTATTTTTTTTATATATGAAACAGAAGAAAAGAGAGAGATGATGTCCTTCGCTTCATCGAAGGATTTAATAAAAGGATCTCTGCAGTCAATCTAATAATCGAGGACGAAGAGTCGATTCATGTCGTTCGCAATGCATGACAATATGGTTGCTTCTCGAGATCAAAACACGACCATTTCAGATTGTGTAACATCAAAATCACACATGTCTGAATCTAAACAATGGACTCTACGAAGATTGCAGCTTCAATCTGGCCCTACAAAAGACCTTAAACAGACAATCACGTCAAAGTCGTAACATATAACTGACCACATCAGAACAGATATCTTGGCTTCACAAAATCAAACACAGCCATTTCAGGTTGCCGCATTAGAAAGTCGCATTCCTGCAAGCAGGTCGGCTGAAGTGAAATCTGAGCAACGAGTAGCCTTCGATCGACATGAACATCAAGTAATTGTCAATCAAGAACACCAAATTGTTGTCGATGATATCAAATATGGAGAATAAAACAATCACATGCGATGCCAGCATTGTAATTACAACTAGAAATGATCAGCATTTCTTTTCTCTATTTTTCTGCCTCATCCTCGGTTCCTGCTCCGGTCACTGTACATTCCACGAACACCCTGTGGGCAGTCCCTCGAGCGCTTCGGGAGGTCCTTCTGCCAGGGATCGAGCTCCGCACGCACATGGGTCGCGGAGGTGGTCTGCCTTGGACCGGAGGCAGGGAGCCATGGCAGCAACCTCGAGAAGACAGAAAGCAAAAGAGCGAATCAGATGTGGCAGCCGCAGCAGAGGAAGAAGCAGCAGAAGCCGGCGACGAGGACGACGGCCTCAAGGAAGTAGAGGACGTGGAAGGCGAGGTCGTCGAGGAGGGAGAACCGGAGCTTGGGGCCCTTCCACCGCCAGGAAGCGGAGAAGCTTGGCTTCCACGGCCAATGGTGCGTCTTGTCGAGCTTCCTGAACCAGCCGCGCTTCCCGACCATCGTCCGCCACCGCCGCCGAAAGGCCAAACCTTGGAGACTTCCACGGTCAGAAAAGCTTCGCCTGCGATGCGTTGATGGCGAGCAGGCGACGTGAGCACGTCGAAGCGCGATGGCATTTAAAGAAGGTGACGGCGAAGTGTAGTAGAAGGAAGACTTGGGAAGGTTCGTCAACACGCGCTTTGGTGTGGGTGGAAAGGGCGTCTAAAGTCGGAAGCTTAGGTGTCAAGCAAGTGGAATTGTAATGGGAGTTACGGAGCAACAGTTGGATTTCTGATGTTGACCGAGGAAACTGCTCCTACAGAGGCAGGCAGTCAGTCTTATAGAGAAAGAAACACACACAGGAACGAATACCATTTTGTCAAATTGATTGATTCCTCCATATTGTAAAAGGCTATTGCCGTCGATGTCGATGATGATTCAGTTTTCATAACATCATGTCTGTCACAAAGGGAAACAGATAAAACAATCACCAATTGACTGATTCTATGATGATTTATTCGACCCTACTTTTGGTTTTAGGTTCTGTCTTCATTCTCGCTGGTATAACCAGCAATCGATCAGGTTTTGATGACAGGCGGTAACAAATGTTTTATCCGAGATTGATCCATTCAAATGCTGGTCAACTTGCAGCATTGATGATGTGATGTGATGGTAGCTAACGAGTGGTTGATTTAAGCTTGTGTTGTTGTTCCTACATCAACCATGCCACGAGCAAAACAAAGCATTGCTGATTTGTCGCTGGTTCTCATCACTACTTGCATATATTGTTCGTATGGAATCAGAAGCCTACTTTGACAAACTTTGGCTGTCATAAATCATACATCTAATTGCTCATCAAGGATTATACATAGCCTTCCTTCTCTGGAATCCAAAGACAGATAACATGTCAGTCAACTCAGGAATCTACTTGCTTTCCGGTTGTCTCTCGGTTTCTTCTTCGATGTAGGAGGAACAGATGCTATATGTCTTGTTCGCATCTCCTTTCTCTCTTCATAGACGCATCTTTTAGGTTGCAGGGAGAGAGAGAGAGAGAGAGAGAGAGAGAGAGAGAGAGGAAAGAGTAATCATATCATTATTCAGTGGATTATAGTAGCTACAGAGAGAGGCAGGAAGCAACGACTGGTGAGGCTTCCAGAAGAAAAGATGCGTGGAGAGGTAGGAGGAATATGAACAACTTGCATGCGGTTGGATGGATACTCAAACTGGAATTCCTTTTGCTGCTGCTACCCAAAGTTTGCTGTCATCCAACTCAGTTTCCTTGTTGCACAAGGCAACGCCAATGAACTGTTGTTGCATGACCGTGAAGCTGAAACCATGTCCTCCTTGAGAGATGCATGCATGCAACCAGTTGCACAGAAGAACAAGTCAGAAAGATCAATCATTTGGCCATGTCCATGGCCATGGCAATGCAAGTTGTTCTTGTCGGAGCAAAATATATATATATATATATATATATATATATATATATATATATATTAAGAAAATTAATAAATATTAAAAATATTAATTTAAAGGTTAATATTTAAGTGAAAAATATAACTGAAAAAAAAAGTGGATTTTTTTATTCATATCTGTATGAATAAATTGGGTATATTTTCAACTCTATTTATAGAGTCTAAAAATGCACTCCAAGGTTATTTTCTGACATATCTTTTCAAAAGGATGGTCATTATAATTATCCAATTTAATAAAATAAATTTGAGTTTTAAATTAATTCCAACTGTTCTCTTGAAATGCTTGGAAACTGGTCAGTCCTGCAGGCCACAACATGATGAATCCATCATCAGCCTTTGATGACAAGCATGCATGATTGCCTTCCTATACAGATTGGCAGCAGCTATCAGAAAAGCTTGTTGATGTTGGAAAGCAATAACAGCTGGGGCTCACCTGATGCAAGGTTGAGTTGGCAGCCCATACTTCCGAGTTTCGATTCTGGTAGCGATAGGGATTCCAGTGCAATCAATGTATTGGCAGCCCATACTTCCGAGTTTCGATTCATTGCACTGGAATCGCTGTCACCGATATGATAGTTAGTTTATATATATATATATATATATATATATATATATATATATATATATATATATATATATATATATATATATATATATATATATATATATATATATATATATATATATATATATATATATATATATATATATATATATATATATATGTTACTTAGAGAGATCATATATTCATAAAAATCTATATATTTGTAAAAGAGGATGAAGAAGGAGAAGGGGAGAAGAGAATATGAGATGATAGCTAAAAAGTCTAGCTCATAGCCCTTTAGTTTTTTCCTATTTATAGAGTCTCCTTATCAATTTACCGTAATAGATCCTACCGTATTGGGTACTGAATTTTCATCCAACAACCCAAGCCTCTTATATTAGTAGGTCTCTACCCAATAATATCTTATTAGCTGATCTCGTCCATAGGATCCAATAATTCAGGGGTTTATTGGATATCTAATAAGACAAGGGCTCCATCGGATATCTCATATCCAAACCTCTACTCATCGCAATGCCTACCATATGTGTGTGACCCTCTAGGCCCAATATCAAGCTGGCTGTGAGTTATACCTATCAGAACTCCTTCTAGCTTAGTGAATTATTATCTTCATAATAATTCACTCAACTCATCGACTACGAATGACTAGGCCACTACGTCGTAGTCTTAGATAATACAAAGGAATCTAATTCATTAGACATATCTATCATTAATTATCATGTATTTATAGTCCATCATCCATCTAATACCTCAAAGATTATATATCGGGCATGGTATTGTTAGGCCCATATAGTTTTTACTCGAATCTCACTCTAATCGGATTCTCTCGGAGAACTCTTTCTCTCTCAATCTGAATGACCCTAGCTAGGGATTTATTTGAGCAAGAATACATGAGATATTTCTTTCATGACACCAAGAGTGAATGATCCTTTATTGACACTCAATAACTCTCATAAAATTGGTTGTCACTCTCGATGATCGGTTGTGCTAGATTTGAAACTTCTAGGCCTGTAAGTCCGATATCAAAGAGTGGAGTACTCATACAACACATCCTTGATATCTCAAGTATAAGGACTAGATACACCACTAGGATAACGTAATCGCTGTTTGATAATAAGACATCATCAACCATCCAGCATTCCGTGAGCGGATCAATCAGTGAACTCATTCTCCAATGAGTACATACAATGTATCCGTAGTGTCTCCACATGAGCAGCCATGAGACCAGTTCCGTTCATTATATGGATGAATATATAGTACACAAATTTGTTCGATTATCTAAATTTTCCTATCGAGTAACTTATGATCGAAATTATTTAGGGTCTATGTTTAAAGGTGAATCGGTCTCATTATCATGATCTCATCATGATCTAATTCCCATTACATAGATCCATGAACATCATAATATATTCATACAATAAACAACATAAAGTGATAAATATCAAATAATATAATAAGAAAAAAGAATGTGTATCATGTCACATGTACCATCACTCACATGATTAGTTTGTAAGGCACCTATGTCCAGCAATTTCCCACTTGACCTAAAGTTAATCACCTATGTATATGATCCCCATCAGACCCCTATGACACTCAAAGATAATTTGAGATAATGGCTTTGTTGGTGGATCTGCGATGTTATCTTCGGATGAAACTCTTTCCACTGCTACATCTTCTCGGCCAACAATCTTTTTTATCAGGTGGAACCTTCTCAGAACGTGTTTAAACTTCTGATGAGACCTGAGTTCCTTTGCTTGAGCAATCACCTCATTATTATCGTAATATAAGGGAATCAGCTCCTTGTTGCCTAGCAAGACTCTCAAATCTGTGATTAACTTTTTCATCTAAACTCCCTTCTTTACTACCTCGACTGTAGCAATTTACTCCACCTCTGTGGTCAAGTCAACAGTAGTATCCTGCTTGGACCTCTTCCAACATACTGTTCCTCCATTCAGGGTATACACATACCCCGAATTTGACTTGTTGTCATCAACATTGGACAGAAAACTCAAGTCCGTGTAGCCCCCAACCTTGAGGCTACTACCTTCATATACTAGTAAAAGATCCTTAGTCCTTCTCAAGTACTTATGGATACACTTTATTGCTTTCTAGTACTCCAACTCTAGATCTGCTTGATACTTGCTCGTGACACTCAGAGCATGTTCTATATTAGGCTTGGTACATAGTATGACATGCATGATAGACCCTATTGCTGAGGCATAGAATATCCTATCTATATTCATCATTTCTTTATGAGTCTTTGGGGATATACTCCTAGAAAGCGATATCTCATATCTTATCAGTATGAGACATCTTTTGAATTTTTTCATGTTAAACCTTTTGCCAATAATGTCTATATACTTAGATTGGGACAAGCCAAACATCCTTTTGGATCTATCTCTATAGATCTGAATCCCTAAAATATAGGATGTTTCTCCTAAGTTCTTTGTGGATAAATGTCTAGATAACTAATCATTTACTATTGAGAGCATTTCTTCACTCCCAATGATCAAGATGTCATCCTCACATATAGCACGGTGATAGCGCTCCTACTTACCTTCTTGTACAAACAAGACGCATCTTCATGTTAGGACCAAGTCGATTGATGCATGTTCTTATTTAGCATAAAAGGACAAAGGCATACTTGTATGAAACTAACAACTTAAAATGAAACATTTATATCTTATCGAGTTTTGAATAAGAGATTGAAATATATATTTATATCATTTTGAATCTCTTGAACTATGAAAGTGATTTTGATTATTTGATGATTTAAATTTGAATAATTTTTTTTATCCAAATCATGATCTCGATTCCTTGATATTTATAAATTAAGATTTATTATGAATCAATATTTTTTTTTTAATCATTCTCCTATGATTCTACTTGGTATTTTCTTAAGAGGAGATTTTTTAAATGAATCATGATTTTTTAGAATTATAATTTTTATGATTCATAATGAATTGAGAGATATTATACATGAATCTAGATTGTTTATGTGTTCTCTCATGACTTCTCTTTGCTATAAGAATGTCTTCATCTATATCATGATCTTGAATTCTCGAATACTTGAAATTTTTCTATGAATCAACATTTTATTTTTTAACTCCTATGTTTCTTTTTATTATTTACTAAAAATGAGATTTGTCAAAGTGAA